>CM033696.1:7760040-8360040 GCA_019514585.1 Dendrobium officinale
TTCCCTACACTCATGTAGAAGGTCTACTAGCTAAGGGTAATCCATGATCAGATATCTCTACCTACTTCATTTAGAGATTATTGGATGTGTTAACTCATTAACTCACAGTTTTGTAAAATTAATCATTTGAAATACAACATCCATCATCTCATGCCTTTGGCTTAAATAAAATACCTTATTAATTAACGAGATGGCATTGTGTTTGCTTTTGTCTTGATGACCCTCCTTTTTGAGATGTCAAAAAGGTGGAGAATTTTAGGATAATTTCCTTGCACTTTCGATTATGTGTGTACACTGTTATTTTTTTTTAATATTTGTCGTAGTGTTTTGCCATCATTAAAAATGTGGAGATTGTTGAAAATTCAGATCTATGAACTATGTTTTGATGATTGGCAAACACTCTGACTTGTCTTGGACTGTCTATTACTACTAACTTTTCAGGAATCAAAGATCAGACGGAAAAACGGAGCCAGCTCAAGAATGGATAGATTAGGATTGAGATAGTCCGTATTTTTATTTTTCTCTTCTTGAGTCAATTGTAATATTTGATGTGGTTGATACAAAAGTAACCCTTACACACACACCACACACACACACTTGAGAGACTTAAAATTTTTATTTTTTTACTCATATCAGTATCGGACGATATTTACATCGTCCGAGGGGGGGACGATTCTGGCTTAAAATAGAAAATCTAATCAGGGTTCTTAATTAAGGCAACCATCATTAGCATATCGGCCTAGGACGATACTTGTAGCGGCCCAGGATGATAGGCTCAAAATAGAATAGAAATTACCAACCATAAATAATTAAGGTATTCTGTATTTTTTGGTAATCGGGCCAAGATAGATCTCGGATCGGCTTGGACGATATTCACAATTTATGCCTTAATTGATCAGACAATCAAGGAGGTAATTAAGGATGATTTATACAATCATAATCATCCTGGAAAACATCGCAAGATCGACCAAGGATGCTACAACTATTCTAAAATCCTTAGTTACTCCTTAGACGATAAATATCGGCCAGCACAAATTCAGGGCGATGTGCTGAGACGATCTGGATCGGACAGCTTTGAATTCAGGGTGATGCTCCTGAACGATTTTTCCTCTAATTTGAAACTGATCGGTTCGGGACGTATCGTGATATCATCCTGGACGATTAAGCCAATTTTTCAATCGTCCAGTTTGCATTCAGGGCGATGCTCTGGTCCGATCTCATGGGATTTGTACTGATTGGACCAGGACGATTTACATATCGTCTTGGGACGATATAGTCGGCAACTTGCAATTAATGAGCTCCTTTTGAAGCTCTTCTATTTAAACGCTCTTATTCAACATTTTTGAATATCCTTGGTTATTGTATTTGACCTGAGAAAACCAAAAGGATAGAGAGAGGATGAGATGGAGAGTAGAGAGAGAGAGAGGATCTTGTGTAGGGGGAGCTTGTGACGGGGATTCACAAGGGTTGCTCCCAAGAATTGTTCCACTTCTTCTTCCCTAGAGTCTCTTATCCTTGGAAGGGTTAGGAGAGGTAAGTTTCAACAAGTGGATTGAGGTTCTCTTCTGGCCTGCTTCAGGAGGAAGCAAAAGGAGGGAAGGGTGTCTGACCTTGCTGGGTGTGGCAAAAAGAGGTGTTTGTAAAGGCTTCTCCGCCTAACTGTGGGGGCTTAAAGGAGAGTCATGTTTGTGGTTGCAATACTCGGAGGGCGCCTCCAGGACTGGACACCGAAGATCCGAGTTGACCGAACCACTATAACTCTCTTGTGTTTCTTGTTTTTTACTGCTTTTCCGCAATTTTATTTTCTTCCGCACTTATTTTTTGTGGTGATTTTGTTTGTATTTGTGCTTTGCTTAAAGAAGAAAATTTTTTAAAAAACACCAATTCACCACCCCCCCCCCCCCCCTCTCGGTTAGCCTTGGGCCAGTTCTATAGGGCTTAACATCCCTAAACGAACTTTCAAATATGTTTGGGTGCATTGGACATATGAATCAGACAACAACAAATTATAAGAAGTCTTCTTGTAATTTGTACTACTATAGTGTTCTGAACTAGTCTAAACCTGTTATGGTAAGCCGTGTACATTTTAGTATTCTACTCTTTCAGTATGCACATGTTTATTAATGTTCTGTATGTGTATGGATACATGAATGTTTTTTGAGAGCTTATCCTTAGGGTTTCTCTATGTAAAATCTAAATTATGAAGATTTTTTCCTTAGGATAGCTGCAGTGCTTAGGGTGGAGCTGCGGGCGCTGAGCTCTTTGTATTTTTTTGTGTAAGTGACTAGACATAACCAAGAGGGGTATTCAATTAGCTTATTTAAAATAAATTCTTTGCTTAAAATAACAATAATAATCTGCAAAAAAAATTAATTAAAAGATTAGCTTTCAAATATTGGATTTTAATGGCAATGCACTTAAGATCAAGCAAACTTAATAAAATAGATTCAAGGGTAAATTTAATTTGAGCACCACAAAAAAATATAATAGTAATCTTTTTATTTTAATTTTTTTTTCCTTTTTCTTATTTAGAACTAAGGAATGCTTCCAGCAATAACCAAATCTAAGCAATAAAATGAAATATACAAAAGGAAAATAATGCATTATAAAAAGATAAACCAAAATTTGTATAGTGGTTCAATTAATATGACCTACATCCACTCCCCCGGTATTCCAACTAACCACTTCCTTTTACTTCAATTAAGGCGATGAAGCCTGTTCTCCTTTATAAAGACTAGAGAGCACCTTTACACCCTTCTCTTCAGCCTCCTTTTACATACAGGATGGCTAAGATACCCTTCACCTTAGGGACTATAAATCCTACTTATTCTATGTCACATGGATGATGGTCACTTTTCCATCTTTCTCTTACTTATGTGTCGAGTGCATGATTACTTTTCTCTAGTTTCTTCTCACAAACCTTAGTCCCTCCGAATGCTGGTGTGAGCCACGTGTATGTTGACTAAGCCATTTGAGACCTTTCTTTCCTTTTGAGTAGGACTTCTTAGTCTATACCCTTGTGCCAATCTCATTTTATATTGTTTGTTTGGGCTCTTGGTTTTGCCTATAATATGACATTTCGACTAATGAGATTGCTGCTATTTGCCATGCCTTTAAGGGCCTAAGGGCTGAGTATGTGTTCTTTTTTTTTTTGTATTGATTTTTTTTGTTGTTATTGAGTGTAGACTAAAGTGATGTTTGGGTAGTTAGGCACTTGGGTAGTTGAGGGTTGTATAGACTGAATGCTATTTGGGCACTTTGGGCTATGGCTGTTAGTTGTAGAGCTTGCTGCCTATTATTAGTTTTTCTATTACTCAATGTTGTTGGGCACTTGGGCTAGTGGGTGCCAGCAGCATAGCTGTTGCCTGATGTTAGTTTTTTTCTGATTGTTGAGTGCTATTGGCACTTGGCTCTCTGGTCTCTGATAATCTATTGTGCATTTCTGTTGTTATCAGTTGTAGTTTTACATGCTATGTTGGGTTGGTTGCGGTTTTTAATTTTTAATGGTTATGATGAAGAACTTGGTGAAGTTATACCCCAGTAGATACCCATATTTTAGATGCAACCAGTTTCTGAATGTGTATAAGTGATTTTTTATTGCTTGAGTAGATACAATTTAAATTAAAATTGATTAAAATCATATTACCAATTTGTAATTTTGGAGGGCATAATTTCTGAGTTGTTGTAGCTAATGTTTCTCTGCTAAGTTCACCCTGAGACTAGGCTTTGGCCTTTGGTTGGTAACAAGTAGCAACCATATGAATTATTGCTAATTTTATTTATTTTTTTCTTTCTCTTTTGCAACAATTTTAGGTTCTTTATAGGTGAATGGTGAGTAATTGATGATTATTTATGGAGCCATCAGCCATGGGACTGAAAAGAGTGCAAGGGAACAATTAAGCTTTATACTTTGTTTAGCTAAGTTGTATTTGACTATTTTTATAAATTATAAAATATTAAAATTGTAATATAATCTAAATTATATCCATATAATTTAAATTTTATTGTTTGTTGATCTATTGCATTTTGAATCTTTTGCTTGTTTATTATTTCATATTTTTTATAATTTGCTTGAATAAAAAGAAAAAAAATTGAAAAAAAAAATTCTAGCAAGTCGGGTCATCCTAGTCGGGGTTCAAGTTCTAATTCCAAATACGTTTAGCTAAACGAGTTAGGTTTGGGTCAGTCCCATTTAACCCCGAGTCAAGTCGGGTTCGACACCGAAACCAAAACTGTGAACCCGAATTGACACTCGTTACTTAGGATCTAGGGAAGACCCAAAAATCATTAAGTCCCTACCATCCGAAAATATATAATCCTAACTTTCTAATAAATACCAATTTAAATATAAAAATTGTCTCTCTAAAATATTAAATTCCACTATAGGATAGAGTGGGGTTTCCTTAGAGTTTCTCAAAATTTGTTACCTCCTACTTTTTCTCCCTAGACCTGCTATGAATTGTCCAATATTGAGCTTTCTCCGTAATTTTTTTTTTTCTATTTCTTTCCTTGTATTATACTTTGTAATAAAATGGTATGAAATCACTGCTTTAATCAAAAGTATTCTTAGGAGCAACCCTCATAGGATGTAATTAATTATAGGACTTTACCCTTATAAGGATTTGAGAACCCCATATTAAATAAATCTTATTTTTTCACATGTTATAGATGGAATTAAAGTTGATATTAATTTTAATCAATGGAATAGGGAATAACAAATTAGTGTTCAATTGAACTACAAAATCTTTAAACTATTTTTTCTGTGCTTTAAATTCTGAAGATTGTATGTTTATTTTCACGTGCATTGGTAAAGAAATTTTGGATAAATTACACACCATATATGAAGGTACTAATAAAAAAAAGCAATCCAAATTGAAAATTTTAATGCATGATTATGAATTATTTTGCATGAAACCTTATGAGAAGATCTTATACATGTATACTAAATTTATTCAAATTGTGACATCATTACATGCTTTAGGTAAAGAGTTTTCAAAACTTGAAAAATTTAATAAAATTCTACATTGTCTACTTCATAAGTTTGATGCTAAAGTTGTTGCTATTTATGAATCAAAGAATTTGAATGAATATTTTATTAAAAATTTGATTGGCACACTCATTGCCTACGAGCAAAGTTTGAGAAAAAAAAAGTGGAGTAAAGGTAAAAATGGTAAGAATGTTAAGATTTTTATGACGTTGTATACTTTGGATGTAGAAAGACGGGACATATGAAAAATCAGTGCCCAAATTTGAGAACTTTTCCTACAAAAGAAAAGGGTAAAGCTAAGCAAATTATAGAAATGGCAAGTACTAAAAAGCAAAAATCTCCTGGGCAGACCTAGCTTCTGAATCATCAGCCAGGAGCAAGATGATGTTTAAAGGTCTTGTTTGTGTGTTTATTTGTTTATGTTGTATTTTATTTTTAGTTATTTTATGTGTTTTTATTTATTTTATTTTCTTTCGATTTTATTTTTTTTTTCATTTTTGTTATTTCTTTGAAATTTTAAATTAGCTTTTATACTTTGTTTTGTGAAGTTCTCTCTGATCAACACATACGTTCACCTTTCTAAAAATGAAAAATCTACCTTCTATTTTTTCTTGAATTCTTATGAAAGTTGTGGTTGACTTATCTAAAAATAGTCAAAGAAAGGAAACTCGTGATTTTGTTTCTCTATCTCTCTTCCTAAAGAGGTTATTTTACTTTTGATTCAAAATTTTCATCATATTATAAATTGGATCTTGAAGTTGATTTTTTTTCATCGCCATATATTTTATTTATCGCATAGAAATCTTTTACAAGTTGTTGAATCTATCTCATAATTTTTTTAATCATACAATTTGTTTTGTCAATAGGATGAGTTTACTTTTATTTTTAAGATTTCAGAAAGGTGGCATATTAAAAAAAAGTGGCCAATGATGCCAAAAATAAAAGATGCGCAATGACGCCAAAAAAAAGGGGATACACAAAGTGTAACAAAAATTAAAAGATGCACAGTGCGCCAACCAATTGACAAGAGGCATAAAATGAGTTCACGAAATGTAATGCTTACCATTCTTGAACTTCTTAAAACTTAAGAAAACCCTTGATACTTTCATACTTGAGTTTAAAAATTATGATTCCTGATTCAAAATTTCATGCATTAATCTTCTATTAGATATATTTTATGGATTGAGTTTTGGAAAAATTAGTGTTCCTTTCTCTAATTTGTTCCTTGATTTAGATATTGGATTAAAAAATTTTTTAGCCTATAAAAGAACTTGAGTTTGGATTAACAAATTTTGAATTTCTAACTTTTTCTGGTCTATGCGTTGTCAATACAATCCTTCTATGTTTTTGAATAAAATCAAGAGGTAACTTTCTCATTTTAAGAATATTTGATTTTGTCTTCACTTGATAAGGGATCATTTTTTGTCTTTTTAATCATTTTGTTTGTTGTTTGTGCCCCTTCTCTTTTTGATAATGTCAAAGGGAGAGAACATACTATTGTATTTGTATTTGTATTTGCATTTATACTTGTTTTAAAATAAAAAAAAAATTCTATGGTTATTCTAGAGAGGGGAAGATTAGGAGAAATTGTTTTAAATTTTTGCAAATTCAACCAATAATGTTTGTCATCATCAAAAAGGGGGAGATTATTGTGAATCTAAACTCATGGATTATGATTTTGATGATAACAAACAGTCTTGTTTCTCTATGACTGCCTTGCCTTGTGACATTTCAGGTCTACAAGATCAGACTGCAATTAGAATCGGCTCCAGATTTGGGAAAATTATTTTACTTATAATTCTCACGGATGTAATTTTTTATTTCTTGAGTCATGGGTGCTTGCTTATTTTGTAACCTTGCACACACATGCTAGGGAATTTTTTTTTCTGATTTAGTGTTAATTGTTTTTGGCAACATCGGCCGGGATGATATTTATATCGGCCTGGATGATCGGTTCAAAAAATAATAACCCTAATTAGGACATCCTTATTAAGGAAACCGTCACTAAGCACATCAGCCTAGATAATTTTGTATCGGCTAGGATGATAGGCTCAAATGAGAAAGAATTCGCCGCCAAATCTATTTAGGAATTACTTATTTTTGGACATCATCCCGAGGATCGGCCTGATCAATCCAGCACATTATTTTTCTAAATAAATCTAGTAATTAAAGAAAGAAATTAATGATGATTTACACGATCACATCGACCGGGCTGATCGTAGGATCGGCCGGGACAATTTGACATTGGCCAGCTCCTATTCAGGGCGATGTTCAGGATGATTTTCCTCTAATTTGAACTAATTATCCAGGACGATATCTTATCGGCCTGGATGATATAATCAAAAATCTTCTGTTTGTCCCTAACTGACCGGGCTGATTAAGCATAATTTACGCTGATCGCTCATGCCGATATTTATATCGGCCTGGACGATAAAGTCAACAAATTATATTAATGAGCTTATTTTAAGATCTTCTATTTAAGCTTTGACAAGACACTTGGAAAGTGTCTTTGGCAGCCATTATAGCTTTATTCTTTTTTAGGGAACTTGAAGAGAGAGCTTGAAAGGGAGAGAGAAAATGGTGGAGTTTGAGAGAGGGAGAAGATCCTTAGAGGGGGTTTCAAGGGAGTGTGGAAGGGGATTCCACATGGTTGCTCCGATGAGCTTGCACCTTAGTACCATTGGATCAAAGGCTTGTCTTGAGCAAAGTTCTGGGAATAATAAGATCTCTTTGATGTCAAAGGACCCGACTACTCCGCCGCACTAGGGAAGGTGGAAGTGATTTTGTAAGGGCTTCTCCACCTAACTGTGGGGGCTAAAGGAGAGACACTGAGTTTTAGTGTAATACTTGGAGGGTGCCTCCGAGGAGTGGACATAGGTCAATGTTTGACCAAACCACTATAAATCGGGTGTGTTCTTTCCTTTATTATTTCTGCATTTAATTTATGCATTGTGTTTTCTTTGTGGTGAATTTTGATTTGGTTTGTTGTGTTTTGATTGAAAGAAGTTTTAAAATACCAATTCACCGCTCTCTTAATTAGTCTTGGGCAAGTTCATAAGGGCCTAACATCCCTAACAAACTTTCAAAAACCATATTAACCCAAGCTAACTCCCACCTTAGTCTAATTCAAACCCAATTGCCACTTGTATTTGGGGCACCAGAGCTAGACCCACCTCCCACATCAAATTTATAGTCTAATCTAACATGGGTTGAGTCTAATTCGACCCAAACAAAGCAGGTTTGGGTCAACCCAAGCCATTCAATTGAATTGTACTCCCCTAAGTCCAATTGAGCTCATATTCGAGCTCACAATGTCTTTAACATCCTTTCCAACTCAACCTGACCCAGACCCTAGCTGGTGGTGGCAAGAACAAATGGAGAATGAACTATGGTGGTCCCCCGCCCACTTCGGTCCTGACTCAAAACCTTCTAAAGGCTGGGCTCACTGGCTTGAGACACACAATCCCTTTGGGAGGATCTCCCCTCCCACCAAGCATCCATCTGACGCCTTTTCTAATAAATCCCAACCGTCTATGGTTGTGGGACTGAGCTAAACAGGGTAGCTCATTCCAGCAGCCAAAATTTATAATTGATATTTCAAAATCATTCCCCATATTTCACTCAATATTCCTCTCTTATTTCTAGTCTCCCATTCGCTCCTGTCCATTCATTCGAGCAAACTCTGATGAAATACCTCCATGATCTGCTAGAATTCATACCTCCGGCCATCCTTCAATCTCAGTATTTGAAGGAGATCTACTTGCCTTTATCTCCTGAAGCTTCCTAATAGAGAAGCTCATCCATTAAGACCTTCTCTCTGATAATTTTTTAATCTCGAGCTCCCTAGATAGGTAGTCTGGTCAAGTTTGAAGAAAACATTCACCCCAATAAATTTTTACCATTGGATTGATGATGTCCACCTTCCTGATCCTCCGTGTGAAATTTTCTTAAAGTTTACCGGCAGGATCACTCAGATCATGGTGGAGTAGCTCTACGACTTCAGGTTTATGTGGGACGTTGAAGATACAATCCTAGCCATTGATTTTAATCAATAGTTTCGATTAGATCCTGTGGTTTTGGATGCTGTTTAATCCAAGATGTCTGATCTCTCATCTGATGGCTATAAATAATATGACAATTATCCAGTCAGCCGCTAATAATTACTCAACTAATTGGAATATGCCACATGTAAAGCGTCAACTAACTGGGTAATTAGGGGATGAATTTCACAAAAATTTAGAGGAAACTTCAAAAATTCAGATCTCTCAACCCCCTTGGCTGATTTAGGTGTTTTTAGGCTCATTGGAAAGATCTCAGAGAGATCTACAAAAGCCTTATTAGCCTAGGCCCTAATTGATTCTGTGTAATGTTTAATTTCAATTTGAATATTCTATTTATTATTATATTTGTGTATTAAATTGAAGTCGCCAAGGCTTAGAACTTTGGGAGAGTGAATTTGGACAAGTCCCTAACATGACCAAATTTTCCCTCCCTTGTTTGAGGTGTTTAAGGGCACTTTCATGCTAATTTGGGTTAAGGGTAATGGTTTAACCCTTAAATTTAATTTGGAGCTATGATCTTTCCAATTAGAATTAGGCTTTATGTTCTGGTGCAATGATGATGATTAGCAAAAGGAGTTTAGGACCACTGATTTTGCCCCAATTCAAACCTAAGATAGATCCGTAGGATTTTCCTAAGGTGACTTAGAGATCAACTTAGGTGGCTTGGTTAGTCACCTTAGAGAGCTCCAGTTGGGCTCAAATTTAGTGTGTTTTAGACCTGTCAATATTGGACCCGACCCGTAATTTTTGGGTTTGGGTTGACCCGAACCCGAAGCGGGTCGGGTTCGGAAAACCGACCCGTTTGCAAAAACGGGTCGGGTTCGGGTTGACCCGACGGGTTGCTGGGTCAACCCGAAAACTCGTTTAACTTAAAATTTTTTTATTCCCGCCTCTTTGCCCGCTGTTCCCGCCTCTTTGCTCGCTGCTTCTTAAAAATTTTCTTATTTAATTCTATTGTCTCGAGCCGCCTGCATTGTGCAGGCCCTTTGCACCTGTCAGCAGTCAGCTGAAGTCCCCTGACGAGGCCAGCCTTTTTGGGCTTTTTCCACGGGTCGCGAGTCTGAGACTCCAAGTCGCGTCGACGCGACCCCAGGCCCAAGGCGAGGCCGCGAGGGGCGGTTCGAGCGGAGAGGGAGGAGGCTGGCCGGCGTTGCCGTGCGGCCCGGGCCCGCGCCTTTTTTACGCCGCGTCCGCAGGTGAGCTGGTGAGGTCCGCGAGGAGCGGAGCCGCGGAGGACCGAGGACGGGAGGAGGCTGGCCGGCGTTGCTGTCAGTCTTTTTCCGCGGGTCGGGTCGGGTTGACCCGACCTGAAGCGGGTCGGGTTCGGGTCCGGAAAATTGACTCGTTTACAAAAACGGGTCATGTTGACCCGAACCCGAATAATGTCGGGTCAATTCCGGGTTGACCCGAACCCGACCCGTAACCCAAAATTGACAGGTCTAGTGTGTTTGAACCTTGAGATCAAGTGATCCCATTGCCCAAATTTCACTGGATTTGGTGCCCATTTGGTCCACCAATTAGGAGCTTCAAACCCCCGTCCCCTTAGAAATAACTTATATCCTTAAATAATTCACTAAAAAAATCATATTAAACCCAAACAACCTATATAAGGACTCTAATTGACCCTAATCAAACCCTCAACTCATGAAAAATAAGAACACTATTAGGTAATATTTAATTTCACCTTATTCCAATTCTAAGTTAAATTAATAATTAATTCTAATAATTGATTAAAAATCTTTAAAAATCCTTAAAAAAATTCTAAACACTTGAAATTACCCCCTTGGGTCATTCCTGACCTTTGGGGGTGATTCCATGCTATTTAGATTTGATATGGATCTAAAACACTAAAACCCTCCTAACTATAACCAATTTTTATAAAAAAAAAATCAAGTAATTAAGCAAGTTTTAAAAATTCATAATTAATTAAAAAAAATTCTAATTTAATCAAACTCAAAGACTTCTAACTTGAATCAAGATCTACTATTTTCTAAAATTATCAAACCCCCAAAATTTAGTCAAAGTCAAAAAGTCAACCTTTTGGTCAAAAACCAAGTCCAAACATAGGCTTAAATTTCTAAAATCCATAACTTCTTATAGAAAACTCCAAATTGAATGTGCTAATAGAATAACTACTCATCATAAGCTCTAATATTTGTTAAAAATCTAAAACCTTCTAAATTAACTTTAATTTTAAAAGTTAACTTTTAACCCCTTAATTAACACATTAAAATATTTCCATTAAATCCAAAAAAATCAATAATTCATTAAAATTCTAGAATTTTATAATCTAACCAACTAAATCAATTTAATCAACACCAATTATTACTCAGTAACCTTGGCCTACGAGGCTATTAGATTAGCCCCAAGATAGGTGAAAAAAACTTCATGGCCTCGAAGAGCAATAAAGATAGCAATAAATTTAATAATTAAAATACATCCAAATTAAGCTTTAACGCATCAATATTTAAACTCTAATTAAAAATCCTCATTCAACCTTTAACAAATTCAAATATTAGTTAACTCAAACTAATAACCCAGTTTAATATATACCCCAGCCACATGACTTTTTACGCACGCTTTAGATAATTTGCTAGGACAATCGAATCTAAATCTTGGCTAGGCTGATGTTTACTTTTCTGTTTTATGCAAATTTTTTAGATTTCACTGCATGTTGTGATTGAAATTGCCTAGAGTGTTTGCTTACTTTACTGCACTCTATGGATTGATGTGTTTGACGATTATATTATCCTCAGGTTAGGAATGATCTAGATGCTCACTGAGTTTTACGTAGGTGGCCACACTCATGCAAGGAAATAAAAGGGGATAAATAAATAATAAAATGTAATTGCTACAAGTGCTTCAGGTGCTCAGCCCCCAAATAAAAAAGAGCATGGCTAAGTGTTTTCACCTTTTTTTCTACACATATATACAATTACTTGGGATGTATTTTTATATTTAAATACTTAGGATAACCTTACAAGAGAGTCTTGAATTTTTATTTTCATATATATATATATATTATATATTATATTATATATATATATATATATATATATATATATATATATATATATATATATATATATATATATATATATATATATATATAATTTAAGATGTTAAGAGTAGTAAAAGTTGAGCTTTGACTTGAGATACACAGATCCAAAGGATGGGTTCTAAAGAGGAAAATATACCCCTTTGGGGGATAATCCTTTCTTATTTGAAAGTCCAGATTTGGACCACCTTTCATACGTAAACTATAAAGAGTAACTTTCTCCTTCGAGGGAATAGTTCTCTTTTCCATTTGGGTAGCTGACTATGAAGAATCCAAGGAGCCTGAATGAAAGAAGACTAAAGAAATGAAGATAAAGAGTATCCCACTCAAAGTCACTTCCATTTTTATTAGGACTAGAATTTGGGTTGTTATCAAATGGTGCCCAACCATTTTACTTTCTACAGACCCTGGGTTGTAATAAGCAAGGCAGTTTTCCTATGGAAATTTATTAATTAGTTTGCTTATATTTGATGTGTTGACTTGATTGCATATAATATTTCTTATTTTTCCTTATTTTTAAGCATTTGTGTGCCGCTCTTTATTTTAGTTTGGATGCGTGAGGCTCGTAAGGATGTGGAAAATTTTTTATTCGTAATCAAAATTTTAAAATTTTAGGAGTTATGTAACATAGAAAGATAACAAACCTAGGAAATTTGTCGGAGATCACCCCCAAGATCGCATGCATATTAATGTATTCTCTTTCCTTATTTAAGACACTTCCCTACCTGCGGGTAGAGTTCATATAATCCGACCTGTGAGGATGAGGTGCTAAACCTGAGGAAGCCTAGTCTTCTAAAAAGACTATTTTTAAGCCTTTTTTTAAAAACTTCAAGCATTCAATTTGAGTATTTTTACCAATATGCATTGCATTAGAAATACATTAAAAGAGTCTAAATTTTAATTATGTTTGTATTTAACATTTTTCACCCAACATAAGTCAAGGGGCCACTTAGGATAATCTCTAGATGTCGACCCCAGCTCTCCAAAATTTAAATAAAAATGTCCTTACCACTCTTTCATAAAATGATTGGACTCATGTATTTAAAATTGACTACGTGGTTAACTGGCTCCCTATCCAGGCCGGGGTAAGTTCAGGTTTTACATTGCATTAGTTAAGTTCAGACTTCTGTGGTCCAATATCCAAATTTAGATTTAGGATCTAGGGTGGATCTTGGATCATAAGATCCCAACCTTTGGGAATATAATCCAAAATTTTTAATAAAATGTTCAACCTGAACTAAATCATCTTTTGATCCAAAACATAAAGCCCAACACTTAGATTAGGATGAGACCCTTTTGAATTGTTACTAAATCTCAGTGTCCCCTACTCTTCTTCCCTTGACTCCACTAATACTTGTTTAATCTTGATCCATTCCCTTTTGAAATTCTACAATTCACCTTCCTTTGATTTCACTCCTAGATAATTCTAAACAAAACATTTTCCATTATTTTAATCAAGAGAATTTATAGGGAATCCCAATTTCCTATAATGTAATTGACTATGATGCTTGTGCTCGTTGGAGATTTAGAACCACAAGCAGCTGCTTTTCAAAATAAATTTTAAAAATTTAATTATGTTTCTTTAGAAAACTTAAATTATCAAAGATCGTTATCATCGTATCCAAAGAATTAGAATCAAATGATATTTTCTCCCTTTTGGGAGATATATCCTTTGTTGGTAAAGCCTTGGATATGAACTTAACGATCATCCTTCTTGATTATCATAGCTAGATTTTTTGTTAAACTTTATCTTGACCCTACGAGGTCATATGAAGTTATCTCTTACATCTGATTATGAAATTCAAGATGTTATTTGACCCGGCCATACAAAGTTCCCTCTTAAATTTGAACCCCATTCTGAAATTTATTTTTCACCTCCCGAGGTGATATACCTTTTCTGAGGGGTCATTTGATTTTAGAATTAGAATTTAACATCAATTTTAAATTCTCCAAAGAAAGTTAATATTTAAAAAAAAAAACTATTTTCAACTCCACCAACATGGTCAAGATCGCAAGCTTTATTCCTTACGATAGATGAATGTTTGGGCTTTCATTTGTCCTGCCATTGGCAACTTCCAAACCGTAGGAAATCAATGTGAGAATAAAGGGTAGTCTCAAGGGATGCAAAATGAAATAATAAAAGCTCTAGGAAGACACTTCAATTATAGCTATATTAGAATGATTATTTAACTTGCCTTTCCCTATTATAAGCATTAGTGCTAACATAAATAGCTAGGATCAATAAAATTTATTACTATAATGAATGAAAGGTGTCCCTGGCTGTTAGAGCATTAGCGAACTTTTTTCTCATGTGAAAATGACACTAAGTCGTGCCACATGGGAGGGGACCAACTAGTATTGCTAGGCTGAACTAGTAGCCATGACAGGTAGGGCTAGCTTTAGAGAAGGTTCTAAAGTGCATTGGAATGACATGATGGGTATAGATTCAATAAAGGTAGCTAGGTTTAAGGGTTTAATCGTGATGAGGATTTTGAGCTTTGAGTTGATTGGTTGGGAAAGCCAACCTAGTCAAGGCTACTGAGGTGGACATAAGGGGATAGTTGAGTTGCTATTTAAGTGGAATCAAAGGGTTCAAAGTCATGTAGTGGGTGTTTGAATGGATGGTTGTTATGTAGCTAAGCTTGAGTGGGTTGACGTGGTCAAACCTACTATAATTTTCTCACCCATGGTTGAGTAATGTTCAAGCTATGGAAGGGAGTATGGTTAAAGGTTTGATGAGGTTGAAGAACCTTGATTTGATTGTAGGCATTGGAATGACCATATGTTAACTTTAATTTGATAAAATATCAGCCCAGTTGACCAGGTCAACTAATGATTGGGTCAAGATGATTAGATATTCAGGGTTAGATGTAAACTAATTATAGATTAATGGTTAATTGATTGGAGCTTTGATGGAAGTACTAGGTTGATATACTTGTTGCTGCTGATTGATTGAGATGTTTGAAGCATGCTTGAGATCTGATTGTCTAAGGTAATTAAAAGTCCATCAAGATTTCCTGTCGTTAATTGTAGAATCATTAATTGTAGTAATGATGATTGACTAAAAGTTAATTTTTATATGTAATTATAATTGACTAGAAGTTTGATTAAATGAAGGATGTATGTTTGATTGAAGATTTAATTATATAATTGATAGATTACTATTGGAGTGTTGGAGGTTGAAAAGGTGATTGAGTATAGAATTGATGATTGATTATGACTGGTTGATTTGATTGTAGTTTGAAGGTCAAATGATTAAAGTTTAATTGAAGTATGGTTGATTGAAGTATTAATCTTAACATTGGTGTAGGTTGACGGTTGATTTGGTCAACCATGCATGACCAAGTTTTAGATTTGAGTTTCATGCACTCCTAATGATGTTTAGGATGTGTTACAGGAGCTTTCAAGGTTTGATTTAATAAGACCATGTTGAGGTTTGGAGAAAATTCCAATTTTTCCCTTAAGGGGTATTTTGGTCATTTGGACCCCTTGTTAATTGTGGGTCAACCTGAGTCCACCAAAGTATAATTTTGTACTCAACATATCATGAAAAGGGTTATAAACATGTTCAAGGGTTATGTAAATATCCCAAGGCCAAATTCCAAAAGGTGGAAGGTCCAATGACATAGGATGTAGATATTTTAAGGTTTTGCACCCTTTGGATTTCAATTGATTTTTTGGAGTTAGAGACTGTAGATTGTACGTAAATATGGAGGGTTGATCCTAGGTGCATGCCAAATCAATATAGAATTGATATAACATGAATTGGGGGGTCGTTGGACTAGATTTTGAGGTGATTAAAATATCACTAAAAAGGGTTTCAGGATATAGGCCATTAATTATAGATTTTGGTCTGGAATTCTGGATTTAAAGTAGACTTTAGATTTGATTGAATGAGTTTGATTTATCCACCTCAATCACAATTAAATGGGTGATTATTGATGATTGGATATGCTTGAAGCTTGATTGATGATTGATTGAAGCCTGAATTGAAGTCTGGATTGAAATTTGATTAAAGTTTGGATTGATATTTGATTAAAGGCTGGAATGAAATTTGATTGAGTTTTAGATGATTAACAATTAAATGATTGTCAACCATTATAATAATAGGTGGGAGTGTAGATAGATCTTGATGATCTCATACATAAATGAGGTCAACAAATATCTGCTTGGTTTTAACTATTCCATTAAGTATAGAGAGATTTCAGGTATTTAGTGACATTTCACTAAAAGAATTAGCATGTCTTCTAATGTAGCATGTAAAGGTTATAATATATTCTTCTAGACAGTTCAACCCCTATAAGAGAAATTATTTGACACAAAATTTAGATATTACTAATATTGTATTTGCTTTAAGGATTTTGAGGCACGACTTAAACGGAGTTAGATGAGAGATTTTTACTAATCACCATAGTCTAAAGTACATATTTAGTTAGAAGGATCTCAATCTAAGTCAAAGGAGGTGTCTTGAGCTAATTAAGAATTATCATTTACTAATCAATGTCAACCTAGTAAGATAAGTATAGTGGTAAATGCTTTGAGTACGAAATATTTTGGAGCCTTGAGCCTTTTACTTACTTTTGATTTGAGATATGGAGAAGTGAAATTTAAAAGTGATTGCTCCTATTAATCAAAATTCTAAAATTCTACCTCAAATGATTATCCAACCATATATATAGGAAAGGATTCAGGAAGCCTAAAAGGCAGATATTGAGTATCTAAAGATGATTGATCAAATAAAGTCTAGTAAGAAATTTGAACTAAAATTATCTGATTATGGTATCATTCTTTGTAAGAATAAATTCCTAGTTCCTAATTTTGGTGATCTTAGATAAGTGATTATGTAGAAGAATAGTATTTAGATTCTATTATTCAACTAGGGAGTAGTAAAATGTATGGTGATCTGAAAGGTATACTATGGTGGCTTAGATTGGAGAAAGATGTAAGCGATTTTATTGCCATGTGTGAAGACTATTAGTTAGTGAAAGATTAGCGCCATTGACCATGAGGTCTTCTACAACCATTACCTATTCCATAATAAAAATAGGAAGAAGTGATGATGGATTTTGCAATCAAATTCTCCAGATCGAGATAGGGACATGATGCTAGCTATGTTTAATTATATTATAAATGAAGTCTACACATATTAGTTTGATTTGATAGGCTGATATAGTGGATAGATTGATATATATATATATATATATGTGTGAGAGATTGTCTAACTGTATGGAATACTAAAGGTGTGTAAGTTCGTTAGGGATGTTAAAAATAAAACGAACAAAAGACAAAAACAATCTCTGATCTAGTGAACAAAATAATTATTCTTAAAATGAGAAAGTTACCTCTTAGTTTTAATCAAAAACTTAGTAGAATTGTATTAACAACGCATAACCTAGAAAATGTTAGAAATTCAAAGTTTGATAATCCCAACTCAAGTTCTTTTAAAGGCTCAAAAACTTTTTAATCCAATATCCAAATCAAGGAATAATTGGGAAAAAAGTATTAATTTTTCAAAACTCCTTTCATAAAACATATCTAATAGAAGATCAATGCACGAATTGCTGAATCAGGAACCAAGATTTTCAAGCACAAGTTTCGAACATATCAAGCATTTTCTTAAGCTTTTAGTTGTATAAGAAAAAATAAGCATATTTTTTTGTGGTCCCATTTTATGCCCTTTATCACTTGAATGGCTCTTTGAACATCTTTTGATTTTTAATACACTTTGTGTATTATTTTTTTTAATTTGGCATCATTGCGCATCTTTTGGTTTGGCATCTTTGGCCACTTTTTTTTATCAAAAAATATATATTTTTTCTTATATTTTCAAAACTAAAGTAAACCCAAATTATTGACAATACGAACAACTTGATTAAGAAAATTTTAAGGTGGATTCAACAATCTTGCAAAAGATTTCTCTACGATAGAAAAAATATAGGGAGATGAAAAAAACCAGTTTCAAAATTCAATTTAAAATATGATGAAGATTTTAAATCAAAAGTTGAATAACCTCTTTTAGGAAATAGAGATTGAGAGTCACAAACATGAGTTTCCTTCCTTTGACTGTTTTAGAGAAGTCAAACACAACTTACCAAAGATTTATAAAAATCAGGAAGTATATTTTTTATTTTTAGAAAAGTGAATATGTGTGTTGATCAGAGAAAAACTTTCACGAAAACAAAAATTTCAAAGAATAAACAAAACAAAAACACAAAATAAAAATGAAATATATAAAAACAAAAACACAACACAAAAACATGAAAGGCTTTTAACCATTATCTCTTTCTTGGTCTGATGCTTTAGAAATCAGATCTGCCCATTAGATTTTTTACCTTTTCATTATTTTTCCCAGTTTTTAAATTTTGCTTCGCCTTGCCCCTTTTCTTTTGTAGGCAGAATTTTTAAATTATGGCACTAATTTTTGATATGTCCAGGCTTCCTACATCGAAAGCAAATAACTTCAGAAGGAATATGAACATCCTTGTCATTTTTACCTTTTTTCACTTTTGCTTATGCTTTAGTGAGCTTTGTGATTTGCTTGACAAGTCATTGCATTCGTCACCAACTAAGCCATCTCTTTTTTTGTATCTTCAGCTTTTAGAGAACAATCGTTTCACCTGAATCCAAAAGTCTTTGACCCAAACTTTGCTCGTAGGCAATGAGTGAGCCAATCAAATTATCAATAGAATAATCATTCAAATCTTTTGATTCACAAATAGCAACTACTTTGGCATTAAACTTATCCAGTAGACAACGAAGAATTTTGCATTCAATTGAGCATTTACTTGTTCTTCCATATTCCATTGATTAAAAGGAATATCAGTTTTATTTTCATTAATAATACGTGACGGTGATGAATAACCAGTTAAAATCATATACCATATGAGAAAATCAATTGATTGCAAGAAAGTAGTCATGCGAATTTTCTAAAAAACAATTGTAATATTTTTAAATAAAGGTGGTATAGTGATTGAATAACCTTCCGTAATAGTATGATTACAAAAATTAGCCATGGATCAAAAATTCAAAAGCTTTCAAAAACTTATTTTATGAATCCGGCTCTGATACCACTTGTAAGTTCATTAGGGATGTTAAGCCCTTATGAACAGGCATAAGGCTAACAAAGAGAGAGGTGAATTGGATAATTTTAAAACCGAAGATAAAACTCAAACCAAAATCACCACAGAAATCAAAGTGCGGAAGAAAATAATGTGTAAGCAATAATAAGAAAAGAACACATCGAATTTATAGTGGTTTGGTCAAACCTTGACCTACGTCCACTCCTTGAAGGCACCCTCCAAGTATTGCACTACAAAAGTGTCTCTCCTTTAGCCCCCACAGCTAGGCGGAGAAGCCCTTACAAAATCACTTCCATCTTCCCCAGTGCGGTGGAGTCGCTAGGTCCTTTAACACCAAAGTGAAATTCTTCTTTGGTGAACTTCCCTCGAGACAAGCCTTGAATCCGATGGTATTAAGATGCAAGCCTGTCGGAGAAACCGTGTGGAATCCCCTCCACACTCCTTTGAGTCCCCCCTCATAGGATCTTCTCCCTCTTAGACATCACCCGTTCCTCACTCCCTTTCAAGCTCTCTCTTCAAGTCTCTCCCACGAGAGAACGAAGCTACAATGGCTTCCAAAGACACTTACAAAAGTGCCTTGATAAAGCTTAAATAGAAGCTCTCAAAAAGAGCTCATTAATACAAGTTCCAGACATTATCATCCATGATGATAGGCATATCGTCCTGTACGATCAGTACAATTTAAGCTCAATCAGTCGGGACGATTTGAGACGATCAGAAGAAGTTTGTTCATATTGTCCAGGATGATAATATATTATCCTGGACGATCAGAACAAATCATGGAATATCGTCCTCAACATCGCCCTGAAAAATAGCTATCCGATGACCAATCATCCAGTATATCGGCCAGGACGATCTGGCGATCATCCAGGCTGATTTGATCGTGAAATCAAGTCATAATTGCTTTCCTTAAATTTCAGAGAAATTTTAGAAAAATTGACCTGGATCGTCCTGGACGATATTTTATAATCCTGGATGATCCACCTGGACGATGTCCAAAAATAGGTTATTTCTAAATAAATTTGGCGGCAAATTTTTTTCTGAATTGAGCTTATCGTCCTGGCCGATACAAAATCATCCATGATGATGTGTCTTAATGAGGATGCCCTAATTAGGATTTTTTCTTTTGAACATATCATCTAGGATGATATAAAATCTTCCCGGACGATGTTACCAGAAACAGTATACTCTAGGGAACAGTCAGAAATCTTTCAAGTTACAAAGCATCAGGAGCCACACTAAATACAATAGACTCAAGAAAGGAAAAAGGGTACAAATTGACTCAGACCTAGTCTACCCAATCTTAAGCTAGTTCCAAATTGCAGTCCGATCGTGTGAACCTGAAATGTCAGTAGATAAGACAGTCGTAGAGAAAAAGAATGTTTGCTATCATCAAAATCATAAGCCATAGATCCGCAACAAGGTGCTGATTTTTAACAGAGATGGTAGATTACCTCTAGGTTATGGAGGAGCATTCAACAAGGTCTGGACACTAAACTACACATAAGTATGGCTTTTCATCCTTAAACCATTAGAAAATATAAGAGATATATTCAAGCCTTAGAATATTTTTTGAGATTTAATTCTGGAATTTGGTGAAAGTTAGGAGAATTACATTCCTATAATCAAATTTGCATATAATAATAACTTTTGATTGAGCATAAGTATGACTCCTTATGATTCTCTATATGAAAGGAATTGTAGAACCCCATTATCTTTGATAGAGGTGAGAGTGAGTTTGATTGAATGAACTTTAGTAAATGATGCAACTAAAAGATCTTTTTTATTGGAGATAGACTAAAAGTGGTGCAAGATAGTTAAAAAAAGTATTATGATGTAAAGCACCAAGCTGTGGAATTTTAGATTGAAGATTTTGTATATATGAAGATTAGACTGATGAAGGGCATAAGAAAGTTTGGAAATAAAGGAAAGATGCATCCAAGGTTCGTTGAACCATTTGAAATATTTAAAAAGATTGGGAAGTCTATTTATAGATTAAATTTGTCAGGGCATATGTCTAATATTCATAATGTATTCTATGTATCATCTCTAACAAAATGAGTATATGATTCTGAAAATAGAGTATCCAAATATCAAGTTGAAGTGCTCTTGAATTTGATTTATAGAGAAAAACCAAAATGGACATGGAATATGATTTGAGAAAATTAAGGATTAAGCATACTTTAATTGTTAAGGTACAATAGAAACACATAATAAAGAGAAAAGCTACTTGAGAAAAAGAATTTGAAATGAGATAGTTATACCACAATTTATTTGCTTAATTTGAATTCTGAATAATTGAGGACAATATTTTTTTGAGAAGAGAAAAATTGTAATGTCAAGTAAAACAAGATGCAATCTACCTATTCTAACTCAATCTAGTAAGAACAATGAAGTAAAATTTCTTCATTCATATCTATTGCATGTGTTTGTGAGTGTTTTCTATGCATGTGAGCATGTGTACTTGTGTAAAAAACTAAAATTTTTCCTAGGGAGTGCCACGATGCCAGGTTGGCGGCATTGTTGCATTGAGCTCTTCAATATTTTTTAGAAAATATAACTAAAGTTGTAGTAATGTAGTCGAACATTATGGAAATGTACTCACCAGAGGAAAGCACTACAAAGCTAGATCATTTTTTTTATAAAAATATCAAAATTCACTTCTTTCTCATTTAATTAAATCAAACCCTTCCCCCTTAATAGTCATTTAGAGAGAGAGAGAGAGAGAGAGAGAGAGAGAGAGAGAGAGAGAGAGGAGAGAGAGAGAGAGAAGAGAGAGAGAGAGAGAGGAGGAGAGAGCTTTTTTAGAGAGAAAAGAAGATATTGATATATGTGATGGGTTAGTGATAGAAGCTTACTAAGCTAGTAGAGCTCACTCTATGATACTTTTTAACATTTCATAAAAAGGAAAGGGCCTAACTAAGTAGAGTGAGAGATAGGGATAGGTTCTACAAGTCTAGGATAATTAAGGTACTCTTTTGTAACATCGTATTGATTATATTAATCTATAAATCACATGTTCATCGAATTATTATAAATTCCATTTTGTGAAATGAAATCAAATGATGTTAGTTTGGTATTATTATTTTGAATTTTATTTTTAGCTCTGGTTCACTTTGTATTGAGTATGAGTTAAAACTTAAAATTAGGAATTCAATCTTTTTATTAGTTCCTAGGGCATCACTATAATACCATGAAAATGAGGAGGCTTTAGTCTTAAAAACATCTACAAACATGTCAACTTCATTAGCTCTTGGCATAAAAATCCTACTATATGTTTTCCTATCAACTACGATACATAATTTGAAAACTACATCATCGAATTTGATGACATAGCTCCTAATGTGTTCTATATAATCTTAGCCTGACTAGAACTCTATCTAGCAGTTGTTCCCTCCTAGCTTTGAGAGTTTATCCTTATCAACACTTTCACCTATCACATACATATTGGGCTCAACTTATCACACATATAGATGTAGGTGTACATGAATTAACTTTAAACCACCTCTACTTCTTAGCATTTATCTACTGAATGTTCTTATGCTTATGGTTATAATATAATTATTCCCAACCATTATTATGATACCACTAAAAGTTATTGTCACACAACCCAACCCAACACAAACCATTACGCCCTAACATGATATATCATATTGAGGTCATAGCAACAGGCTTTTAACCAAACCAAGAACTGATTTAAAAGAATTCTTTTCCTACTTTACACTTTCCTCAATACACCATATAGACTCTTTATAAAACCATCCAATGAACATGGAAAATGAAAAAATAAATTTATCAAACAACTTATAACAGGAATATATACACTAATCATAATTTTATTTCCATTTCATCAAAATATAATGTGTATTAATGATTAATAAAAAGAATACATGTATATACTGAACATGTCTAGTCCTAAAGTCCAACCTGATCAATAGCCTCTAACATTCAAGACTACTTGATAAGGGATTCACCTTTTCTTAAAAAAAAATATTTAAAAATAAAAAGAATAAAGAAATAATATGCTCAGTAGGTCATCTTGAACCTACTACTATAGAATTTAATACAATTATATGAGGAAAAATGATTATATTAATTTAAAAACACATGAATAATAGATCATACAAAAAAAAAATGAACTATACTAACATTTGCATTGCATAGTGTATTTAATAACTTTATATCAACATCAAACATGTATTATAGATATACACATACAACAATAATGATATAAGCATCACTTGAATAGGACTTTATAAAAAAGATAGCATTTCACAATATAACATGGACATGATTGCATGATATAAGTATTTCAATGAGAATGACGCCAAAACATAAACAACATAAATGAAGTAACACATAACATAACATTCATATTTATTGATGTCTTTTGATACCTCCACTTGATCACTCATCTATCCAAGATAAATGGAGGAATTACATATATCCCTAATTACCCTTTATATCTCCACTTATAGTTATATCTCCACTTGATCATCTCGCAATCCATTAAAGACAAATGGAAGAATACATGAATATATACATATACATAAGTGTATGGGGCCTTATAACTTTACTTGTATTGCACATAAACATCCATCACGTTCTTCATAACTGCCTCATCCTCCTTCATTCTCCTTTTCACTACACATTTCAGGCACATGAATGTGAAAAAAAAAATAATCTAACATGAATAATCTTCACGTGAAAATTAGTATTTTCAACATGATAAATAACAACAACAATATTTTCAGCATACAAGAACAATAACATCTAGTTTCAACATATAACAACACTTTAACATAATGCAAGAACACATAAAATACTCGTGTGTATGATAAACTTAATGTTTTTTGGGGAACTACTTGAACACTTAGTCAATACTGGCAAAACTTATAATCAGTCATAGATCATGTTTAAATTCTTTTGGGGCTTTTATCATTCTATAACACTTTCTTTTAACACCAACGTAATTAGTCAGACATATGAAAAATCACATATTTAAAACCCCCCGGAGAAACTTTGAGTAAATCCAAATGTTACACGATATACCAACAGTTACATGATAGAAAATTTTCAAACTTATTTAAATCAAATAAGTCCAAAAAACTTTTACCTAGATTACTCATATTAAAATCTAAGTAGGGTAACATATGTTTATCTCAAGATGAACAATTTATTTAACTAGCCTAATAGATGAATCCAACTCTTAATCGTCCAGAACCTAGGTTCTTTCTTTTCTTTCATTTATCTTTTCCTTTCTTCTACTCTCTAGATCATCTCCCGACATTTCAAGTGACTAAAAAATAGGTATTGTAATTTGGGGTAATGGTTTTAGATATTTGTATAAAAAAAAGATGAAATTTGACTCAGCATTATGGCACTCCAAAAGACTCAAATTTCACTTATCCAAACATAGAGCTTAACACCATAGCACTCTCATCCTAATGCTAACAATGCTTCTAAGGAAATTTCTAATTATAATTTTTTTTAAGTAAATTGAATTCACAAAAATTCATAAACACATAATTAAACTATATCACTCTTTTATGGTTTAGTCCATCTCATTGTAGATATATAATGGTACTCTAGTAATGGAAATTAAAAATATAGTGGCGAGAATACATAAATAACTGATAGGACAAAGACATTAGGAAGATATAAAAATATAATAATAATCATGACTTTTTAATCATCTCAGTTATGTAGCTTAAGCAGACAGATTTGGACATTCTACTCTTTAATTTGAGAAGAAAGATTATAAAAGAAAGCAGGGCTACTCATGGTTATTGTAACTATCCTTCATAGTTTTATCTTGAAAACATACACTCATTGTTATTAGAACTATCCTTCATAGCTTTATCTTGAAAACAAACTTCCTTTAATTATATTCTTATCTTGCTTATCGCTGCTTAAACTTAGTTCCAAATTCACCTATGAGCTGTAAGTGTTTAGATATACTCATGTTTGTCCAAAGCCTTCCCCAAAAGAACCAAATTCATTTGGGTGTCCCTTCTAAGTGCTGTAAGTGGGCCAATCCCACCTATGTTTCTCTGTCATATATGGATGGACCAAGGGTCTATCAAGACATTCCCATCTAACTAATTATATCACATTCACTAGGATGGGGCTTACCCCACATCTCAAATGGACCTGACCCATTTGAGATGAATTACTCTTCTACTTTAATGAGCCAATCTCACTTGAGCAAGTCACTTTAATCATTGGTGGATTAACTCCAGTAATAACTTTTCTACATTGAGAAAATTATTATTTACTTTGGCATTATTCATATATCCACATATTCAGTGATTTAGATCACGCTCATATTATATAGGACTTAGCTTTCTGTGGTACAAATTCATATATAGCCACTCAGGCCTAGTTGAGTGGTTGATTAATTCAATTTCAGCTCACTATATGGTCCCCATGTTAACTGGCATATATTTATTTTTCTAGTTTGATTTGGCACTGCATAATGGATTTAGTCTTTGTTTGAGATGACTTTCTTATTACTTTGTAAAGTTACTTCTAATTGAAGAAGAATTTCCTATAATATATAAAAGCTATTTTAATTTGCAAAGTAATTTTTTAGTAGTCTTCACTCCTAGTTGATAAGATTCTTTAACATCCCATTATGTTAGCATTCAAGATACCCACTATTAATCCAAATGATGGGTCCTTTTTTTATGAGCACATTGATTACTACATAACCATCATGCACATTCAGAAGGCCATGTATGTACTCCTCATCTATGTCTTTCCTACCACTCACAAGGTTTAATCATGCATATGCTTTTACTCTCTCTACGTAGTGTTGAGTCTAGTAATTAGGTTGTTAAGCCTAAGTTAATGTCCCCAAAGGCTACCCAAGAGGGGGGGGGGGGGACGGGGGGGGGGGGGGAGGGGGGGGGGGGGGGGGGGGGGGGGGGGGGGGGGGGGGGGGGTGGGGGGGGCGGGGGTGAATTGGCGGGGGTGAATTGGTTTAAAAATTTTAAGCCCTCTTTTAAAATTATGTTGAACCGAAATAAAAATTATTTTTTTTTTAAGTTTTATAGAAAAAGTTTTTCAACCACATAGTTTTTTTTAAGACTAAGAAATAAAATGCGGGAAAAAACGTAAAAACAGTAAAGTAAATGACACCAGATTTATAGTGGTTTGATCTAAAAAACCAGACCTACATCCACTCCCTAGAGGCACCCTATGAGTATTGCACTAATACCAATAGTGACTCTCTTTTTGCCCCCACAGCAAGGCGGAGAAGCCTTTACAACACACACTTTTCACCACTCCCCGGTGCGACAAAGAACCGTCGTCCTTTTACACTATATCCTAGTGTGGGCAGAGAACCCTTCGGCTATTTATACTCTCCAAGCGTAGGCAGCGAACCCTTCGGCTATTCACACTCTCCAAGTGTAGGCAGCGAACCCTTAGGCTATATTCACACTCTCCAAGTGTCGCACAGCAGCGAACCAGATCTCCTTGACAGATCTTCTCACAAGAAATCTAGAATGAAGAAAGAAAAGAGTGAAGTAATCCCAATTCACAAGTAGAGATTCTTACCTTTGAACTCCAAGTGAAGTCTCATGCTCCAGTGGGTAGAAATCCTCCCTTGAATGCACTTTTCACACTCTTTCCTTAGCTATTCTCTCAAGAGGGCACGAAGATCAAATGACAAAAAGATTGGGTGGCAGTCTAATTTGGACTATTTATACAAAAGATAAGTATCAAAAACCGCCCAAATACTGCGAGTATTCAATTCTGTACTCTCGTTAGTGGATCGTCCCGTACGATCGTGGATCGTCCTGGATGATTTTACTTAAACGATTTGAAATGACCCCATTTGTATATGTGTACGAAAATGTCTTCGTACAGCTGATCGTCCCATACGAACTAGGTTCGTCCGGTTTACGAACGGTACGGTTATTACAAAGGTCGGTTTCTAAAAACTGCTGAAAAACCGTTCTAAGTCGGTTAATCGTTTGGACGAAAATTTATTCGTCTGGACAAAAATTTTACAGAGGACCGATCGTCCTGGACGATTATTTATTTCGTCCTGGACGAAAATTTTTCCAGAGGACCAATCGCCATGGATGATAATTTAATTTCGTACTGGACGAAAATTTTTCAGAGACCCAGATCGTCCTGGACCGATTATTAATTTTGTTTGGACGAAAATTTTCTAACGGGACCTACCTCGCCATTGACGATTAATTTAATTTCATCTGGACAAAAATTTTACAGAGAACAAATCATCCCTGGACGATTGTAAAATTCGTCCTGGACGAAAGGAGGACTTAGAAAAATTTTTAAGCAAGTTCCATATTCATTCCATGTGCTCAATAGGAGAGATAATGTCTGATCGTCCCGTACGAAACGAATATCATCCAGTACGATCAGCATACATTTTTTATGATCTCCTTATGTGTGTGTATGTTTTTATTCACTCAATTACAATCACTCCCTTTCATATTTAATTTCAAAGAAATGCAAAAACTTCAAATATTTATAAAGCTTATATCTCATTCTGAATTTTAATTTGCAACGAGGTCTTCGTAGTTTGGATTTCATTTTTTCCTGAAATGTTAGTACACACAAGAGCAAATACAAATCTTCTAAAATTGTATTAGGAGATAACTACACATTTGAACAATAATGTTTTGGAATCATCAAATTTACATAAGATGCACAAAAATGTAAAGCATTCAAATAGCAACTATCTATATACACGTAGAACCATCCATAAATTTACCCATCTCGTCAACAAAATTTTTTTATCGAACAAATTCATAGGAATCAAAGAATTGTCAAGAATTTTTCCCATCTGTTAGGTATCCACCAAAATTCAGGAGAAATTTAAATGAGTAATTTCAAAATATTTTATTTATGAAGATTGTCAAGGATTTGGACTAAATCCTAAGTTATTATAAGATGTTTTTCTTAGAGAACTCTCAACCTATGCCTTTCTAAATCATCATTAATGAAGTAGATAGTTTGCTCTGATATTAATATTTTTTATAAAGTTAAGGAACAAAATTGTTATAAATGAGCTTATTGTTGATTCTTGATTAGGTTATTAAATCTAATTTATTGTCTCAAGACTAACCAAGAGGAGGGGGGGGGGGATGAATTGGTAATTTAAAAAATTTTTTCTTAGATTTTTAAATCAAAAATAACTATTTTTGAAATGTTATAGCAAGTTAATTTTAAATTTTAAAATAAACTTTTCAACCACAGTAAATAACTTGCAATAAATAAATAAAATGTGAAAATTAAAAGACTCAAAGATTTATGGTGGTTCGATCAAAAAAACATGACCTACATCCACTCCCTGAAGACTCCCTCTTCAGGTATAACACTATTACCAAATTGTCTCTCATTTAAGCCCCGCAGTAAGACAGATAAGCTATATAATAAATCATCTATTTCCACCAATTCCTAGTGCGGTAGAAAACTGTTTTCCTTTCACACTCTCCAAGTGTTGGCAGAGAACCATCATCTATTTACAAAAAACACCCTCCAAGTGTCGGCAGAGCACCGTCATATGTTCACACTCTCTCAAAGTGTCGGCAGAGTACCGTCATCTATTTACACCCTCCAAGTGTCGGCAGAGTACCATCGTTTGTTTCACATCCTCCAAGTATCGACAGAGTATCATCGTCCTCTTCAAAAGATCTTTCTCACGAGTAACTAGAAAGATAAAAAGAAGAGTGATAATCAAAAACACAAAGAGAATCCTTACCTTTGAGCAATCTTGTGAACCCTTCATACTCCATTTGCAAGAAATCTCTCTCAAACACTCTTCCACACTCTCTCTTTCAATTAACCCTTGAAAAATCATGAAAAAAGACTCTTTTTCACGTCAATTTTAGAGAACCTTTTATATCAAAGACATAAGAAAACCATCCAAGAAAATTGAAATTATCCATTTTGACCATACAACGATCGTATAGTACGATCATATGTTCATATGTACGAACAGTTCAAGAACAATCACACTATCTCATACTCAATAAAATAAAAATACAGACTTTTATTTATAATAAATCCTAAACTAATCTAATTTAAAGTCTTTCAATAATTCAGAGTATAATTTTTTCTGAAATGTTAGTACACACACGAACGAACAACAAAACAATGCATCTAAAATATGTTAGGAGAAATAATAATCAAAGCAATAATATTTGGGAATCATAAAAAACATACATGTTGCATGAATATCAACACAATCAAGAACTAAGTTGCAACTATCTCAAACACTTATCACTACAGGGAAAAATGTGCCGATTACAGGTGGTCATATGACCGGCGGTTATAGGATTGCCGGTAAGAACTACGGTTTGGCCGGCGGTTTGGCCGTCAGCTATTACCGGCGGCCTAACTGGGGGTTTTGTAACGTTAAACAGCCTGGGTAATAGCGACAGTTATGTAACCGCCGGATAAACCGCCAGCTCTCAATATTTACCGGCGGCTTACTAACGACTTAAACCTATAGAGATTAAAGAAAATGAGAAATAGGTTCAAAAATGAAATGCAAGCAAAACTGCAATTCTACAGAGTTGAAAATCAAAGAAAGAAGGAGCAAGAGGAGCAACCATCTCCAGACAGTGAGGATACATCTGAGAATTAGATCTTTTTTTATGTTTGATGATTGTATTTAGAACTTGTGAACTTGTGATTGTAACCTTATTAAATTTAGAACTTGTGAACTTGTTTTTGTTGTTTTGATGAACTTATTTAGAACTTTTTTAATGTTTGATTGTAAACTTGTTTGTTTTAATTTGTGCTTATGTATATAGTTGTGATGATAATATAGCGACGTGTTGCCCAAAAAACTTCTTATTATGTATTGCTATTTCTGCATGTTTAGAATTTAGGGTAAACCTCTCTCAAATAGAGGGAATGCTGTCAAAATTTTTTTCAGGTACTACAGGTTTCCAGCGGCCAACCGGCGGTTTGGCCGCCGAAAACCTCGATACAGAACGGGCTGATTGACGCCGTCGATAATTTCCTTACACCGACGGTAATATATACCGGCGGTTACGGACAGGCCACTGGCGGTTATCTGGTGAAAGCCCGGCGGTGTAAACCATCGGTATATCGGTACCGTCGGCCATGACCGTTTGGGTAACCGCCGACAAATTTTACCGGTAGTAAACCCGACGCTAGCCGGCGGTTTATTGAATGCACGACGACCGCTGTAACCTCCAGCATGCCATCGGTGAGTGTGACCGCTGGTTAGCCGTCGATAAAATAACCAGCGGCTCAACGGCCGGACCACCACCGCCGGTACACAAAATCCGGTAATCACCGGCGGTGTTAGCCGCCGGAAAGCCGTCGGCTAATAAAACCGCCGGAAATAAACCGCCGCTAATTATTTCCTACGCCATTTTTACTGGCGGCTTGAGGACCGTCGAAAAGCCGTCGGTAGTTTTGAAAACCGTCGGTTTAACCATCTAAGCCGCCGGAAAAAACCACCGGTTTTTGACGATTTTTCTGTAGTGTATTGATGCACACTAGAAGTAGTTTGAATACTTATCTAGCAAAAGAAATGTCGACCAAGAAGATTGTGCCCAAAAATCTCATCAAATAAAATGTGAACAATAAAGGAATTAAGGTATTCCTCCTTAGACGTCACATCAATAATTTGAATACATATGATGATAAAAGGAGTACACACAAAAATATGATCTTATGAAGCATTGAAGCTGTTGAAAAGAGATCCCAACACAATAAACTCCCTCCCCTTAGAGAGACCCTATGTAGAATTTGCAATTGTCAAGTTAGAAACATTCATGCTAAAATATTTAGACGGGAAGCTTTTACCTCAAACTTAAATTACAAAAAATATTACATATATTATCAATGACTCCACGCAAACCTAGTTTATGAATAAATTCTTATTAATATGAGAAAGTTTATAAAAAATTAAAATGAAATTAACAACTTACACATAATACCTAATTGGTCATCTACTTATTGGGCAATATCACAACCATGATATCAAAAGGATAATAACAGTCCTAAGGCAAATCAATTTTTATTTTTTATTTAAGACATGAAATTCGCCCCATCTTTATTAAGGTATAATAAATCATTAGAGGATTTGATTCACCCTTCCATCATAGATTAACATATCATGTAATACTCATACAAATAACCATATATAAGCCATAAAAAAAAACTTCAATAAAGTTTTTTCATCATCTTCCATTGCAAGATAAAGTTTAGGTCATCATCCAATTCTATTAACTTCTTGTAGTTAGAAAACACTCCAAAATAATTTCTTCTTGACTCATCATATCATGGCATCTATATAGCTTGTTACTATCATACTAAAAGATCAGTCATACTTATACATAAAATAAAAGAGAATCAAACACCCATGACACTATTATTTTATAACTATGTAGGGAAAATATAAGATAGAATTATTATATAAACAAGATATTATTAGCATTTTGTCTATCACCATCAATAAGAATTATCTCGATCAACTCATTTTCTACATCTTCTTCAAACTTTGCGGAGAGGGACTTCAAATACTTGATTAACATGAAATATTACAAAAAGTTATTCCCCAAAAAAGAAAAAAGAAAAAGTGTTGGTATTAAATTGAGCATGTGGTGAGGCTAATTAGTCCAATAACTACTAATGATGCATTATATTAGTTTTATAGTAGTTTAAGGGTAATGACACAAAGAAGATGATGGGTTCATAGGTATTTCATTACTAAATTATCTATTAGATATTACCACACGTTTATGTGATGTAGCTAAATCTAATAAATGAGTGTAGTTTTTATGGTTCTTATGTAGCTAGTAAATAACATTAAAAATTATTGATATAAAGAAGATATTGATAACTACTTCTTTGAAAAGATCAACTAATAGAATGAACTCATGTTCTAGTTTTCTTTGATATAAATAAAATCTATGCATCTTATTGAGAGCAAATATGATTTTTGAAGAATAAATTATGTTTATAGGTAATGAAGAATAATTTTAAGTTTATGACCGATAAATAAAAAAAATTCGGAGCATCCATTGAAATTCTAAAGTATTCATGGAGCTTGTCAACTACAAAGTTGGCACAATTATGCATGTTGAGATTCGAAATCATATATCATCATATACTTACTCTTTAAATGTTTGAGGCAAAGAATATAAAGAGGCCTAATTATGACTTATTGGACAGATAATTAAGAACAAACTTGTTGGATTAGATTTAGGATTTGTTTGGGACGAATTTCTTATTACTTCTCAAAAATATTATTTAGTATAAAAATTAAAAAAAAATATTATAAAAAGCAGCATGAAAGCCGCCAATATAAAGGCGGTAGAAGAGTTAAGAAGGTAGATTTTTGGCAAAAAAAATAGGGCGTTAATCCTTTTTCTAAATAACAGAGATTTATGCCGCGTGTCAATCATCGGTCGGCTTCCGACGGAGCCGAACCGAACCGAAAAAAATTCTGTAGCCGGTTTAATGCGAAACCGCTGCTCTCTTTCTAACGCATCTTTCTTTGTACGCTCTATGCAGTTCCTCGCGCCCGACGTGGTCTGGTAATGATGTGCCGCCGCCGAGTGCCGATCGCCGTCGATAATCGCGCTCGGGCAGCGTAGGCGTCTTGTTGTTTTGCACCATCTCGTGAAGCGTGTTCTATCTTAAGGCTAAGGGTTGGCTTATCTTCACCCGGCTTTAATTCTCTTCTGCGTCCAGCGAAGCAGGTTCTGTGGCTAGGGTTTTTGGTGCCGCTATCGTGATGCCTCCCGGGAAAAAAAGGGGCGCGAACCGTCCCAAGGCGACGGGTGATTTACAGCTTGGGGATCTTGTTCTTGCGAAGGTCAAGGGATTCCCTCCGTGGCCAGCGAAGGTGCGTCCGATGATTTGTGCTTTCCACCCAAAGTTTAATCCTCCTTATCCATTGTGGGATTTTCCTTTTAACCTGGGGAGGCAGAGGTTGTGAGGTGCCGGTGGATGTAAGATGATTTTTTTTCTTTGTTTTTCTATATCATAGACAGTATTTCTTTTATTTTTTGGGGACTACAATGTGATTCGCTTTCATTGGATTTGGCCTTTTTTTGTTTTTGGTTTTATTCTTTCTTGATTTTTGGTGATATGGAAGTAGGCAACATTTGTGTTCATTCAGCTTGTTTTTAATTTCGGCAATATATTGGTCATTGCTTTTTTTGGCTGGGAAGGAATTGGTAGGATTAAGAATTGCTGGAGTTTGTATAATGTCTGTATTATTAGTCTCTGGACAATTATTAGTTTATTTATTTTATTTTGTGGTAGAATTCTTATTTGATTTTTGTTCAATTTGGTACAGATATGTAGGCCGGAAGATTGGAACAAGTCGCCTGATCCGAGGAAGTACTTTGTGGAGTTTTTTGGAACTTCTGAGATGTGAGCAGAGATACCTTATGCTTACTTTCTGCGCTTAGATATAAACTTCTGATTCGACAGTGAGGCTTTACTTGCTGACTTTACTTTTAAGATGAAGTACCAAAATTCTTTCTTCTTTGGTACAGTTTCTTTAGTCTCGCATTTACTCATTGTTAACATGAAAAAATGGTATGTTGAAATAGGCATTGTGCATGGAAATCGGGTGGAATGTCAACTTAAGATTTTGAAAAAAAAGAAAAAAAAAAAAGCTGTAGCTTTGAATAGGTGTAGCTTGAGCTTGAATCAAAATCTATCCCAGTGATAGCATACAACATGATTCTGATGAGATAGATAAACATTGATGTTGCAAGCAACATGACTGATCATAGAACTACTAAAATAAGTGAAATAGGAAGGGAAGAAGAAAGGGTATAAATAATTATTAATCCGAGTGTTGGGTTATGAATTTCTGATAGATAAGTTGATTGTTACAGAAAAGTAAAAGCTGTGACCATTGTTTGGTAAAACTTGGAATGTGAATATATCGGACTTACGATTGGAGTAGCACTGTTGGAGAAAACAGTAGTTGAACTGCAGAAAATGGACTTGTGATTTGGACATGCACTATGAAGAGTAAATTATGCACTAAGAACAAGTAGATTGAATTAACTTTGAATGATTAAGAAAGAAAAAACTAGATGAAAGATACAATGATTAGAAATTATGCAAAATAACGTGCGCTAAATAGGAATAGGACTAAGATCTTATGTAGCTTATTATGCCTGGAAATAGAGGATTGATAAGTGATGCATGCAAATTTCAATTTTAATCTTTATTTTGAACTATATTGTAATTTGAATTTTATGATTTTTATTTTTTTTACCCTATGATCATGTGTAGGTTGTGCTCTTGGACATGCATTGCTTTGGTGTGCTAGCTTCTTTGGTGCCTAGGCTTGTGGGCTGACTTGGTTTGACCCAAGCTCATTGGGTTGGGTTTGGTTGTTTCGGGTTTTGCTGTCTAGATTAGTTGGCTTCTGAGTTTTGTTGCCTTTTTCAACTCATTAATGCTGCTGCTACCGAGTTTATTCCCCCTGTTTTGGCCCTTCGTTTCCTCTGTCTGCCCGGTTCCTTCTCCCCTGGCGCTGTCTGTTCGTTGGCTGTCCCACTGGCCCTTCGGGTGCTGCTCCATCGGGCTACCTGTTGGCCTTTTTCCTCTGGTTGGGCGGCTGTTTGGGATATTTGGCTCCCTCTTTTCTCCTATAAATAGTGGTTGTTTTGTGGTATTTGGGAGCAAATTTGGGTGAGTGAAAATTACTTAAACCTGAGGGTTTTCTTCTTGGATAGCTTGCGAGCTTTATCCACTTTCTCTTCTCCTCTCTTCTACTTCTTCTCGGGCTTCTTACCTACTTCTCTCCACAAGTTTCCACCCCACTTGTATCTTTCTTCTGAAGCTTTTGAAGGTGTTGGTTGGCCAGTTTGTTAGCATTTGCCGGAGGAGTTTTGTGGTGGATGTTGGCCCAAAGTTGCTGTGGTGGATCTTTGGCCCAAAGTTGCTGTGGTGGACCTTTGGTTTGCATGTCTTTAAGCACTTATTATCTTACCTACTATTTCGATGCATGTGAGGTGACCACTAGCTGGTTGTTCTGAGAGTAGTTTGTTTTATTTTTTATTTTTGTTTTCATTTATTGTCCAACTTTCATTTGTTTTGAGGTTTACTTGGTATTGGCTTACTAAAAGTTGAATTGAGAAAAGTTCTTCTTGCCTTAGTGTTCTCCTTTGGCATTTAATCTATTTGTCTGCATCAAGTTTTAGTATCAGAGCCTAGGCTAGTATATTCTAAGTTGGTGTGTGAGTTTTTTTTTGAAACAAAATGGCTAATTAAAACAACAAAGGAGATTGGCAACAAATGACGCAACAATTGGCAAACTTACAACAACAAATAAACAATATGGCTAACACCCTGACAAATTTGAATGTTAACAATGCTAATGCTCAAAATTCTGAAAGTGAAGAAAAAATCTCTAGGAATCAAAATAGACGTCATAGAAATTGGGGTCATGGGATAAAAATTGATGTTCATGACTTCGAAGGAAAATTACAACCTGAATGATTCATTGAATGGATAGAAAAAATGGACAAACTTTTCGAACAAAAAGAAATCCCTGATAATAGAAAAGTTAAATTTGCTAGCTTAAAACTCATAGGTCGTGATTTAACTTAGTGGAAAAATTTCCAAAATAATAGGCTAAGACGAGGGAAGGATAAAATTCAAACCTGGGATAGGATGAATGAAAAGATGAGGGGAAAGTTTTAACCTTCAGATCACTCACGAACTTTATTCCAAGAATTTAACAATCTTCGTCAAGGAAACTAAACAGTTGAGGAATACGCTGAAACTTTTTATAAACTTCAATCTCGAAACGATCTAGATGAATATGAAGAACGAACTGTCACTATATTTCCAGCTTAACCTCTTTCATAGCCTTTGCTCTTTTCTACTTCTAACTGATTCTAGTTTCGTGATAAGAGATGAGGTAGTCAACACTATGATTTGTTTTCCATTCTGATTGGAAGTGAAGATTGGATTGTTTTGTGAAACTATAGTTTGGCCTCTTTTGGGAAGGCATATAATAAGGATATAGCTGTACTAGTTAGTGAATCAAATAGAAGGAAAATTAGGGGAATCAACTCATTGTCGAAGGACAGAATCCAACTAGGACTTTGTCAAGTCTAGGCAAGTAATACTTTTATCTTAATCTTATTGGAAAAATCATGTTAATTTTTTTCATATTGCTTGGACCAGTAGACACAATTTTTAACTTTTTAATGGTTGCTTCTTTCTTATTTTCCTTTGAATTCTTTTTGCAGTGCTTTTGTTGCCCCAGCTGACATTGAAATATTTACCAATGAATCAAAAAGCAAGCTATTAACTCGATGTCAGAGTAAAACTGTCAAATATTTTGCTCAAGCTGTGGAGGAGATCTGTGATGCTTTTGAAAAATTGCAGAATTCGTCAAATGAATTGGGGGAAGGCTCTTCTAAGATTGATCTTGGCTCTATATCTTCATCGACTGTTGGTGATGAAGGTAAACGACATCTCAGCTGCGATGACATGGATCAATTGGAAGTTCAGAATGTAATCCTTGATAACTCTGAAAATGATAAAAAATTGGGCTCTATCAGTGAACTGCATTTAGAACCATGCTCGCAGAGCCGCAAGAGAGAACAGACATAACTGAGCTAAATGATGTTGCCGGTGAGCCAGAATCTCCAGTCCTGTCGTTTAAGAGAAATAAATCATCAGTTCATAACAAAAAAAGGCCAAAAGAAGTAAGAGCGACTGTAGCTGAACCTGCTTATGATGGTGATATATTGGAGGAAAAAGCTACTGTTCATCTGGATGACACCCACCAAAGTGTTGGTGAAACATTCCCTGTAAACAAAGTTGTAGAGACTTCTCTGAAACCCCCTACAGATGACAGAGATCTTAAGGTCCCAACTTCATATTTGGAAACTATAGATAGCAAACGGCAGGAAGACACAAATGATCAAGCAATATCAACTGAAGTCGCTTTACTGAAAAATGAAGTGGATGTCGATCTGAAAGTGCAAAATGATCATGTCCGACAAGTGAAAATAAAGAAGCGTCCACCTGCAACTCGTGCTTCTGTTTCTGAAGGTGGAGTTAAATCTATCAGTGAAGAATTTTCTGGAGATTCTAAAAAGTTAGGAATACGTGTTAACTCTGTAAAAAGATATGGCAGTTCGAAAAATTCCAAGAAAAAATCAGCTGAAAATGATATGCCACCTAAAGGTGTTTCCAAGGAAAAGCCCACTACTTCTGATGGAGCAATGCTTCCAGAGTCATCTCTAGACTTTAAGGGTGACGATTCAGCTGGCAGCATAAAACGTAAGCTGGTTAATAATGATGATATTCACTTGACCAAAAGATCAAAAAATGACAAGGGAGTTGATATGCCTAAATGCTCCAGTAAGAGTGAGTTGTCTCCTTTCACATCCAACAAGAGTAAGAATAGTGTCAAGAAAAGAACATTGGGAGTTCAAAAAGCTGATATTAACGCAGAATCCATGGCAGAGTCTTATGATACAATGAAACAGTCACATTTAGTGAAGCCATGTAAGGAATCAGATGATGTTTTAAATTCTTCAGTTACCATTGCGGATATAGCTAAAAAGGCATGTAAAGGATCAGGTGATGTTCTGAATTTTTCAATCTCCAGTGATGACGCAAGTAAGAAGAGCAACAGTGGTGTTAAAAGGATGAGTTCTAAACCCCTTGGTACACATGCTCCCCCAAAAAGGAGAGCACTGCGGTATGTTGATGAGGATGATGATGATGGTGAAGACTGTAGAACTCCAATTCATCGGGATACTACTGGAACTTTGTTGAGGGAACATTCAACGGCGCATGAATCTGTTGGGAAAGTGCACATAAAGCAGGAATCTTCCATAGAATCTACTCCAGATCTTCCTCTTTCAAATGCTGAAAAAGTTACTGTCAGAAATGTTAGCGCTAGGATGAAGGAAAGTACAGAAAATAATATGGGATTTCTAAATGTAGTTAATAATCGTTCTTTAGCTCCTAGCCCCTGTAATATTGATGATAAAAGGTTGGAAAGTGCGATAGACTTGCTTGCTTGCCAGAATTCCATGAAGCAAAAAGAGAAAGAAACTGCTGCACCTGAGATTAGAGCGCAGAGTACTGCACTTGAAACTATAATTAGCCCGGGAAATGTTGGAAAATTTGTTTAGTCACAAGGATATCAAGCCTCGTATTACAAAACTACCAGCCCTTGTGAATTCTATTCAAACTCATAGTTCGATCAAAACTATGGGAACCACAAACAATTCACGTAGTCAGTTAATTTTGCAGAAGAATAAACCATCTTTGGAGAAATCTAAAGTGAAATCCGGTATACAGGTGACTGTGGATACTGAAAAATAGGCCTGACATCAATTTTTCGGCAGATTGCAGTGCTGAGAAGGATGTTCTGATAGGCCAAAGGTACATCTTCACTGATGCGTTCTTTTGTATTTTGTAATTCTTTCCACTTGTACATTTTTCTGGGAAAAAGATAACTAAAGATTAATTTTCTGCTAATCTGATACTGTTAGGGAGGCCAATTTTACCGATGCATTGACTGAGAGCAAATTTACGGATTCCATGTCAATGAGACATCTTATTGCTGCTGCTCAAGCTAAAAGGAGACAAGCACATTCCCAGCATGCATACAATGGAAATGGTTTCTGCCGGCTCTGCTTCTAGTCCACATCGTAGCCATGGGAGAAGCCCAAACCTTATTTCTGCTGCACATCTTTTTTCAACCGTAGATGTCCAGAAAGATAAGAAATGGTTTCAAGTGCCTGCAGATGCTGATTCCCCTCCAGCTTCTCAACAGTGTCTTGCTGTGAATCTGGAAGAGCATGAGGATTATGATTGTAGACCTTGTACAGGTTACCAACAACCCGGCAATTCTTCAAGTGGTGGCACTGAAGCTGTTGTTGCTCGAGATGCTTTGGAGGGAATGATAGAGACATTGTCACGAACAAGGGGAAAGTATAGGGCGTGCAAACTCGTCTTGCCATTGACTGTGCGAAGTATGGTATTGCTAATGAGGTGTGTGTAACGTTAATAATTAACATTTCAAGTTAGTATTTCTTTAATTTTGAAATCATTGATGCCTATATTATCAATATGCTGGAATAAATAGTTACTCCTGTTTTTTCATAGCCACTTTTTGTTCCACCAGAGCACTTCTTTACAGTTATAGTCCTTTAATAATTACTAGACCCTTTTCTTAATCCTTTTTCTGCTTAAATTTTAAGTTGATGGTATCACACGTCTTTTTCTTTTATAGTGGTAAGCTCTCTAACAGTATCACTTTTATCTGTGTTTTTCTTTGTAAGAAAAAATCAAAGATTTTGTTTTTCTTGATTTATGGGGTTGAAAAATTATGTCATGCTTAATTTCAGTCCTAGTTTGTAAAAGAGTTTTTAGTGATCTGAAATTTTGCACGTGCATAGATCATAGAACTTCTCATCCGCAAATTGGAAGGTGAACCCAGCTTTTATCGCCGGATAGATCTGTTCTTTCTTGTGGATTCTATTACTCAATGCTCGCATAATCAGAAAGGTAAGATCTTGCACAAGCCTTCCTGCATGTTCTGTAAAAGTTTATATGCTTTTTGGGTTTTTTTGTTGGTTATACTCCTTGACGTTCTTATGACCTCAATCAATCAAAGCAGATTTTTCCCCATCCTGGAACCATGTGCACTTGCATATTTATTGATACATATGGCTACACACACATGCAGAGATTGTGAGTGTGTGAAGGAGAGGAAGGAGATAGGGAATGTATATAGCTCATTTGTATAGAGAGATAGCATCAGCCATCCTAAATCTTTTTTTGGATATCAATTAACCCTTTTCTATCTGGAATTATTTCAGGCATTGCAGGGTCATCTTATATTCCTGTTGTGCAAGCAGCATTGCCACGCCTTTTGGGTGCTGCTGCTCCTTCTGGAGCTTCAGCTCGTGAGAATCGACGACAATGTCTTAAGGTAATTCCCGTGTCAAATTTATATTTGTTATTGCAACTCTTGTTAATAAAAGAAACTATATAAAATTGTAAATGTTTGGCCAAAGGTTTTGCGGTTATGGCTGGAGAGGAAAATTCTACCAGAATCAATTCTTCGTCACTGTATGGAAGAAATTGATGTTTCTAAAGATGATTTGATTTCCGGGCTTTCTCTTAGGCGTCCATCTCGTGCTGAAAGATCTGTAGATGATCCAATCAGAGAAATGGAAGACATGCTTGTAGATGAGTATGGAAGGTGATAAATTATTTATTACCTTTCTGTTTTCTCAATGTAAACACTTGCTTGAATTTTATGGCATTTCTCTATTTGTTGGGCATAGTGCTTGATGTATCACTTATACGAATTTTGATTTAGCTGCTTGTATATATTAGGCAATTTATTAATCAATTTCCTTAACCAATGTAAATTGTGATGTTTAAACTTCATTTTGAAGAAACCCTTTTTTTCTTACTTTTACCTTTTTAATATTAATCCTAACTATGCTTTTGACATGCAATGTCTTATTAGTTATTTTAAGCTCTGTTTATTTATTTTCATGAATAGGTCTGTTAAATTGGAATATTAATGGTTTTTTTCCAATGTTGAAGATAGAATTCTATATTTTATGGCAAATCTGATAATAATACTGATTGAAATATTTTACATGCTTCCAGCAATGCAACATTCAAGTTTCCTGGTCTACTATCTGCTCACGTTTTAGAAGAAGATGAAGATTTTTGCTGCAGTCCCTCTAAGGGTATTGCAAATAATTCTCCCAAGGAGCAGTTGTTGGTTTGGGAGGTTATATTTCTGGAAATCATCCCGTTGACAGACATCACCATATTTTGGAGAATGTGGAACAAGAGATGGAGATGGAAGATGTTCCAGCAAATTTTGTGGATAGAAGTGATACCATAAATTTTGCACCTCTAAATGCAGAATGTAACCTGGCTGAGGAATCTACATGTAACCATCAAAATGTCATCCCACCTCTACCTGCAGGCTCTCCTCTCTTCCGGTAGATCCTCCACCTCCACCACCACCATTGCCTCCTTCACCACCTCCTCTTCAACCCCCACCTCCATCATCACCCCCACCACTCCCACCACCTCCACTCGATCACCGCCGCCACCCCCTCCACCACCTCCATTGGTACCTCTACCTGCACTATTTAACTGAATCATCTGTCTCTCACCCCTCCTTTGCCTTCATCACCATGTCCATATAAGAGCCATCCTTCTCTTCCTCAGGAATACTGCAGGACAGAAAGTGTAAGTCTTTTAAACTTGTGTATGTAATCATATGGTGCTAGAATATGTATGAAATTTCTTTCTCACCTACTTGCAGGAGAGTCAGTTACTCCAGGTAACTAGCAATTCCATTGAAGACCCTAGTGGTTCTGGAGTGAAAGGTGAAGTGGGTTATGCAACAGTCTTCTAATTATGTGGCTCCTGGAATTGGCTACACTCAGCCTGTTACTGGCATTACATCCTCCAGACAATTTGAATTTGGACAACATGACACATATTTAGTGCCTCATGTTTCTCACCCCAATCAACTTTTTTTCAGCAAGGTGTTGCATCAGTTCAGCATAGACCTTCACATTCACTTCCATCACAGGCAACCTTAAGTCACCCCCTTCCAAGTTCTCAGATGCAATCAAATCATTCATCTTACGAGAATCCTATCACACAACAACGATTGCAGCAGCAATATAACCCTTACACCTTATCATCTCTTCCACAGTGTCAGAGGCAATATGGTGCTGAGGAGCACTGGAGGCCTCATCCTGGTGATGCCAACTCAGAAAATTCTGGAGCTTGGATGGCTGGGGGGAGAACACCTTCATGTTCCGGTGCACCTTTTGTACAGGATGGTATGTGTCATTTCATGTATGTTGATGGATCGCTAAAATCAGGATGTACTTCACAAACATTTCTTAATAATATGCAAATATTTCATTACCATTGTCTTTTTGGACGTCAAGATGGTATCATCTGTTAGAAAGTCACTATTGTAGCCCTTTACTTAAAGCATCGTTAAGCACTTGTTTTACTTGGTTATTTGGATAAGTGTTGTCACTTGTAAGAAGATAATATTCCTCCTTAGATAGGATTATTAAATTGAGGTAATTATTGAAGTTGCAGGTTATTTTATGTTAAATATGGAAAGAGCATCTTCAGGTTCTATGATGTTTCATCCTCCACATAGCACGACACCATCTGGAACTCCTTTACCTGGTACTTTTAATTGTAATGACAAAAATCTACTTCACATTATTATACAGTTCCTAATAATTTGTTGTCTTCTGCTTTCTTCAGGCCATACCTTCCCTTCAATTATATCCAGAACAGACTTCCCTAGTATTAATTTCTGGAGACCAACATAGATAAACTGATATTTAGTTATGCATTATGGTATGAACCTTTCTTCCTTTTTTAGCTGTTTTTATAATTCTCTCTTTAAATCCTAGAATGATTTTTTTTTTTTTTTTGGACTTGTTATTTTGCCAGCTAAAGGAGCTTTGACGGATCTTGATTGCCTAATGAGGTCTATTTCTCCTTTTGTTTCTGCTCTTCTATCGGTATGGGAGCTCTAAAATTCTGGATGATTATGGAAATATATTCCATTGTTAAGGGGTATGATAGATGAAAAAGAGGCAGCTATTTTTGGCAGGAATATGTACATTGTAGGTTTGCCCTTACTTCAATAGTGCGGAAGTCTTCTCAGAGGTCAATACAAGGCAATGTATATTAGAGAATGATGACATTGTCAATATTTTTGTCCATCAATTGAAATTCTAGCATCTTTTTGAAACTTTGTTCATATTGCTGAGAAGAATTTTCATAGTTCTGTGCCTTTAATTCAGGAAAGCAGTAATTTTTTTTAGGTCTTCATCTCATTACCACCCTCATCATCCATCAGCTCCACAACCATTTCGGTCAGCTTTTCAAATCCTTCTATTTAAATGTGGATGGAAAGCCATTTTAGCTCAAGTTGCCCATCTTATAGTTTATTAGATACTTTTTGTTGTGGGAACTTGACCGTATAGTCTCACTTGATCTGATACAGAATGCGAATATTTAGGATTCAATCTGCAAGGACCTAGAATTTTCTTCTCTTCAGTTAATTTAGCATTCCTTTTGTCATGACGTAATATATAGTAATACTCTAATTAACGTTTATCTTTTTTAAATAAACTTCTAGCTGCGACTATGTGCAATTGATGTAGTCCATACCAATTTAAATAATGTTTGTAAAGAACTTGATGCCAATATTTATAAATAAACTGAAGCAATCACATTGCAGGTGGCTTTCTCTTCATCCATGCTTTTATAATTAATTGACCTGCAAATATGCTGGTTTGATAAATAGGATTTTAAAATCAAGATTTTTTTTTGTTATTTTTTGGCACCTCTCCTTATTTTACCATTTAGCATCATATCAATAAGGGAAAGAATGCATGCAAAGAATAAGAGGAGCATGATCTTAAAGGACTTTGTTGAAATTGCTTTCGTTACTATCTTTTTCACTTCTATGATGGCTTGTCAAATTGAATCAGCAGAGCTTCAATGACTAATTTGAAGCCATATTATTTGTCTGACGGGAAGTTTATATATCAACTTTACTATCCCCTTACCACCCTGTTTCTTTAATAATTCCTTTCTTTATGTTTTTTAACTCTTATTCTCCTTCTTATGCTTTAGTTACAATTAGAGTATATTGTCAATGGAGTCATACTGCACAGTATGTTCCAATAGAGGGCCAACTGATTATACTTGAATAAGTCATTTGAAGCTGTCTTTGTACTTTTAGCTTTATATAATATTATTAGAATAGGTTTATGCAGATGCAATGTATGTTTTAGTTGGAAAATTATATCCTATAAATGCCTTATCATATAGGTGGTTCTACTTCAGTTCTCTGTGTTAACCTTAAAGACATGAATCATGTTTGAATAGTTTTATGCAGAAGCTGTTTTCCAATGGGAGCTATATTTTCAACCAACTAAAGCCTTTTGCCAAATTTGTGGTCATATTAAGCCTCAATAATAAATTTTAGGTTCTCAATCTCGAGAAAGGTAGAAATAAGCTGCACCCTAATTTTTTGTAGTTGGTTTACGTATGCTTCTAACTAACTGAGGGTTTTTTCATCTTTACTAATTTAATCATTGTTGCTTGATGACCAAAACTTGTGCCTCTGAAATTTTCTCATCTGAATGAGGCAAATAGCCGATAACTAGAAGGTAGGGAGATCATCTGATTTGCCAATCTCGTAGTCCATCATCAGCATTGGTATTTATTTTTAGCTGTTGCTAATGCAATAGAGACTTTGGGCAAGTTCTAATATTGTGAATTCTTCTGATCCTTTGGGGCCATGAATTTCATGTTGTATGAGAGAAGGGTTACTCGATAAATGGCAGAACTCAAGATCAACTATCAATTCAAGATTTTTTATTTGAAACCAGCAGTTTTCTCGTTTTCCTTTGGAGTTATCGTTGATTCTTAATGGGCATTGAGTGGCTGAATATTTTTTTTGAAGGCTAGAACAAATACTCAAAAGAATGAGGTTGGTTTGCTCCCTTGGTCCCTGGTTGATCCGATTTGAATTTTTCCAACACTAAAAATTTCAGCTTTTTCTAGAAGTGATAACTGACTTGTTCTTCATATTGTCAGGACAGACGAGCTATTTTTGTTTCTTTTTCAATAGATCCAAGAACATTGAACACATCAAAATTCATTTTAAGAAAGCAACACCCAACAAGTGCTTTTCTACTGATATAGGTGCGTAGATTTCAAAATCTATTAGCCTATAGGTATCCTTTGATTTTATCTTATTCCACCTGCAAGTCATATACACTTATTATTCCATGCGAGTGAAGGTTTTTTATTTCTTTAATATTATTTTCTTTTAAATCTTGAATGATACTTACGTAGAGGGATGGCATTTTCTTTTTCAACAGTTGTTACCTTTTTTTTTTGTCACTTCTATTCGTATTCTCATTAGTTGTTTGTTAGAAGAATGATCTATTCTATCTTCTGCTTAACCTTCTTTGTGATAGATTTTTTTACATTGGGCAAGGCACCTTTCGGGGAGTTATGTTTATATGTCAATATTTTGAGTTGTTCTTATGTGGGATTAAATAGTTCAAATTCAACAGTTAGCCATTTTAAATTTTCAAATTTCTGCATTTGACTTTTTGGTTATGGGAATAGGGCATATAAAAGGTTTGCAAGTATATGCGTTAAGTTTTGGGTCAATAAGAATAATGGCTATAAAGAATTAGTTTCAATGCAATAGAATTACCTCAAATTTCTGCGTTTATGCTACATCACTTAGGGTGTGTAATGAGCATTCAACTAGAGGATGTTGTTATCATGTTGTTTTGCATCGATTCAATATTATTTTCTTAACATTCTTTCCTTTCCTATCATTTTGAATGCACATTAGGTTGCTTCCCACTCTTTGCACTCGCCTTTTTATAACATTCAAAGGGACAAATTCGTGCTAATCATGTTTATTCTCATCGTCAATATCATGATCATGGTAAATCATGTCATGATAATCATAAATAGTATTATCAACAATAGCATGATTATGTTCAATCGTATCATGATCTCTATGCCCACTTTTGTCTCTGGCATTATACCATCCAAAGCGAATCCACATTGCTCGGTCTTTTCCAAAGTCTCCTCAAGTCTTAGCTCAATCTTGGCCTTGTGATGAAATATTCAATACTATATATATACACGTAATATGCTTTCCATTGATCTCCGTGGCCCTATAGAGTATATTGATCAACACAATCAGTCCAAAACTATAAAGCACCAGGCATGTTTTGAAGCCCACAAAGACACATGGTCGTTGTGATGATTTAGTTGAAAAACTAGAGGTTGTGGTGATCTTGCATCAATTCAATCAGGTCGTAAAATCTTCTCTCGAAAGAGTTTTAAGGTTGAAGCCATGATACTGTTGAAGGCAAAACTTGCATATTGACATTTCAAAAAGTAAAAAACAAAGGAATAAATTATAAGCCTATAAAATAATCTGGTGACTCTGATTTTGTATGCCGTCTTTTATATTTTCATTGTATTTGATTAACAATTTGAATTAGAATCACATGGGTAATTGGTGGTGGCGACAAAGTTTGAATAAAGTCAAACCATGCAATTGGTGATGGAGCGAGAATAAATATAGGATGTTGCTGAATATTCTTCATTTCTATAAGATCTTGATGAATAATAACAGTGATTGATGGCGCCTTAGACTGGGCTCAATAAAATAACGTATAAAACATTTGTAGCTGAGTATTCAGCATTCTGTATCTCAAAGTTAAGTGGCAGGGCAATAATTGTAGCTAGTGAATTATTTATGTTTTGTATGTTCTCATACTCATGCTTGGTCACTAATTGAATTCTGACCTGGAGCACAAAATTAGGCTCAACTTCAAGCACATCGTACACCCAAGCTCATTCACAGTCGATTGATCAACATCATTGGCAATATGGGCATGTGGAGGTTTTGGGATCGGTGGGGCTATTGGAATAGGTGGAGCTTTTGGGACTAAATGAGTTGGTGGTGTAGTTCGAGTTTGTAGGATAAAATAAAGGTCATCTATGGTGTGATTTGTTTGGGGCTTTACTTATGGATTTAGGTAAGTTCTAATAATATATATTATGTAAGGTAAGGCATACGCCTCATGCTAGTGAGGTGAGACGCATCTCAAGGTATATGTCTCATAAAAAAAGCTCGAGGCGTAAGCCTTGAGGTGTTTTTCACCGGAATTATGCCCAATCCTCCCATTGTGCAAATATCTAGCAATGCTCCTAATATACTAGGAGAAAAAATGCCGGTAAGATTATATGAATTTTTTTTTCAACTATTTAGGATATGTTTAGCATCTTTTTTTCTTTTTATTTTTGTTTATCTTTTTAAAAAAATATGTTTGTTTATTGTATTTTAAACTACTTTTATTTTTTGTTTTGAAAATAGATCAAGTTATTTTTAAGAACACTCTAAACTATTTTTAGGTGCTTTGAGTAATTTTAAATAGCAACCACCACCACTCATGGCTATAAATGCTTCTAGTTTTATTGACTCTTGACACCTTGTTGCCATTATCGCTCTGTCAAACGCTACCGCTATGATCATATGATGTGAAACATACAAGTGAACAAGAATTGCTTTTGGAAATTAACAATAGTTTGAACGTTAACTGTGCTAATTAAAACCTTATGTTTCTCCAAGTTGGGTTCTTAGAATTTTTCGTTAGAATATCAAGTAATAGCAAGACATAACAACGGAGAATAACAAGACAATGGCAAGTAACAACAAAAATAAAAATAGCAACGAAAAAAATTCACGGTGTAACATCAAAAAGTGTTCACCCTGAGTTCGTTCACCCTTGATCTTGAAGTTGGGGTTTAGCGGAGAAAGGGTAGAAGCAACCCTAGTGATGTCACCACAAGACAAGTGACGCATAGGGTCTTGTTCATCAAAGTAGCCGGAGGAAGAGAAGTTGTTGGTCCGCCGACGATTTGCCAATGCTCGTGGGTCGTTTCTCTTCAATCGTCTCGACGAGGCAATAGAGTATGCGGTTTACGTAGCTTTCTACTGAATCTTCGTAATCCCAATTCGGATTATAGAAAGGAGAAAACAAGATGTCGATTTCTCCTTGAGCATTGTAGGCGAATTCATGGTCGACCTTAGGGTCGGCCATGCACCGATGGTAGAAGGGAGGAAGTAGTTAGTCTTCTTTTCGTGGCTCCAAAACTCATGAGAGATTTCAGATTTCCAAGGGAGATGAGGGGAGGAGGGGGCGACTAAGGAGAGGAGGCTTGTGGGGGCTAAGTTGGGTTTAGGGTTGGGTGAGGTGTTTTCAATAAATCTGAAATTAATTTCATATTTAAATAATTTAGGAGGGAATTGAATTTGAAAATTGAATTCAAATTGAAATATGGCTTAGGGCTTCAATAGGAAAAACCATGGAGAGCCCAATAATGGGGGCCGATGGCATGAGGAGAGGAAGGTGGGGGGGATTGGGGAGGGTTTTAAAAGCTTCCAAACAAGTCTTTGTAAATTAGGAAGGAGAATATTAAAACCAATCTAATTTAAATTTAAATTGGATTTAAATTTAAACACTTTCCTTATTTAGAATTTGCAAATATGGAAAGTTTTGAAATTTGAATTTCAAATAATTCCCGTGCCTTCCTTTCTTGCTTGAGCTAATTCAGGAATCCATTAGGATGATTGGATTCACCCTTATGATGGAGGGCATGGAGGTGGCCGGCAGCAAGGGGGGGGGGGGGGGAAAGGGGGTTTGTGGCGTTGGGTGGGGTGGGCAGGAGAGCTAGGGATCAAGTGGTTGGGTGATGGGGGGAAGAGTAGTCGGCGGTTGGGATGAAGGGAGCTTGCGGCAGGTTGTTGGAGGTGTAGGGGAGGCCGGCCGGTTGGAGAAAAAGAATAAGGGAAAAGAAAAGAAAATAGACTACGAGCCACAAACTCTTTAAATGATTGGTGGGTATTGTGCTCGCCCTCGCCTCGAGCTCTCTCTTCTCTCTAGTGTTCACACACAAGAAGAAGAAGAAGACAAAATCAAAATTTCATTCAATCTTTTATTAATCTCTTATGAAGCATAAGGCCGCTATATATAGGTCTCAATCACAAAGAAAAGAAAAAGGACTCGAATGCTCTCAGGGCTACAATAAGAACTCACTACCCGAAGGGGTAAACTAGGAAAACTTGAAAATACAAAAATAAATAAAACATAGAAATACATCAAAAGTAAATACTCTGAATCGTAGCCGTCGATTAACGATTCTGTCACTGGTACACATGTCGGAATCTCGGAGCGATGTCCTCATCATTCTCCTCAGGTGGGAGAAAGCTTGGCCCGGTCGAGTAAGCATCTCTGTAACTCTCGTACCACTCTAACAAATCAGGGTCCAACCTCTATAGCTCCTCGCGATCGATCCACATATTCTCCGTCTCCAGTTTCCCTATCCATTGAACTAGATACCTTCGGCGGCCACTGTCTTTAGTGGAAATAATCTCATCACTAAGTATTGCCTCAACCTTTTCCGCATTGGGTAAAATAGGGATATTTGGGAGTGGAGGTAAGCTAGGGTTCTCACCATGTAGGTTCACACAAGGCTCATTATTTAGTGGATTAGGGGGGGTTGAACTCTGGACCTTGAAGGCTACTAGATCTTCGATGTTAAACGTATGATTAATGTTAAAAGCTTCAGGAAGGTCTAGCACATAAGCATTACTGTTTATTTTTGAAGTTATCTTGAAAGGTCCTACGCTTCTCGCATGGAACTTTTTAATGGTCCCTTGCGGGAATCGCTCCAGATGAATCTGAACCATTACAAAGTCTCAAACTTCTAATTCTTTAAATCGCTTCTTGAGATCGGCATTAAGTTTATAGTTAGCATTACTTTGTTCAAATTTTTTTTTTAATTTCCTTATGTAATTCTTGTAAATGCGATGCTAATGCAAATGCAAACTCATATGCTCTATACTTATGACTCATAGGGATCAGATTTATAGGTTGTCTAGGTTGGTACCCATAAACAATCTTAGCGGGACTTAGACCCGTGGTTCGGTTAACGGAGTTGTTATAGGCGAATTTAGCTATAGGCAATTTGGAATCCCAATCTTAAATATTTTCTCCTACTAAAGTTCTTAATATGTTGCCTAAGCTTCTATTGACAACTTTGGTCTGACTGTCTGTTTGAGGATGGAAGGCTGTTGAGAATTGAAGTTTGGTGCCCATTTTATGCCAGAGAGTCTTCCAAAAGTAACTAGTAAACTTTATGTCTATGTCAGACACTATTGTTTTGGGCACTCTATATAGCCTAACAATCTCATCAAAATAAATATTAGCAACTCGGGAAGCATCAAAGGTCTTGGCACAAGGGAGGAAATGTGTCATTTTAGAGAAACTATCAACTACCACGTAGATGGAGTCATGCTTCCTAAGATTCTTTGGTAGTCCTAGGACAAAATCCATACTAATGTCTTGCCAGGGGCGGTTGGGCACAGGGAGAGGAGTGTAGAGACCCGTATTTTGTTTCTGTTGTTTCGCAAGCTGATATGTGTGACATTTTCTAATCAACCTACTGACATCTCTCTTAAAGCTAGGCCAAAAGAAACGGTGTTCAACTGAGGCAATAGTTTTTGACTGACCGAAGTGTTCAGCTAAACCACGTGTAATTCCCTGACAAAAAAATCTCGCAAAGATGTATTAGGGATATAAAGCTTCAAGGATTTGAATAGAATCCAAAACAAAGTCATTGATTATACTATCACTTCCAGTAGACAGTAGCATATAAGTATCCTTAAATCAAGGCAATCTTTATAATCTTCTTTAATTTGTTTGAATCCAATTACTTCAGCCCTCATTTCACGATTTATCATCATTCGACGTCTTAAGGCATCATCTGCCGTATTCTCAAAGCCCGCTTTGTCTAATAGAGTAAGTATATTCTTGTAAAAATTTAACCCATCTGCGATGTCGGGCATTCAGTTTCTTTTAGGAATTGATGTACTACAACGCTTCATGATTAGAAAAGATAACAAATTCTTAAGGCAGTAGGTAATGTCTCAAATACCTAAGGAACTCAATGATGACATAGAATTCTTTATCGTAGGTGGAGTATCATTGCTTAATGTCATTTAGCTTCTCATTAAAGTAAGCGACTGGGTGTCCTTCTTGAGATAAGACTCCTCCAATACCAATGCCAGACGCAGGTTACCTCAAAGACTTTAGAAAAGTCCGGTAGCCTCATGATCAAGGCTTCCATCATCCGTCTCTTGATTTCTTCAAAGGCCTTAGTAGCGGAATTGGTCGATTGAAAATCTCCCTTCTTTAGGCAATCTGTTATTGGGGCTAATATAGTGCTAAAATTTCTAATGAACCTTCGATAAAATGTGGCTAATCCATAAAAACTCCTAACATCTCTGATGTTCTTTGGTTTGGGCTACTCGTTAATTTCTCGCACTTTCTCCTAGTCAGCAGATATGCCTTGGGATGAAATGATAAATCCGAGAAAAGTCACATTATCGGTGGGAACATACATTTCTTGGGATTTGCAAATAACTGTTCTTTTCTCAAACCTCACAGACTTGTTTTAATTGATCCAAGTGTTGGTCCACCGAATTACTATAGATTAGAATGTTATCAAAATAAACTACGATAAATTTGCCTAAGAATGGGCGAAGGTCCTGGGTCATAACTCTCATAAATGTACTCGTGGCATTGCTAAGGCCAAACGACATAATCATCCATTCGTATAGTCCATCTTTAGTCTTAAAAGTCATTTTCCACTCGTCACCAGGGCGGATTCTAATTTGGTGATAGCCACTTTTGAGATCAATTTTGGAAAAGAGGGTGGCTCCAGTCATCATGTCTAACATGTCGGCCAAATGAGGAACGGGGAACTGGTATTTCATCGTGATTTTATTGATGGCTCTTCTATCGACACATTCTCCAAGAGCCATCTTTCTTTGGTGTCAATAGGGTAGGGACATCACACGGGCTAAGGCTTTCCTTAATAAAACCACGTTGCAGTAATTCGTCTACCTGTTTCTTAAGTTTAGCATGCTCCGTAGGGTTTATGCGATAATGAGGTAGGTTGGGTAGGGAAGCTCCATATACTAAGTCAATAACATGCTGAATGTCTCTTAAAGGAGGAAGTTGGTTCGGAAGGTCATTGGGAAATACATCAGCGAAGGTGTCGAGGAGGGGTCGTACCTCTTCCGGGACCAGTTCTTCGGTCTCTCCACTTCTCGAGCTACTAGGGCATAAATGGGGGATCCTGAGTTAAACTCAACATCTATTTCTTTTACAGTCAAGAAGTTTAATCCTTTACTAGGCTTAACTCGGGCAGGCTTAACTTCATCCTTAATGGGCTTGGTTTGGGAGGGTAGTAGTTTGATCCTCTTACCAATGCTCAAACACGCAGGTGTTCGTCCTCACGTAAATGTGGACGTCGTTGTCAAATAGCTAAGGGCGACCAATGATAATTTGATCTACATCCATAGTCAAAATGTCACACCAAATCTTTTCTTGATATCCCACGAATTCTATAGGAATAAGGCTTCCCTCTTTAATCTCAAAAGCTGTCGAGTTAATCCAAGCAACCTTATAAGGGTTCGGATGGGGTGTCTTTTCAGGTTGAGCATAGAAATCATGGTGGACGAAATAGCGTTGATAAAGCTTCCACTGTCGATGATAACCTTACAGTTCTTGTCTCCAATTCTAGTAAAAGTGGAAAATGGACGTCCTATGCTAATCATCACTCGGCTTGGGTTGGGACAAGGCACATCTAACGACTTGTAAATCAATAGTGTTCTCTTCACAGAAGAAATCATCTTCATCACCAACGTGATGAACCAAATCATTGTCAGGTTCTTCCTCTTCATGTACGACTTCCTCGATTATGGTAACCTTATATGCACTAAAATATTGTGAGGCAATGTGTCCATACCCATGACACCTAAAGCATTTGGTTCCCGTAGGGGTTTTGGGTGTTTTCCGTTCAGGGGTTTTATTTTTTTGTTCGGGGCGGGGTCGGAATTGTCTAGCAGCGGGTCGACCAGTCATGGATCCCGAAGGCTTGTTTTGAGGTGGGTTAGAGGAAGGTTTAGAGGTGGGTTAGAGGAAGGTTTAAAATTATTAGGTCAGGAGTCTTGGTTCCTAAAGTAGGTGTGGTTCTTAGACTCTTCTAGATCTAACACAAGACTACAAGCAGCTTCAGGTGTAGTAACTCCTCTAGCAAAGAGTTCATTTCTAAGGTCTCTCCTAAGTCCAGCTCTAAACATGGATAAAAGTTGGGCTGGTGTGGTGGTTTCCTCACCACTACAACGGATCATGAAGTCATCAAAAGCAGATATACAGTCTTTCACAGGCTTACTACTCTGGGTTAACCAATTCCAATGGTTTAAAAGTCTGGGGTAGTAGGAGGGAGGGAGATACTTTTGTTTGAGTTCATGCTTCATAGTTCTCCAATCAGTGATGGGGTATTCTCCTCAAGTCTCCCATATATGTTCAAGGTTAGTCCAGTACAGGCTAGCCCTACCAGTTAATTTCATTTCGGCAAATCTAACTTTTCTCGCCTCTAAAATATTATACCACTTAAATTAGCTATCCATACCCTTAAGCCAGTCTAGGAAAACTCAGGGTCTAGGGTGTCATCAAAAGAAGGGGCATCTATACGGATGTTTTTAAGAAGTTGGGCATCATTATCTCTCCAAGGCGCATCATGTCTGATAGGTTCCTAATTAGTTCTAGGGTTATAACGATAGTGATCTCGAGGATGGTCATATTCAGTTCGAGTCTTCTCCACATAAGGAGAATGAGGCCTGGAGGGTGTATAAATTGTGGGGTGTCCTAACTGTTTGATGTTATCCAAATGCTCACCAGCTTGCCTTCTAAAGTCAGCTAATTCACCCTGAGTTTCTCTAATTTGTTGAGTAACCATTCCTAATTGACCTACAATTAGGTTTAAAATCAGCTGAATTTGCTCCGGATCCATGGGTAACTACTGGGGGCAATTAGGGAGTAACTAGGATGAGAACAGCACTTAAACACCTAAAAAGACTCACCTAATGTTCACTAAAAGGTACAGGAAATGACTGGACAGCATGCTAAAACAGTAAATTGAGTTGTCTATGCAAATAGGGATGTTGTTGGGTTGAGGTCAGCACTTAGACTTATGAAACAATGCATCTAATGCTTGCTAAATGCTGCTGAAATATAAAGGACGGCAAACAAACAACTTGAAATACAATTGTAGATAAATGCTATGCGGAAACTAAGCTTAAAAATTGCTAGGATGGATTAAGAGCTAAGTTTTAACACATGCCAATGAGCAAATCATGTTATGATACCAAGATGATGTGAAACATACAAGTGAACAAGAATTTCTTTTGAAAATTAACAATAGTTTGAACGTTAACTTTGCTAATTAAAAACTTACGTTTCACCAAGTTGGGTTCTTAGAATTTTTCATTAGAAGATCAAGTAATAGCAAGCCATTACAACAGAGAATAACAAGACAATGGTAAGTAACAGCAAAAATAAAAAGTAAAACTAATAGCAACGAAACAAAAATCCACGGCGTAACATCAAGAAGTGTTCACCCTGAGTTCCTTAGCAACCCTAGTGATGCCACAACAAGACAAGTGACACGTAGGGTTTTGTTTGCCGGAGAAGTAGCAAGAGGAATAGAAGTTGTTGGTCGGCCGACGATTTTGCCAATGTCTCGTGGGTTGTTACTCTTCAATTGTCTCGGCGAGGCAATAAAGTATGCGGTTTACGTAGCTTTCCACTGAATCTTTGTAGTCCCAATCCGGATCATAGAATGGAGAAAGCAATATGTCGATTTCTCCTTGAGCATTGTAGGTGAATCCATGGTTGACCCTACATGCACCGATGGTAGAAGGGAGGAAGGAATTAGTCTTCTTTTTGTGGCCCTAAAACTCATGAGAGATTTCGGGTTTCCAAGGGAGATGAGGGGAGGAGGGGGTGCCTAAGGAGAGAAGGAAGCTTGTGGGGGCTAAGTTAGGTTTAGTGTTGGTGATGCAGACATCAGCACAAAGATTTGGTGCATCTATCACAGGAGGCGTCGTAAATCGACGGCTCTAATTTAAATTGTCATTTATGAGTTATTTTATGAATTGTAGCTCTTATTTTATCCTATTTTCTGTTTTACCCCTAGGATAGTTTATGTGAGTGTTATGGCCCAAGGGGCAATTCTGTAATTTTTGATTTTCTCATGTTGTGGCCTATATATAGGGCCTTTAGCTACTGTAATGGGGATGAATTATTGATATGAAAAATTATTTTCCACACTTGTGTTCTTATTGTGAGAGAGCGTCAGCCGCAGGATGGGTCCGGGCTTATGAATTGAAGTCCCTTGGATAAGGGCAACGGATCACCCGTCAATCTTCGGAAGAGTCCGAGGCTCGCGGTTTTTATTTTCTATCTTTCGTTTTTTTATCTCATCTTTGTTTGGTTTTGTTCCTTCTTATTGTTCCTAGCCGTCGTCGTCATCCTCCACCTACGTCCACCATCGTCATCTCCTTTTTCCACCATAAGCCGCCGGCCACATCTCCAAACAAAAAAAAAAATCCTCCAAACCGCCGGCCATGGCTCCCTAGCCGCCGGCCTCAACCTTTCCCCTCTCTCCTTGGTTTTCCTAATTAGCGGTGCATGATATTATGAATTAATTTGAAATTCAAGTTGTTTAAAATTTGAAATTCAAATTTCTTTCCTAATTTAGTTTGCCTAAATTAGAAAAGCATTTAATCTAGCTTTCAAATTCAAATTCATGAAATTTGACAATTGAAAAGTTTTCCTAATTTGTCATTCTTCTTTAGGAAAGTACGTAATTTAAATCAATTTGAATTTTAAATTCAAATCGGATTAATTTCATTACTTTCCTAACTCATTAAACCACATTAAGAAGCCTTGATCCTCTCTTTAAAGGCTCCTCTATTACCTCATGCCATTGGCCCCTAATGTATTTGGATTTATTGCCAAAATTGAGAATTCGTATCTTGGCTGAACACCCCACGTCCCCACCTCTAATTTAATTCCTCCCCAACTCTTTTGGAATTATTTCCTAAATCCTGCTTAGCCTCACTTTGAATTTTTCTCAGATTTTCTATTTTTTTTTCTCATCGTCTCCCTCCTCTTAATTGTTCCGGATTTTTCCCTAAGTCTGGGATTAGAATTTCCTTTGAGAATAGGAATTATGAAATAATACATAGTTTCCTTTCAGCTTTCTTCAGCCTTCCTTGTATCCCGCTGCCCCTTCTCCTCTATCTCTCCCAATTCTTTCACACCAAGGCTGGGCAATTGCTGGAATCCACTCCCAACATCCTTTACTCCTCTTTTTCTCCCATAGAAAAATCTGAAAAGTTCAGATTTCCTGAAGGGACTTCTCAGCTTTGTGAGGAGACACTTGGAGTTTGTCCACCTTCTCTAGCTTCTCCTTTCTCCTCCTACCCGTTCTACATTAGTTTGGTATCAGAGCATGGACTCGGATCGACTTGGAAGGACTCTAGACTAGGTGGCAGGTCAACTGGGCGTCATTAGTCAACATCTCAAGGAGAATCAAGCGGACTTAGCCGACTTCCACCGTCAAACAATCAAACGACTCGATAACTTAGTGCGAGGTAGGACTGACTCTCTGCTTTACACACATGCAAGATCACCTTCCTCAAAGGATAGAAAAAGGGCACTAAGAGATAGAGAGATAAGGGATAGAGTGGACAAATGGATGGAGGCCAATGAAGCTTTCAATTTCCCAATCACTGTGTAAATCAAAGAGGAACATAAGGCGATCAAGGAAGAACATGAAGAAGAAGATGAATTGGTTGACAAAGAGGAATGCGTGACTTCAAATAATACAGAGGGAGATTTGGTTGATTCAATTGCAACTCCTACAGAAGCAAAAGTTTTTCCTGACCCAGTTAAAACTCCTATAACGGAGAATGTGGATGAAGCTCTGGAAGTGACATCCATAATTGGCGAGCTAAAGTGCAACAAGCAAGTTGATCTTGTGGGCAACCGGGGCTGCTTGAAAATCGTTGCAAACAGGCCATTGGGTGTAGTGCTTCCAAATAACAATCCAGAGTTGTACATGGGCAGTTGTGATGCTTACTCGATGGAGTCGGAGTATTCTCCCACCTGGGGAGAATGATGCGGACATCGGCACGAAGATTTGGTGCATCTATCACAGGAGGCGTCGTAAATCGACGGATCTAATTTAAATTGTCATTTATGAGTTATTTTATGAATTGTAGCTCTTATTTTATCCTATTTCCTGTTTTACCCCTAGGATAGTTTATGTGAGTGTTATGGTCCAAGGGGCAATTCTGTAATTTTTTATTTTCTCCTGTTGTGGCCTATATATAAGGCCTTTAGCTATTGTAATGAGGATGAATTATTGATATGAAAAATTGTTTTCCACACTTTTGTTCTTCTTGTGAGAGAGCTTTAGTGAGATTCCTATGAGAGGAATCGGAGTTTTCACCAGCCGCAGGATGGGTCCGGGCTCGTGAATTGAAGTCCCTTGGATAAGGGCAACGGATCACCCGTCAGTCTTCGGAAGAGTCCGAGGCTCGCGGTTTTTATTTTCTATCTTTCATTTTTTATCTCTTCTTTGTTTGGTTTTGTTCCTTCTTATTGTTCCCAGCCGTCGTCGTCATCCTCCACCTACGTTCACTATCGTCGTCTCCTTTTTCCACCATAAGCCGCCTGCCACATCTCCACAAAAAAAAAAAATCCTCCAAATCACCGGCCATGGCTCCCTAGCCGCCGGCCTTAATCTTTCCCCTCTCTCCTTGGTTTTCCTAATTAGGGGTGCATGATATTAGGAATTAATTTGAAATTCAAGTTGTTTAAAATTTGAAATTCAAATTTCTTTCCTAATTTAGTTCGCCTAAATTAGGAAAAGCGTTTAATCTAGTTTTCAAATTCAAATTCATGAAATTTGACAATTGAAAAAGTTTTCCTAATTTGTCATCCTACTTTAGGAAAGTACGTAATTTAAATCAATTTGAATTTTAAATTCAAATCAGATTTGTTTCATTACTTTCCTAACTCATTAAACCACATTAAGAAGCCTTAAATCCTCTCTTTAAAGGCTCCTCTATTACCTCATGCCACCGGCCCCTAATGGATTATTTGGATTTATTGCCAAAATTGAGAATTCGTATCTTGGCTGAACACCCCACGTCCCCACCTCTAATTTAATAACTCCCCAACTCTTTTGGAATTATTTCCTAAATCCTGCTTAGCCTCACTTGGAAATTTTCTCAGATTTTCTATTTTTTTTCTCACCGTCTCCCTCCTCTTAATTGTTCCGGATGTTTCCCTAAGTCTGGGATTAGAATTTCCTTTGATAATAGGAATTATGAAATAATACATAGTTTCCTTTCAGCTTTCTTCAGCCGTCCTTGTATCCCGCCGCCCCTTCTCCTCTATCTTTCCCAATTCGTTCACACCAAGGCTGGGCAATTGCTGGAATCCACTCCCAACGTCCTTTACTCCTCTTTTTCTCCCATAGAAAAATCTGAAAATTTCAGATTTCCTAAAGGGACTTCTCAGCTTTGTGAGGAGACACTTGGAGTTTGTCCACCTTCTCTAGCTTCTCCTTTCCCCTCCTACCCGTTCTACATCAGTTGGGTGAGGGGTTTTCAATAAATATGAAATTAATTTCAGATTTGAACAAGTTTGGGAGGGAATTTATTTTCAAAATTGAATTCAAATTCAAATAAGGATTAGGGCTTCAATAGGAAAAACTATGGGGAGCCCAATGATGGGGGCCGACGGCATGAGGAGAGGAAGGAGGAGATTGGGGAGGGTTTTAAAAGCTTTCAAACAAGCCTTTGCAAATTAGGAAGGAGAATATTAAATCCAATCTAATTTAAATTTAAATACTTTCCTTATTTAGAATTTGCAAATATGGAAAGTTTTGAAATTCAAATTTGAATTTCAAATAATTCCCGAGCCTTCCTTTCTTGCTTGAGCTAATTCAAGAATCCATTAGGATGGTTGGATTCACCCTTATGATGGGAAGCATGGAGGTGGGCCGCCGACAGGGGGGGGGGGGGGGGAGCTAGGGATCAAGTGGTTGGGTGATGGGGGGAGGAGTGGTTGGCGATTGGGACCAAGGGAGCTTGCGGCCGATGGTTGGAGGAGGTGTAGGGGAGGCCGGCCGGTTGGAGAGAAAGAACAAGGGAAAAGAAAAGAAAATAGAGCACGAGCCACGAACTGTTTCAATGACTGTTGGGTATTGCGATTGCCCTCATCTCGGGCTCTCTCTTCTCTCTAGCGTACACACAAGAAGAAGAAGACAAAATAAAAAATTTATTCAATTATTCATTAACCTCTTACAAAGCACAAGACCACTATATATAGTTGTCAATCACAAAGAAAAGAAAAAGGACTCAAATGCCCTCATGGCTACAATAAGAACTCACTACCCGAAGGGGTAAACTAGAAAAACTTGAAAATGCAAAAATAAATAAAACATAAAAATACATCAAAAGTAAATACTTTGTATCGTAGCCGTCGATCTACGATTCTGTTGCTGGCACATATGTCGGAATCTCGGAGCGTTGTCCTCATCATCATATAAATCAACTTATTTAATATTCAGTAAAAACAAAAACAACCTAAATTTAAGATACCAATCACGTTTTATTTCATGTCAAAATATAAACAGATCATTTGAAGGCTCCATGAAATTAAATTCAGTAGGATTGTTACCTATAGGAAAGTTTGAATGTCTAGAGTTGATTCACATTCTTGGTTCTGCGTAAGAGGTGTCACTATTCTTCTGAGTTCTCTTGGTTTGGTCGTTCTTGTATGCTTCTCAAATTTGGAGAGTTAGGTTTTGTTTGGGATTAAGTTGGTTTAGTGTTGGCTGAAGTGGCTAATTGATGGATGTGAAGTTGCTCGTCATTCCCTTCCTGAAAGTTGATATTCCCATGTGATATTATTCTCCTCCTAAATTGAAGGTTTGATAGGGTTAATTGTCAAAGAATGTCATATCCATGGAGTTGAGAATTGTCTTATTTTTCATAATACTTGTAGCCTTATGATTATTTTAAAGGCAACATTATACAATTCAAGAATCCTTTAATTTTACACAGAATTTAGCAACACAATTATATCTCTTGCATGTTTGCTCATGCACAATACATTACAATTTAAATATGAAAAAATATAACCAAGTTAAGTGTTAGATCCTTTTCAATGATAATAGAGCCTTTACCTATAACTTTTGAGAGTGATCCATCAACAATAATAGTCACAAATTTGGTTGTATTTATAAAACATAGAAGTATCTTTCATTATTCAATCTGGTGTACTAAGTCCATGATCAAAGGATTTAATTTTCTAGTTTTACATTTAAGGCACTTAGAAAATTATTTTTTTTGTGCTAGGACATAAATACTACTATAAGGGAAAATTTTTTGTCGGAATTGTCAAAATATATTATTTTTAAGAGTTTCAATTGTTCTTTTCTATGGAGGTCAAAATGCAGAGTCCAAAGGTTTTTGTTTGGCGGCGGCTTTATGCTTGGAGGGGAAGGCCTTGTCTTGGTATCAGTGGAGAGACATGAGAGAACCAATCCGATCGTGGAGGGAGTTCAGAGGTAGCTTATTAGAACATTTTCGAACTAGTCAGGAGGGAGAATTTTACGAGCAGTTCTTTGCTCTTGTTCAGGAAGGGATAGTGATGGATTATTGAGAGAGATTTGAGTATCTTTCTAGCCGATTGGGGGGGGGAGGGGGCTTTCTGAGATAATATTGGATTAAAATTTCATGAAGGGACTCAAGTCAGAAATTAGGGCAGTTGTCCGGTTATTGAGAACACGAGGGTTAGGTTAGGGTATGGAGCTAGCCCAGTTGGAGGACAAAAACTCACTTGAGAGAAGTAGCAAAGGCAACAATTTTGGAGCTTCATACCGGGCGACGACTACTTTTTTGGCACCAAAGGTACAACAAACATGTGCCCATTTAGAGAGAAGTACCCAAGGATAGGGGACTGGGAACACGACTAGTGAGAAATTTCAAGTGGCTGATTGAGGCAGAAGTTTAAGAGAAGTGGGCTAGGGGATTGTGTTTCCGTTGTGATGAGAAATTTGCATCAGGCCACCGCTGCAAGGATCGTTCGCTATAGGTACTTACAGTCTGTGATGAGGAGGAGACTCTTGACGAGGAGCATTTGCACCTAGATGTGGTAGAGGTCTCCCTAAACTCAGTGGTGGGGTTTACCTCAAATCACACATTGAAGGTGAGGGGATAGACAGGAGGAGAATTAGTGATAGTTCTGGTGGACAGTGGGGCAACCCACAATTTCATCTCCAACCAGGTGGTGGACCGATTGGAGCTGAAGCTAGTTGGTTGGTGTGATGATGGGAACAAAAAAGATGGAGAAGAGTGAAGGCATCTGCCTAGGGTTGATGGTGTGACACTGCAGGAGATCCAGGTGAAGGAGGATTTTCTTCCCTTGGAGTTAGGGAGCACATATGTAATTTTGGGCATGAAATGGTTACAGACATTGTGGGAAACTAAGGTGGACTGGAAAGCATTGACTATGAAATTCATGGTGCGAGGAAGGAAGGTGAGAATCATAGGGGATCCTAGTATGTCTAAAACTAATGTTTCTCTCAAGGCCATGGTGAGGGCAATCCCGGGAGCAGGGATGGGATTCTTGGTGGAGCTCCAAAGCCTCGAGGGAGGAGAAATTATGGTGGAAGAGTAGGAGGTTCTAGAGATAGTCCAACCACTCCTCAGTAGTGGGGTTTACCTCAAATCACACAATGAAGGTGAGGGGATAGATAGGAGGAGAATCAGTGATAGTTCTGGTGGACAATGGGGCAACTCACAACTTCATCTCCAATCAGGTGGTGTGGACCGATTGGGGCTGAAGCTAGTTGACACTGGTTGTTTTGGGGTGATGATGGGAATATGGAAGATGGAGAAGAGTAAAGACATCTACCTAGGGTTGATGGTGGCATTGCAGGAGATCTAGGTGAAGGAGGATTTTCTTCCCTTGGAGTTAGGGAGCACATATGTAATTTTGGGCATGAAGTGGTTACAGACATTAGGGGAAACTAAGGTGGACTGGAAAGCATTGACTATGGAATTCATGGTGAGAGAAAAGAAGAGCAATCTAGGGAGCAGGGATGGGATTCTTGGTGGAGCTCCAGAGTCTCGATGGAGTAGAAAGTATGGGGAAAGAGGAGGTTCCAGAGATAGTCTAGCCACTCCAATAATTTCGTGAGGTGTTCCAGCTGCCTCAAGGAGGGGGTATCCCCTATCAGTGTTCGACCCTATCGGTACCCACAGGTTCAGAAAGATGAAATTGAGAGACTGATCAAGGAGATGTTGGAGGCCCAGATCATTCGTCTCAGTGTTAGTCCCTTCGTCATTCCGGTGTTGTTGGTGAAGAAGAAGGATGATAATTGAAAATTTTGTGTAGATTACTGGGCTATGAATAAGGAAACTGTGTTGGATAAGTTTCCTATACCAGTCATTGATGAGTTGTTAGATGAATTATATGGAGCGATGATTTTCTCTAAGATTGATATTAAATCGGGATATCATCAAATTAGAATGCGGCCCATTGACATCCAAAAGACTGCTATTAAGACTCATGAAGGCCACTACGAGTTTTTAGTGATGCCTTTTGGGCTTTCTAACGCCCCAGCTATCTTCTAATTGCTTATGAACAAGGTATTTCAGCCCTACCTCCGCAAGTTTGTATTGATTTTCTTCAATGATATTTTAGTGTATAGTCGGTCTGAGGCAGAGCATGTGGAACACTTGAGGGTAATGTTAGTGATATTGAAGGAACATCAACTGTATGCCAATTTGAAGAAGTGTTCCTTTGCACAACAAAGGGTAGAGTATTTGGGACATGTGGTATCCAATTCAGGAGTAGCTGCAGATCTTTCCAAGATAAATACTATGTTGGAGTTGCCCTTACCCAAAACCCTGAAGGAGCTGAGAGGGTTCTTGGGAATCACAGGATACTATAGGAAGTTTGTGAGGGGATACAGTTCTATAGCATGGTCATTGACAGAGCAACTGAAAAAGAATAGTTTCAAATAGGGGGTGACAGCCACCAGACATTTGAGTAGCTGAAGAAAGCAATGATGAGTGTCACTGTGTTAACACTACTAGATTTCAGTCAGCCGTATATAGTGGAGACTGATGCATCATGTTTTGGATTAGGAGTAGTTATTATGTAGAGCCAGAGTTCCATAGCTTATTTAAGCCAAGTTTTGACCATTAGGGCCAGGCTGAAATCAGTGTATGAAAGAAAGCTGATTGCAATAGTGTTGGCAATATAGAAGTGGCGACCTTATCTATTGGGAAGACACTTCATAGTTAAGACCGACTAAAGAAGTTTGAAGTTCATGTTAGAGCAGAGGATGATGACAGATGAGCATCAGCGGTGGTTTTCTAAGTTGATGGGTTATGACTTCAAGATTCAATACAAGCTAGGGTTAGAAAATAAAGTAGCAGATGCTTTCTCCGAGCGTAGTGAAGACCCTTAGGTTATGGCTCTATCTATTCCCATGGTGGTGGATTGGGAGGCCTTGAAGCATGAGTGCGAGCAGGATGAGGAGCTGAGTAAGATTAGAGGGGACTTGTTGTAGGACAAGGATATCCATCTTGGTTATTCTTTTGATGGGTCAGAAGCTGCTATACTAGGGATGGTTTGTGCTTTTGAGGAAATCGCCACATATCCCTCATTTGTTGCAGTAGTTTCGTGGTACAACTATTGGGGAGCATTTAGGAGTTCAGAAGACATATCATAGATTGGCAATAGAGCTATAATGGGTGGTCATGCGGAAGGATGTAGAGCAGCTGATGGCTAGTTGTGATGTGTGTCGAGACACAAATATCTAGCTACGGCTCCAGGTGGTCTTCTACAGCCATGAGCATTACCCGAGAAGGTGTGGGAAGAGGTGAATATGAACTTCATTGTGTGACTACCTAGATCAAACGAGTTTACTGTGATTCTAGTGGTGGTGGACAGATTGACCAAATATGCTCATTTCGTTCCCTTACGCCACCCTTACACCGCGGTGTTGGTGGCAGCCGCTTTCATTAGGGAGGTGGTTCGTTTGCATGGCATGCCCGAGTCTATTGTGTCTGATCGGGATAAGTTCTTTTTGAGCCACTTATGGAGGGAGTTATTCAAGATGCAGGGGACTATCCTGAAGAGGAGTACAGCTTACCTCCCCCAGACAGATGGTTAGGAGATGGTGAATTAGAGTGCGGAGACTTATCTTCATTGCTTTGTATCAGATACACCAAAGATGTGAGTCAAATGGTTAGTCTGGGCGGAATTTGGTATAACACTTCATATCATATTGCAGCCCAGACAACGTCATTTAAAATTCTATATGAGAGGGATCCTTCTCATCTGATATATTATGAGCAGGGCAACACACCAGTGTCATCAGTGGAGCAATACTTGGGAGAAAGAGATCGGATTTTGGCATAATTGAAGGAACATCTACAGAGAGCACAACAAATCATGAACAAGTAGGCGGATGGACATAGGAGATGTGCAGTTTAAGGTTGGGGGCATGGTTTATTTGAAGATCTGGCCTTTCAGAAAGAGGACTTTGGCTCGACGAAGGAATGAGAAGCTTTCCCCTCACTACTTTGGACCCTACGAGGTAGTGGAGCGCATTGGCTCAGTAGCATATCGCCTACGATTGCCATCGACCTCAGCCATTCATCCCGTATTTCATGTATTGTAACTGAGACGAGCCATTAGAAACCACACACCCTCGCCCGCACTATCGACCTCATTGTCAGAGGATATGGAGGTGATATTAGAATCATTAGAGGTGAAAGATCTATCCCAAGGAGATAAGGGGATCAATGAGGTGTTGATCAAGTGGAAGGATTTACCAGAAATGAGGCTACATGGGAGCCTTACAGTATTATTCAGAAGTAATTTCCCTTTCTTCACCTTGAGGACAATGTGACTTTTTGGGAGGGGAGTATTGATAAAGCTGGAAGCAACAGTTCAGCTGCCCATGTGGGGCCCAACACCTCTTTTATCACCTATAGGAGAAGAGGCTTTGGGAGTAAACTCGTTTGGAAATATGTAAGGGGCATTTATTAGATGTAAGGGACATTTATTAGGGGGGATTTGAGTTTTTTAAGGGAGGAGATTATAGTGGGTTGGGGTTTTTATGTTATGTTTTGAATTTTTGCAGTAGTTTTTGTGAGGTTTTGGGTTCCTTGTAGCTGTTAGGAATTGTGGGAGAGACGATTCACCTCTCAAACAGTGAATCAACTTGTATCTTGTCTTGTTTTGCTTGAAAATTAGTAAAAATAGCTCTTTGTTATTTCTTGATCTATTTGGAGTAAGTTGATGTTTTTTTATATTGTTGTGTGCAAGGTTTAAAATTGCGTAAATAAGCCTCGAGGCATTTTTCGTCCGTGAGGCGAGGCATAAGCCTCGAGGCGGTGCGAGGCGTAAGCCTCACGGACGAAGAATTGCGTAAATGGGAATGTAAGTATTCTAGCAGGTAAATAACAGTAAGAGTCTATGATATAATAAAAACATCTAAATGAGAAGTGAACTTAGTGGAAAACAATAAAATATATGCATCTCATAGTATAATTCAAAGTACAAAATCACAACTTAAAGTCTATCAAAAGTTAATACTCCCAAAATACAAATAAGAAAGAACATCTACAATCCAATTATAACCCATCACAAAAATTGAATTTCAAATATATGAATGTCTTCTCACTGCCGCCTACATCAACCTGTATACTGTACTTCCAAGAAGGGTCCCTCTACAATGACGTATTTGACTTTTCCTCTCCCCTAACCATGTTTCTTAAAGAACAAATGCAAAATCAAACAAAAAATCTCAAAAAAATTGTAACCCTAGATTTTCTATAACTTGAATAATTAAACCTTCAATTAAAAAAAAAAAAAACATAAAACCCATAGTAGAGGTATTGTAGAGGGCGGCCGAACTCAAGTTGCTCACCGGTGTGAGGCGGCGGCGGCGGCGGTAAGGCCGGCCGAGCAAAACTAGGGCGTGCGGACTGCGGCTTGCAGAGCTCTTTCGTTCAGTTCGGGTAGGCGGAAAGAACAAAGGGATGAAATGGCTTTTTTTTTTTAAGAACTTAAGTGTGGGGGACCCGGCTCCATGAGGCGTAAGCCTCACCCAAAATTGCGCAATTAAGCCTCTGAGGTGCATCTCAGGATCCATGAGGCGTAAGCCTCACCCAGACGCGAAATTGCTTAAGCAATGAGGATCTTTGGGGTAGAATTGCGCAAAGGCGCGCCTCTTATTGCGCAATTTTAAACTATGGTTGTATGCTATTTTAATCATCAAGTCCTATCAGTCTATTGTTCAAAGTGATGGTGAAATAGAGGGGGGAATATTATTAGTAGGATTCAAGTTTGATGGTTAAACTGGAGGAATGCATCGGGTCTATTGTGTGGCAGAAAGGTACCCCACAAACTTATGGAAAATTCTATTAGATGGTGGTGAGATTTGTAATGCTTTATAGCTCATAATGTTGGCCATTAAAAGAGAAGCATAATATTAAATTAAGTGTTGTAGAGATGAGGATGTTTAGGTGGATGAATGGATTCACTCTTAGAGACAATGTGAAATGAGTATATACGTGAAAAGGGTAGAGTTCCTTTAGTGGCAAATAAGATTGGAGAGAGACATCTTAAATGGTTTGGTCATATAAAGCTTTGGTTTTTCGATGATCCAATTAGAAGAGTAGATGTATTGGATTTGGCCTATGTTAAGAAGGGTAAATGTAGACCTAAAAATCCTTGGTTAGAAAGTATTAGTAATAACTTTTTTTAATAGATTTAAATGAGAATTTGACTCTTAATCGGAGATAATAGAGAAAAAGGATTCATGTTGTTAAATCTTATATAGTGGGATAAAAACTTGATTTTTGTTGTTGATGTTATTATTTCAATTGTTCATTTCTAAATGAACATGGCTCTATGAAGGTTTGATTTTTATTGTGGCTGTAGCATTTTCACAGTTATCACTGTTTGGAGAGTGGCATGATCGCTCCCAATCTATCGGTCTTCCATGAATTTTCATGGATGTCTCTTTCATGTTTAGATTTTTTTTTTCAATTGTGCTTGCAGTAACCTTTCCTTTGTTAATCCTCAACTATCTATAGAGGACCTCGGGCAATTAGGGTATAATTGTCAGTGGTTGGGTTGATGTCATGAAATCCTAAAATCACCTTTTTCTACTTATTTTTCCTTCAAACTTCAGAAAAGGCTTCTCTATGAAGCTTTGTAATAGCTTGTTTTCAAGTATTCTTCCTTGAACTTGATTGAAATTTTTATTTAGCCAAATAAGAATTTGTAGATCTGGTCATTTTTGTATTGTCCTTCAACCATTACCACTCCAATTCTTAAAGGATATTAACTTATCGACGATTAATATTGAATTATTCATTGACGAAGTGTTCTTGTCTTTGATTATAAAGTGATGTCTTCATATCAGAGATTTTAGATGTATTATATTTGTAGGAGTATGCTTTCTTCTCACATCCCATATCTCTTTATTAGTCTTATTTTTCATAAAATGGAAAATTTCTCTGGCTTATCGTGAAAGTTGATTAACCATTGCATTACTATATTATTTTTCATATTCTAAATCTTGAATCATCTACTTGTCAGAAGCGGCCCAGTCAATCTATTGAGGTAAATGCTCCTTTTCCACAAATATGATAACAAATGGAGACCATTGGATGTAGTGTTTTTTTTTTGTTGAGGCTATACCCTTAGATTGAACAAAAGTTGCCTTTCCATTAAAGCTGCTGTGGATTGTTTTTAGACTTCGTTTGGGACTACTTTCTTACTGCTGCTTAAAGTAGTTTTCTAATTTAAAATTTTTAATTTTTATACTTAAAAACTACTTTAAAAAGCAATAAGAAAGCCGTCTCAAACACAACCATAGTCTCATATTAATTTTGTTTTCACCCTCCAAACTAATGATAATTTCAAATTTTCATTCCGTTTGTTGATAAAATGAATGAAGATGGATTTGGAGTATAGGAAAAGCTAACATTTTAACATTAGAAAGCTATTTTTATGATTTGCATTTGGCATCAATGGGCTTACAAGAACGTTGTTTTCTTTTTTTCAAATGAGCATTTTTCCCTTTCTGTTTTTGCTTCCAATTATTCAAATTTGTAAGCAGTTTGATGTATGCTACATCTTATTTAACAGAACCATATGATGCCTTGTAATAAACATTCTGCTCAAGAGCAGATTTAGTATGGCATTGCTTCTTTCTCTCAGTAGCTCATATTATGAACAAATGTGTACTGATTAAACTTTTGATTTGCTGTGAGATCTGCTCATTTAGCCATCTGCTTTGTCTTTAATTTGAACCACCAAATAACTCTCAAGCTTAGCTTAGGTTGTTCTGATTTTTCAATTTCAGCTAGAGTGCCTCGATAGGTGTACAGCTATTAGTATTATTAGTGGAGATTCAATAAAATAGCAACAATATACATAATATATTATTATTATTATTATCATCATCATCAAAATAATGATATTATTTTATCAAAATAATAATAATAATTAAAGAATGATAATGTAATTGAATGATTTATGTTGCATAATCCACTAATTTAATAAAAAAATATTATAAATAATGTGGTCCCAAACGATATCTTAGCTAAGCTTACTTTTGAACTTTTTTTATGAAAGAGAGCTGTGTTCGAATAAGTTTCAATTGTTTTATAAGTTTTAATAACAATGTATCGGCATTTTCAAATTTTGTTCGACTCTTTCGATATTTGATTCAATATTGATATGCAGTCAAAAGTGGACGTATTTTAATTCTAATGAAATTTTTTAGATCTAATATTTTAAGAAATAAAATAATGAGCGTATTTCTTCAAATATTATGAGACATAAATTTAACTTCCACAATAAAGTTTATCTTATTTTTAAATGGCATGCTTTTCTTTATTCGATAGGTTGTTGTGCTGTCCTTATTATATGTGTATTATTCTTCGGCCTTCTCCAAATCTCCACTAGCCCTATTCTTTATTTTTTTTTTCCTCTTTCTTTATCTACTGGTTGTCGCTTTAGCTTATAATATTCTATTTTGTTTTCTTCACTATAATAAATTTTAGATCCCTTCAACGCATCAATATCCTTATCTACGGCCGTTGCTTATCTTATATCTTATGACTTCTTAGTTAGATGAAAGAAACACATCAATAGCCAAAGCCCTTCAAAAAAAGTTTCAGCTCAACAAAACTAATGATTGCTATACTGGATTTTAGGAGCTAAAATAAAATCTAATGAATCCTTAAATTTTGAGTAATTCTAAGGATTTTAAACCTTTATTGATCTTATTGATCTGCCTAAAAATCGAAGACTTGATAGTTCATTCAATATTGTTCGGAGAAAAAGAAGAAAAATAGTTTCTTATTTACTATGTGAATAATATGTTGAATTGATTTGAGTTGAATTATTCACTAATAGATAAACATGTTCTTCATTGCTGTGTTCCATACTTCCAAGCTGGTTTGATCAAAGCGGTCAATGTCAAATTTTTGGCTTTGTTTGGGATGTCTTTCTTATTGCTTCTTAAAATAACTTTCTAGTAAGCAATAACAAAGTCATCCCAAATGAAGCCTTTATAAAAGATTATACAAAAGCCCAAGCAACTAGAGGCTAATGAAGTGGTGCATGGAGCTCAATGAGTATGAAATCAACTATATGTCTTGCAACATAATCAAGGCTCATGTTCTCACAAATTTTAGTATAATGTTTTCTTCATGTTATTGAAACTTGGGAATACAAAGTCTGTGAAAAATAGATTTAATTTGTTCACTCTGAATCAAATTTAATAGAACTAATAATCAAGACGAATATGAAACAACAATAGTTAGACTTTGTCTCACCAATAGAGATGACACTAAGAGTCTTATAATAGACAATAACTCTTATTTGGTAGTGAATCATATTCTTAGATACTATACAATTGATGTCTGAGATTGTCGATGCAACCCGGTCTAAAACTTTATATTTAAAGGTACTCTACCTCATTGATGTGATAATGCTTAAGCATCTATCTACAAATTTGTCTTCTATTTCATCTTGAATGTAGATCTATTCAAATGTGATACCATGGAATCAATCTCAAAAGCAAAGCCCTATATTGGGTCCTTGTTAGGTACCCATCGAGTACGTGCCCACACTCAGCATGGGCGAGCTTTGCCCACCCACGCTTACTCATGGTGACTTTTGGGATATCATACCCACCCATACCAACCCACCTTCCACGCTTTTTGAATGTAGTCCGCCACAGACTAATGGTCTTGAGGCTTGTTATTGTTTTCTCTGATTGCAAACATTCAAGCTGCATATCAGAATTTATTGTGGTTGCAGTGTCGTTTAGTGTTGTACACTGTGAGGATTGTGATAATATACGACACTGTGATTACCAATGTATATCAATTTTTTCCCTCATTGTTGAGTACGCACCCATGCCCAATCACGATGTCATGGGCTGTGGGCTCCGAAAATTAAGCCCTGGCCTCTCCGTTGCTTTCGAGGAGTTTTAACGTATTACGTTTTGGGGTAAATTTTAGGAAGACAAATGAGTTTGTAGATAAGACAGTACCCAGATATTTCACCCTCATTTTACGAGGACTTTATGATATGAGTTATAGTTTCCTATAGGATCAAGCCCCTATAGTTAATTACCCCTCCCGGTAACGAGAGAGAACTTTCGATTAAGGTTGATCGTCAATTAGATACGTAAGGATACATGTTATTTGGCATATATTAGCATCATGTGTTAAGGGATTTGGATTCGAGTGTGGAAGCCAGTGCAGAGGAGTTCGACTTGGAAGAAGTAAGCGAGAGGAGGAATGAAAGCTTCAGCAGTAGGTGTTGTGGGTTGAGGTCGGCAGGAAGAAATGGAGTCGAAGCTTTCGCGGTTGGTGGAAACTTTGCAGTAGTTTGTTGAAGCTTGGAGTGTGACAATAAGTCGGAGAAGAAGAGGGCTTCTTGCGGGACTTGAGAGCATGGAAGAAACTGAATGAGAGCAAAGCTAACGCTTTTAACAGAACGAAAGGGTCAGCGATCGAGGCATGGTCGTGCACACGAGGGATGGGCTTCTGGCTTTATTATCATTTGCAGTCTGTGATGAGATATTGTAGTAGGATATTAGGTTGGCTGGTAGAGACACGAGCAACTAATGATTTTACACTCCTTTTTTGTCCCTTTTCATTTGTTTGTAGCATTAAGGTCAACAAATGCCCCTCAAAAAATGTGGTTCGCATCTAGAGTGAATCACATTTTTTGTATGTTGATTGGCCCTGTGTATCTCCAGATATTTACTTCAGATGTAACACAGAGATTTTCATTTTGCGGATCTCTAAAAGCTTGTTCGGATGTCATGCTAAGATTTTCATTTTTGCAGATTTCTAAAAGCTTGTTTGGATGCCATGCTAAGGACTTCATTTTATAGATCTCTAAAAGTTTGTTTATATGTCACGCTAAGATTTTCATTTAATAGAGCTCCAAGAATCTATTTATATGCTTTCGTATATCTATAGATGCACTTGTAGTCATCAGTATAGTTGATATGTTTTCTCTGGGTCAAACAAAGATCTATGTGACATAACAAGATTCTTCATGCTATAGATCCTTAGCACCTACTGACATTAATATATAGTGTTGCTACCTCTTGCACTTCTTTTTCCACCACTTTCAGCTTAATTTTTAGCATTTTTTGTATATGCTCAACATTTATCTCCATTGTAATCATATATGAATATGACATTTCTATTATATAATTATAGACTTCATTCAGGATTTGCCTGAACTTCAGAGATTCACCAGCTTTTAGGACTCTACTACCTCAAGTCTTCTACAGTTGTCTGCAGTTCAGGTATGTTTTGTTAGTTTGTGTAGTGCTTTTTCTTTCTTAACTGCTTACTGATATTTTTGTTGCCTTACATGGGTTTTAGGGGGAGCGGGATACCGGTTCATGAGCTGCTACAGGAGACCATGGTTCAGGTACAATTTTTCTTTTACAGCTTTATATATATTTGCATGACTTTTCTCTTTTCTACTTACATTTTTATTGCTTTGTGCAAGCCCTAAAAGTACATAATATATTGTCTTAGGAAGGAGCAGAACAAGGATGACAACTTCCTCTTTAGGCATATATTTAGGAGATAGACTTTAGTTCTCTGCGAAGGATATTATACATTTTTTATCTTTTGGCTAATGTAAGCTTATAAAAGAGATGTAGATTGAAAATTTCTATGTAAATTTTGAATTAATAAAACAAGGTTATTTTATAAATTCAATTATTGATGAGCTCTCTTCTTTTCTTTTTGCTCTTGTAGGTGTTACATACTCTGAATTGTGTTGGTGGTATTACATACGATTTTAAATATTTATTTGAGGATCTCGGCATGCAACGTGATGTCGACCAAAATAAATATTTAAAATACCTCTGTATCTGAAGATAGTTATGAGCATTGTAGCTTTTGCCACTTGTTAGAGTCAGTAGTTTTACTCTTCACATATTCAACTAAAGTTTTGAGGCTTGGTTCCTTCTGCCATGTACTTTCTGCAATGGGCATAAGTAAAGGATTATCAAATTTATCTTTATTAACTTGTCGAGAGATTTGAACCTTCAGCCCTTTGCTTTTTGCTTTAGTGGGTTTAATGAATGAGTACATACCGGTGACATATACCCTATAGGTTTACATTAGGTTAGTGGAGAGAAGTCATTAGTCCAAAGCTTTGTGCATAACAGACATATTGATAATAGAATCCTCTTAGTTCAGTATTAGGTCTTATATAAACTTTAGAATATTTTCTTCGGTCCTTCGATTTGTGTTTTAGCAGACTTATTGAAGAAGACCTTCAATTCTCGCTTGATGCTTTGTAGATTTTTTGAAGGTTTTATAGGTTTTGGATTCAATCAATAGTACAAAATATAGGTAGTATCTTCCCTAACTAGTTGAAGAGACTTTAATTCGAGTCACTTGAGTTCATTAGATTAGGTGAGCTAAGATTTGATAGCTCTTCATCCTCTAATTGTTGAAATGAGGGTTCCTCCACTATGGCCTTTCTTATGGCTTATTGAGTAGACAGAGCTTCCAATGATCCAACCATGTTTAGGCTTATTGGATCTGACCTTTTAAATTATTCAAGCTTTATACTTGATCTATGGGTAATGTGTTCCCCGATACTAAATAATCTACTAAAGTTGGTAGATTTAAAATCATCCTTTATAGTTAAAGATTTAGAGCCTAAGCACATTTGGTAGTTGCTCGAGACTTCTCCTTTCCACTAAAACTTTGATTCTCTGATCAATTAAGAGAATTTGATAGACTACGATCACTTGAACTTGTCGAGTCAAATTAGCCTTCATGCTTCTTATAGTCCCTACTGACGGGTTTACAAAGTGGGGATTCTATTACTATGGTCTTTCTTATTGTATGTTGAGTAGACGGAGCTGCAAACGATCTGACTATATTTAGGCTTGTTGCATCCAACTTCTTACACCCATTCTAACTTTAAGATTCAGGTTGTTAAGAGGCTTTAAGCTATTCTAAGTCAATTGTTGGAGTGTGTGGTAACAAAAATTTCTTTCCTAACTTTTAAATCTTGGAATATTGAAGAAGGTGGTGTCTAAGACTTTTTGAAGATCACTTATATATACGTCTATAAAGAAAATTTTTGTATCCTTCTATATGAAGGAATATTTTTTGTTGATAATTTTAAATATTTATTCAAGGATCTCAGCATACAGTGCAATGTTGACCCAAATAAATATTTAAAATGCCCCTATCTCGTAGAAATATTTTAGAATAAATTTAGAATTTTCATATTTTAAATATTTATTTGGATATCTCAGCATGTAGCATAATGTCGACCCAAATAAATATTTAAAATTCCCCTATCTCATAGGGAGATTTTGGATATGCTTTATATTTCAAGGTTTTAAATATTTATTTAGAAATTTTGGCACGCGATGCGATGTTAACCTGAATAAATATTTAATATGTCCTCAATCTTATGAAGGATTTTAAAATGCATTCTTATAATACAAGAGAATTTCAAAATGTAATATGTATATATGCTAATCAACATGTATAAAATATATAATACATTAAACATAACATTTCTTCGGGCAGTTTTATGCGTGGTACTTCTTATGTATCGACCGTTGATCGGCGGCATGGGTCTCTGTACATCTAGATCAATCAACTGATAAACTCCTCCTTAGTACACTTTCTCAATGACGAAGGGGTCCTCCCAGTTGCATATGAATTTGCCATTGATTTTTCAATATGGAATGATTGGCTTCTTATCCCGAGGACCAATTCCTCTTTTTGAAATACTTAATGAAGTGTCATTCGATCAATATATATTTTTTATTCTTGCTTTGTAGATTTCCAGGTTTTATTGAGCATGTAGTTTGATCTCGTCGAGTGCATCGAACTCCTCCATTCTCAATCAAGCATTTTTTTTCTTAAGTGTGATAATGTTGGATGGCTACCCAAAGTAATGGCAGTTTGATCTCTAGTGGCAATACCACTTCAACTCTGAACACCAATAAATAAGGAGTGGCTTTGATCGACGTCTTATAAGTAGTATGATATTCCATAGTGCTTCTGTCATTTTTGTATGACACTCTCTTTTATTCTTGATGAGGATATTCTTCAACAGCTTTACCAGTATCTTATTGAAATCCTCTACCAAGCCATTAGCTCATGGGTTATATATCGATGAATATAATCAATCAATTTTATGTTGATTAAAAACTTATAACTTATAGTACTTTTGAATGCTTTGCCTTTGTCTGAGATATTACCTTGTGACACACCAAATAAGTAAAAAAACATTGCGGTTAAAGAAATTGATCACGTATTCGAACATGACTTTTTTAATGGAGCCGCTTTTGCCCACTTAGAAAAGTAATATGTTGCTACTAGAATAAAGCGGTGTCTAACTAATGGTGGTGAAACTCTTGGTCCAATTATATCTGTGCCCCAACATTCAAATGGTCACGATGCTACTACTAAGTATATTGGATTTGGCAGTTGTATAACATCACCACGAATTTGACACTCGTGGCACCTCTTGGCATGATCAATATAATTCCTCATCATTATTGCCCAATAATAATTCATCTTCATAATTTTAGCTGTCATCTTTGGACCTGACTGATGTGCACCCACAAAGTTCTTCATGGACTTCTGTTACCACTCTATCAGCTTCCTTGATCCCTAGGCATCTTAGCCACATTTTATCAAAGGCTCACCTCTACAGCATATCATTGATAAATATGTATTGCAATGCTCTCTTTCAAATCTGCATGACTAGAGATTTGTTTGTTTGGAGTTTATTTTCTTCAAAGTAGTCATTGAAAGGTTGTCTCAAATCATCTCCTTTCTCAATATATAAGCAATGTAACCTTAACTCCGAGCATTTACTAGTTTTATGTCTCTTGACTGCATGGTGTTCTTCTGGTTGATTTTTAATAATGATTTATTGGGGAGATTGAGGATCAACCAGAGTTGTATCATGTTGGCTTTAATCTAATATCCCCTCTACTTGTAGGAATTACAAGATTATCGGCTCTAAGACCCGACGGTCGTAAACTCCAATTAGTATGGTTTTTTAGTACATATTCATCACATCCTTAGTTAATTTGGCCAGATAATTTGCCCTATTATTTTGGCATTGAGAAAATTGAGCTACTTTAATATTTGTCACTTATTTTTGAAGCTCGAGGGTTTGCCGGTTATGGTGGACCAATTCAAGTTTACAAATCTTATATATGCCTAGAACTTGATTTATCACAAGCTGCGAGTCACCGAAGATTTGAAGAATTTGGATTATAACATTGATTGTAATCTCTAGTCCTGCTATTAGAGTTTTGCACTCGACTTCATTATTGGTTTGAGGCTTAATTAAATTGAACAAAAATCTCTTTATACCTTCCTCAGGCGATATGAACTAATGTTAGATCGGGCTCTTACAAGATTTGGTGGTCCAACATGTTTAATCGATAATGCCCCATCGAAGTACATCCCCTAAAATGATAATTTTTTATTATCCTCGACCTGAATGATTTGTTCATCGAGTAAATCATCATTAAGGGGAGAGTCTATAGTGATAGGATGTGCTATAAGAAATCTGATCTGATAAGGCTTATCCTTTTATCGCCTTTTGTGGCATATACATGATATCAAATTACAACACCATCACTGCCCAGTTAGCTAAATGACCTTTCAATACTGGTCTTATCATCATTAACTATAGCGGATCGATCGTTGATATCAATGTGATTCTATGAGACAATGTGTAATGGTAGAGTTTTTGGACTGTGAAAATAATGCCAAATAATGCTTCTCAATTGGGGAATAGTGGATTTTTGCTCTAATCAATCTTTGATTGATGTAGTGGAGAATACTTTCTTTTTCTTCTTTATTGTATTGGGCCAATAATGTTCTAAGGGACTCTTATAGTGATGTAGTGTATGGGATAAGAGGCTTCACCAAAATTGGCGCTGCAAGAATGGGAGAATTCAATAGGTATCTTTTGATACTATCAAATTCTTCCTGGCATTCTACATCTCATTTGAACTAGACATCTTTCTTTATCAAGTTTGAAAATGGATGGCACCTGCCTGACTGATTCAATATGAATTGTTGAATGAAAGCTAATTTCTCTTATAATGAGCAAAGTTATTGGAGCTTCTTCGGAGGCGGCATCTCCATGATTGCTTTGATCTTGTTGGGGTTGATTTTGATTTCTCGGTGATAAATGACATACCCCAAAAAATTTGCTCGAAGAGACACCGAAGGCTCATTTATGAGGGTTCATCTTCATATTAAACTTTCTTATCCTCTCAAATACAATCCTCTGGTCATTTAAGTGATCCTTATGGTTCATGATCTTAATGACCAGGTCATCTACATAAGAATTAACCTTTTGATGTATCTTCTCATCAAACATATATATCATTTATCATTGATATGTGACACCAGCATTCTTCAAGCCGAAGGACATGACAGAGTAGAAGAATATATCGATTGACATTCTAAATGATGTGTGCTTCTCATCTTTAGGTGTGATCTTTATTTGATTATAGCCCGACGATCAATACATAAATGAACATATCATAGTTGGATGTGCTATCAACTACGAGTTATGATATAGGGAGAAAAAAATCATCCTTTGAACATGCTTTATTGAGGTCCCAAAAATGAATACAAATATAGATTTGATCATTCTTCTTCTTTATATGGACAATATTAGTGACTAATCGACATATTTTTCTTCGCAAATGAAGCATGCTATTAACTGTAATTGTTGCACACGACTGGCTCCACATCGGACAAAACTGCTCCTGACCAAAATCACCGACTCACCTACGATCGGACACGAAGATTCAACCACCGCCTCAGTTACGACATAAAAATAAACCCTCTCCCATTCAGACGGTTACGCACAAAAAGCTCTGAGAACCAGAAGAAAATCATGAGGCAAGGAAGTTGGATGACTTACCTCTACCCCCGTCGATCCCATCCTTCCATCGTCGCCGGCCGACTCACCAGAGCCAAACCTGTCATGCTCCCGCCAGAGCCAATGCCGCCGAACCAGCCACAGCCTACCGAGGCCGAACCCGCCTCCGCCGCCTCCGTCGCCGACCAAGGAATCCCGATCCTGTGCGTGATCCCTCCGCCTCTGCCCTAGCCCGACTCCTGGCTTTCCTTCCCGATCTCCCTCTCTCTATTTCTATAATAAGATATATATTATATAATATATATAATATGTATATTATATAATCATATATAATACATATTACATTATAATATATATCATATGATATATGTATATATATTATTATATATATTATATGTATATATATAATATTATATTATATATGATATAATAATATATATATATATATATATATATATATATATATATATATATATATATATATATATATATATATATATATATATATATATATATATATATATATATATATATATATATATATATATATATATATATATTATAACATATGTAATAAAATAAAATAAAAAAAAAGAAAGAAATAAAGAAATAATTTTCAACAGGTGTCGAAAACCCCAACCATAGTATCTTAGGTCCGACCGGGATGGTTTGAAATTGGAGACCTGCGTAGTTGATTTTTAATCCGGGCAGATGGTTTTAAAATTTTGAAGACCTCACGCAGTCGTTCTTAGATCCTGGTGAGATGGTTTGAAATCGAAGACCCTACGCCGTCAACCTTAGGTCCGGGTAGGAAGAACTACGGCAGTGCCGTCTCGATTTCTCCCTCGGTGGGGAGGAGACGCCGGGAGGCTGCCAAAATTTTCATTGAACAATAAAGGACTTGGACTAAAATTTAAAAGTTGATTTGAACCAAATTCAAAATATAAAATCAATTTTTAATTAAATTTGACCGAATAATGTTTGAACTCAAACTCGAACGAGACTTACACTTGAACTTGAAAAGGACTCGATGCTCGAATAGGAATAAAATTTTAACAAATAAATAATCAATAAAGAGATTGACTTAAGTCATGCTACCAATTTTTCCAATAATTTAGTCTAAGTACAATTTCTCATAAAGATATTCAACTGAGCAACTCTCCAACTGAACAAACATAAACACAATAACTTTTCGAGCAAGAATAACACCCACACAACTTCAAAATGTAGCTCTCCAACAAATGACAGCTCTCAAATACATGCTCTCTAAAGTTTTGTTCAACAAACATCCTTATGAGTTGATAGTCCTCTTATATTAGTCACATAAGTGACTTTCAATTTTATGATGAAGCATATCATTCAACATGAAGGATTCAATTTGTCAATGTTTATAATGATTGCTGCTCCAAACCAATTCCTTCAACCCAAAGGACAACAAAAAAAATAGAAATTCCTACGAGCCATTGTAGGAAACTTGTCGTACATATAATACAATGTCTATAAGCAGATATGAAAGAAATGTAGTAAATGCAAACATCTGCGGGCCATTGTAGAAGACATTACATACACAAAAGGATATCTATGAACGAAATGTTGAATGGATACAATAGATGTAAATGCCTACAAACCATTGAAGGAGGCTTAATATACATTCAATATATTATCTGCAGGTAAATGTGAAAGAATTACAATAAATGCAGTCACCTACAACTCATAGCAGAAGATTCGTAGCAACCAATACAGTTGATTTATAAGCAAAAACACGATCTTCTAATGTCTATTGGACAAACATCACTTACAAGCTATAGTAAATGATACGATAAGCTTGAATAAATTAAACAACACATCTTCTACATATCACCACTCAAACCTGATTTAGAACAACACCACCGGATCCGCAACCTGTGTACAAGCAGACAGAAAGCGTTTGTAGGCCTTTAAATGAAATCTCGGTCGAAATCACTTGCACAATGGATCATATTTAAATCTTTTAAAATGCCCCTTATGTATTAAATATGATCCCTTAAATTAAATACTCCTGCATGTGCTCCGGTCAATATGTTAAAAGCATAAACACCAATGACCGAGAATACTGCGCAGGGTCAAATGCTACCTCCCTGTATGTGCTCCGATAAATCTATTACAAGTACAAACACAATAATCGAGAATGCTGTGTAGGGTCAAATGATATTAACCCGCATGTGCTCCGACGTTGCATATAAATTTCAAATCCAATGATCTGAGAATGCTGCGCGGGTTAAATATTCAAGTTTCATCCTCCTCCTCAAAAGGACCGGAGTTGATATGACTTGAATAACAAAATGTCTCCCATAATCCTATGAAAATACAAGTACTTTAATGTCACCCCGATGATGGCCATGTTGATCAAAAATCTTAACCGGAGGGGTCAAATTTCAAATCTCAAATGTCAAATCTCAAATCAAACAACAACTCAAATTCTTGAAATAAAATAAATCATCTAAAAAACTCAAAACTAAAAAAATAATCCACCTCCCTCAATTATTTGTCGGAGGTTATAAATTTGAAATTAATCTCAGCTCACAAAGAGCGAATGCATGTCGGGTGCATCACTTTAATTCATTTTTAAATAGTCTCTTGCCAACAAGGACGTAGCACGTGCCCTCTGATCGGGTGGTTTTGCCGCAAAATGGCACCATTATATTACGATCATGGTCAAAGCCCGTATGTTCCCTAAAGGCGTCAAACCCTTGAGCGATGTATCACAGGGTATATTCGATAGGCATAAAGCCCTCTGTCAGCTAAGGTGGATTCAGATATATCCCCTTAAATAAACACCAACCCAGGTCTACAAGATATTCTTGGACGAAGCAACACATGGCTGCCAACAAGATGCCTTCTGTCAGGTTGGGTTGACTACCTCCTCTGACTAAGTAGATCAGGAATCATGACAGCCCAGGATGACGGAACCATGGGATCTTGAACGGGCTCGTCTTCATTCCCCCCACCACCAGTTTTAAGTTTATGGTGATAAACTCTAAATTCCAAATTTTCATTTCTAAATCCAAAACTTAAACCCTAAATTATTGCTATTATACGATAGGTTCATAACCTATGTGAACGCTTGAACGACTAGCCTTAATTGAAACTTATCTCTTGTTATAATGACGGGTAATTAACTATAAGGGCTTGTGCCTATAGGAAACCAGAACTCAGATCAAAAAGTCCTCACACAATGAGGGCGAAATCTCTGGGTAGTATCTAATATAAAACCCAATCTGCCTTCTGAAAATTCCCCCGGAACCTAATCTCGTTAAAACTCTTTGTCGTCATCGTCACACAAACATTTTAAAATAAAAATAGATGGATGGCGTGGAGAGGCCGGGATCACACATAAAAAATGGAATTTTTCGGAGCCCACACATACTTCTATAAGCTTCTTCATCTCTATAATTATTTGTTTTTCAATCTCCAATCTCATTCTCCTTGGAGCTTGCTTGGAGGGTGTTACATCTGACTTAATGGACAATCTATGAACTACTACATCAAGGGATAAGTCGGGCATCTCAGTGTATGTCCACGTAAAATAGACCCTAAATTCAAAAAAAGCTCTTTTATTTCTTCCACTTGGTCTTCTAGTAGAAGGGAGCTAATAAAGTTTAAACGAGGGTCCTCTTCAGTCCCCAAGTTAACTTCTTTTAGCTTGTCCATAGTGGTTTCCCATCTTTTAGTTCTTATGGTGTAGGCTTGGCTTCTACAAGTTGATCATTATAATCATCAACTTCATATATTTCCTCGTTGTCAATATTGTCAAATTTGACTCCTCCACATGTGATTGCTTGGTAGGTCTTCTTTTAGGGGTATCATTGAATTTGAGTCCCTTTCTTACAAGAATATCCTTCCTCCATAATGAAAGAGGATTTCTTTAATACCAAAGGCTTAGGAAGAAATGAACATGTTGTTTGGAGGAATGAGTATTACCTCAGTTTTGCAACATTCCTTAAAAAATTTTTGGTATTATACCTGGGAAACATCGTAGGTATTAATTCCCCAGAATCAATGAGCCTATAAAATTAGTCGCAGTTTTCCCCTTCATCGAATTTCCAATTGAGTAAATAGGCTCACTGGCCTATCCATTTTTCTTAGGGGAGGTGTGTAGAACATTATGAGTCTTTGACATTATGCACCTCTCATGGAATAATTTCTTTGAAGTGTTGTAAAGGAATGTGTGTGACTACAAGTATGCTATTTGAGATCAACAGACTACCTATTCTTCTTGAGAATATACCCTACATAGTGTTCATGTAGATAAAGTCATAGTCAAAATCATCATTTGATATTTGGCATCCCTTCTCCCTTTGGCCACTGACTAGCATACTCTTTGGGATTTGATAAGGGTGACATCTTCATCTATGTCACTCCATAAATGAGGTGTATGTTTTCTTCCTTTAACAGCGATCACTTCTTTATGAAGAATCAATGTTACCTTCTTTCTCCTCACCTATTTTTTATCGCCTTCTTGTTTAGGTTGCTTTTTTATCTCTGGATTTGAAGCCTAGGCCTCAAGCGAGCTCGACGACTTTGGCTTCTTTGTAATAAAGTTCTTGGTGTCTTCATATATTATTACTTTATAGACTGCGAAGGGCTATATGCCATCAAAGATTCTGAATTCTTCTCCATCCCTGAGATAGTTCATGCATTGGTGAAGGGTTGATGTGATGATATCGTACTCATGCAACCATGGGCAACTCAGAAGTGCCTTAAATGAGTTATCAGTGTCAATCATATGGAATTTGGCATCTATATGAAGTTCTCCAAATGTGAGGAAGAACATAAATGATCCTAGGATCTTATTGACATTGTCATTAAAGCCATGTATAATTAGCTTATATGGCCCAAGGTGTTCCACGTAAAGGCACATCGACCTTAGTGTTTTCAGGGTCATGAGATTTATGGAAGACCCCAGATCGATTAGGATTCGATTGATTTTCATTCCATCACTCTATGTATTTATATATAGAGGACGTTTATGATCTGGTTTTCCAAGCATCATGTTCTCGTTAGTGAAGGTGATGAATGGCTCGTTACGGGCTTATAAAATCTCTATCATGTTACACTCATAAAAGTAGGCCTCATACCTTTTAATGTCCTTTAGATCCTAAATTAATGTCTCCCAAAGGTTCATTACTATAGCATCGTATATACTGAGTAGTACAGGGATCTTACTTAGATGGGATAAGATATTATAATATATCCATTTAGCTGAAGTATCTTTCTTCTTGTAGTCCTTAGGAATGATATCTTCATTAACAACTATCTCCTTCCTCTTATCCTTATTGGAGACCCCTTTCTTTAGTGGAGATGATAATATTTTACCACTTCTCAACTATACTTGAGCTATCTCCTCTAGCTCAGACTCATTTGACGATGCATTTTCTTCACAGTCGGCCATTATCATGTTTGTAGATTCATTCATTGATTTAGAGTCACCACCCATATTTATACATCTCATATGCGATGCTATGTTGGAGTCTGACTCATCTTCCTTTAGAAAATATAGATCTTCCTTGAATTGTAATCCATCGGTGACACAATCATACAAAATTCAATAGCTACCTCATCAGTGCATTCTTTTTTTATCAATTTATTTAGCATAGCTGAAATGACCCGACATACTTTAACTAGAAGAGTGTCTTCATCATCTTTTTTGGCCTTATCTATTTCAAGCTCTGATATAACATCAGCAAGCTTAACATGTTACCTCACAGTTTTATAATATTTATCCAAACTGTCAATGACCCTTAAGTTCTAGTCTTCTTCTCTTTGGGCTTTTTCAGCTAGGCATTTTTCTTGAAAGATTTTTCCTTTCTAGACCTTAAAGAGCCAGCTTTATTGGGGTAGTGTTTGGAAGTGGATGTTAGTACCGTATGTAGTGCTTTGAGATCTAACACTAGCTCCATAAAAGATTTCCCCTTCACTCTTAGAACTTCTTCCAGTTGCTTTAGCATTTTCACAATCTTCTTTGACATTCCAGTCTCCCACTGCTTTTCTTGGGTCGGCTTCTTTTCATTTCTTTTTTTTTTTTTCAGTCGGGGGTACAAAAGAGGAGGTAACCACCCGAGTTGATTCTTTTCTGGGACAAGACAAAATATTGTCTGATAATGTGAGTTACCTTTTTTGGTATTTTCTTTCAAGACAATCCTTGAAGATGTAACAATCTTCAATAGGATGTCCAAGTACCCGATGGTATGGGTAGTAGTTCGGGTCATCAATGTGTTTTAAATCATCGGGCCTCTTGCACTCTGGTAGTTTTAAGCCCGCTTTTAATGCCTGTCTAAACAACTTAGCGATGATATCCCTCTTAAATGAGTATTGTTTAATCATTTTATCCTTGAGGGATGGGAACGTTCGATCACCGGCTCTTATTATTTGCCTCGGACATTCTCCTCCACCTTGAAAAGTTTTGGGCTTGTCATTACCTTAAGTACTAGCTTTGATTGGGGACTAGGATTGTAAACCTATTTGGACCTTTCTACTACAATGGTTGTTTGCCTTTGTCTATGTTATAAACTACATATTTTTCTTTATCAGTTCTAGAGAAAAATATAAAGTCTGCCTCACGTCTTTTTCAAATTCAGTTTTAAAGAAATGGAAGTAAGTCTTGAAATGTGGTTATCATGGCCATGCATAAGAATGATTGCATCTTATCATCAAATTTTCCCAGTAATAATTGCATGGCATACTCCTCTTCTAATTGTTGCTAATATTTCATGCTAAATTTTTTCCAATGAGTAATGTACTTGGTTTTTGACTCGTCTCTTTTTCTCGTATATAGTCAGCAATCATTATCTTTTCGGTTGCACTAACGAACCTTTTTACAAACATATTTTTTAACTCTGTGAACATCCTTACAGAGTCATTTTGTTGTTCATCATACCATTCAAAAGTAGTTGATGAACAGTTAGAAGAGTAGGGCATCATTTCCCCCTCTATTCCCATAGGTAGTCTTGAATTGTGGCAGGTGCTACTTAGGGTTGTTATTGCCATTGAAAGTATTAAACTTTGGGGCTGAATACCATTTCAGGTGTGGAACTAAATCATATTCTACAGGATATAAATGGCATTTTCCCACAAACTTCTCTGCTTGATCAACAGTTATGATAGCCTTGATCTTCTCTGTAATTATTCCTTTGGGTTGTACAGCCATCACAGGCTCAAAGGTACTAGCTATATTTTACAGAGTGGGCTGTCGAATAACATTATGAGCCTCATGACCACCTTCAGGAGTGCCCCTTACTCCCGAGACTTGAGGTATTTTGAAGTTTGGAGGATCGATAGGAGGATTAGGCATGGGACCGACGACAGTAGTTCTCTATATTATTTGCATCAGAGTCGCTATTTGAGTTATCATCTCAATCATCTTCTCATTTAACTAAGCGATGTCTTTATCTTTTACCCTCATATGACATCTCATTTTCCATCGCATATTGCTAAGAGTGATATTCTCGGCAGCAAATGGATTTTCTTTAAATCCTTCTTCCATTTTTTCTTCCAAAGAGTGGCCACTTCTACTAGCAACAGACATAGCCCTATAGTGGTGTTGTTCTATCTATCTGAGCGATCGAACACTTTCATTGTCACCCTCATCTTCGTATTCATGCCTTAAATTATAGATAACTTCCATGTCCATGGCATCTTCTTCTTGTACTCGCATCTCTGAGCGATGGTGCCATTGGATATTCAATTAATTATTAGGTAAGAAGTTTTCCTCGCCACATAGGTTATGGTTGAAGTTGGTTTCTTCCTTTGATGGAGTCAACATATGACAGTATCCCCTAGAGGATTATCCAAGGTGTCGACCATCGGGACAGTTATCATCATGGGTTTTCTTTGGAACCCAGTTTTGATATTGTCTGCTAGCACGGGCGAATCTCCGGGAATCTATAGAGAATGTCACGCCTAGATTTACTTCTCTTTCTCTTCTTTTTTCTGCATCTCTCTGATGCTTTATCTTCCAGATCTACTTTCCCTTCCATCGGGACTGTTCGACAGCACATCACACCCCAATGCTCACCAGGCAGAACTTTTTTTCTTTCTTTCCTATCCACTGTAATGGATAGGCATTCTCTTCGTGGTGTTTTTCTGGCCTTGACTATCAATGGTTATTGATACTTCTTTTTTTAGCTCTTCCTCTTTCACAGTCTTTAAGACTCGATATACCCTATTTAAAAGGGACTCAGGTTCCTTCTTCTTCTAGGTAACTAGGGCTTCAAGTTGTTGATCCCAGAATGACCTCTTCAACTCTCTAGTGGAGCTATTTCTCTTGAGTTACCTAATGCCCATGAACCCATTCAGGGTAGGAATTGTAGCTTCTGGCTCTTGAGCTAATAGGTTGGATGGGTGAATTGGTAGTTTTTGCTAAGCTCGAAGCTTAAAAATTTTCTTCCTTCTCTGACTCCTTGTAAGCCTTACCCCATATGAGGAGGCTTCATAGTCATTCTTCCAAGTATAGGTAACCCGGTTGGCAACGTAGTGGCCCTGGCAAGTACCATAGAGATCTTTCCACCAGTCACAATCATCTTTGTGGTTGGACCTTCTGATTTTGATAGTCATTCAAATACTGAGATCCTCCTATAATGATTCTTAGCATCAATAGGAGAAGCAACTCGCGACACTGGCAGATGCATGTGACATGCAATAATTTTAAAAGAATGGGGCCTCCTAGTAAGCCCTTTAGAATCCATGACATATAAAGTGACAATTATAGCCATTGCAGTAGCTATAGTGAATTGTAACCTACCAAATGAATTCAGTGGCAATATTAATTACAATATCTCCTACCTAGATACTAGTACCACATCCCAATTGGATGGCAAAGGAAGTGTTCTGTAGATCCATCTTCATAAATGAAAGGCAATGATTAGTAATCAAGATCTGATACATCACCGCACACTTTTAAATTGCAGAGACTTGCATAGAACAGAAGAATAAAAATAGACAACATAAGCAGATAATTAAAGAAATACTTAGAAGCCTACATAATGAATTCAATGAATTTGTTGAGTGATCATTTTTAGGATATTCAAAAAATTGTAATTCATTGAATGATCATTTTAAGGAATTTAAAATTTTGACTTGTATTAATTAACTACTACTATAGCACTGGGATGACTAGCCAAAGATGGAAAGAGAAACCAAATCCACAATGGAGTCGTTAGAAATCTATGTGCATGAAGTTCTAGAGTAAATTTTGGGAAGGCATATAGGTTTGTTAATAAGACACTACCCAAATATTTTTCCCTCATTTTGTAAGAACTTTATGGTATGAGTTTTGGTTTCTTATAAGCGCAAGCCCCTATAATTAATTACCTCTCCTGGTAACGAGAGAGAACTTTAGATTAAGGCTAGTCATCAATTAGATAAAGATATGTGTTATCTTGCATATAGCATCATCATGGGTTAAGGGATTTGGAGTCGTGTGTGAATGCTAGTGCATAGGAGTTCAGTTTGGAAGAAGTGAGTGAGAGGAGAAATCAAAGCTTTAGCAGTAGGTGTCATTGGTTGAGATCGATAAGAGGAGATGGAGTAGAAGCTTTTACAAGTGGTGGAAGCTTTATGGGAGTTTGCTGAAGCTTGGAGCGTGAGAATGAATCAGAGAAGAAGAGGGTTTCTTGCAGGACTTAAGCATGTGGAAGAAATTGAACAAGTACGAAGCTCTCACTTTTAACAAAGCGAAAGGGGTAGCGATCGAGGTAAGGTCATTTACATGAGGGATAGGCTTCTAGCTTCGACGCTATTCACAGTGTAAGATGGGATACTATAGCATGATATTGGGTTGGATGGCAGATATATGAGTAGGTAATGATTTTATGCTCTTTTTTTGTCCCTTTTCATTTGGATGTAGCATTAAGGTCAATATGGGCATACCCATACCCATTGGATATTGGTGGGTACGTGGGTGGGTGTGGGTGTGGGTACCTAATGCAGGTCTCTACTCAAAAGCCTTTTATATAATGAAGCTTAACAGATCTTAAAAGTAAATCCACTTGAGCAAGGTAGAAACTACTCAACAACAAAAACTCTCACAATAAAAGTGCTCATGCAAATTTATTATTAGCCTACCATATATCAAGACATCATAGCTTATACCAGAGGATGTCTAGCTAACTTTCTTCTTCTATTAGTTTAAATCTAAGGAAACGCATGTGGGCTCAAGAAAAATGGCACGAATGCACGAATCCTGCTTTGCAGCTATAGGATTCCATTTCCCTTAAGTCTGATTGAAATTAACCAGATTTCCCCTGAGGGTAGTGTCAGGGTTTATAGATCTGGGGTTCTTACTTCCTATGAGCGCAAGCACTCATAGTTAATTACCCCTCTTACTATGTAAGAGAGAACTCTCGATTAAGGATGAATAAATTTAGATATTTTTAGTCTCAAATGGTGGGAAGATGGAGGTAAACCCGATCAAGATCCCATGGTTTCGTTCTCCCGGGTATACCATAGATTTCAATCTACCAACACTAACAATTAGTGACCGTAGTGTCTAGGGAATCTGATTAGCAGCCATGGGTTGCCTCCTCTCAGGGATCCTGAATAGACTGAGGTGGTTAGGTGTGGATTTTAGTTTGATTTAATTTGGGTTAGGGCTTATGGCTTCCTTAGAAGTTGCCCAGGAGTTCGAATTTAGATTGGGATCTACAACTCTCGTAGAAAGTAACCCAGGGATTTAGATTTAGTTTGGGACTTATAACTTTCGTAGAAAGTAGCCCGGAGATTTGAATTTAGAATTGGGGCATATTACTCTATTTATGAGTGGCCCAAGAATGGGTCTTACAACCTAACTCTATAGTGAGGCTTCCCGGATAATTTGTTTAGTTTGGGGCTTACGGCTCCAATTAGGAGTTGCCCGGATAGTTTGTTTAGTTTGGGGCTTATGGCTCCAATTAGGAGTTTCCCGAAGAATTTCAGTTGGATAGGTCTTATGGCTTCCTTAGAAGTTGCCTAACAGTGGGTCTTACGACCTAGCCCTATAAGCTAAGCGGCCCGAGTTGTGAGTCTTACAACCTAGTCCTTTTAGACTAGGATGCCCGGGTGAGGGGTTTAGGTTTGTGTTATCACCTAAACATTTCCCTCAAATGTCAGACTTACAACTTCTATTAGAAGTGGTCGGGGTTTTAATTGGGTTTAGGGGTTAGGTCAATTTCTACCTAAAACTTTCCCCTAAGGTCTGGCTTACGACTTTCCTACGAAAGTTGCCGGGTAGTGGGTCTTACAACCAAGTTCCTATGAACGAGGCTGCCCAAGAATTTTAATTATTTGTGTAGGACTTATGACTTCCCTTAGGAAGTATCCTGAAAAGCGGGTCTTACAACTTAATCATTTTAGAATAAGATGCCCATAGGTTTGAATTTTAGTTTGTTTAAGGTTTAGGATTATTGTTATTTATTTTAACAATTTTCTAAAATGTGGGGGCATACGACTTCAGGTAGAAGTTGCCCGATAGCGGATCTTACAACCTAATCCTATAGACTAGGATGCCCAAGTGAGGAGTCTAGGGATGTATTATCACCTAAACATTTCCCTCAGCTTAGAGGTCGGACTTACAACTTCAATTAGAAGTGGCTGGTGCTTTAATTGGGGGTTGGGATTAGGTTAATTTTTTACCTAAAATTTCCCCCTTAAGGTCGGGCTTACGACTTTCCTACGAAAGTTTCCGGGTAGTGGGTCTTACAACCGAGTTCTTATAAGGCTGCCCATAGGATTTGAATTAGATTTGAGATAGGTCTTATTATTTCCCTTAGGAAATTGCCTGAAAAGTGGATCTTACAGCTTAATCTCTTAGACTAAGATGCCCGTTAATTTTGATTGTGTGCTTGTAGCCTTTTTTCCTACCACAGTAGTTCACTTCTTTTTTACCCGTCTTTTCAGCAGTGTTACACTACTAGCTTTTTTCGTACTTAGCTTTTTCTTGCTTTACGGTACTCTGTTTTTACTTGTATTAGCTGGATTTATCACTTTCCCGCATTGATTTATTTATGCTGCATTGATTTTTGATTGCTTGTTTGCAGGCAAGTGGTGCTTGTAGCAGTTCAGGAGATAGAGTCCACAAGTAGCCATAGAAGTTTGTACATGAGGGCTTTGGAGAGCAGTTTATAAAGGATTGTGTTGAGAACTTGTATATATTTGATTAATGGAAATATTATTTTTCTTCATACTTTTTTTTTTTGCTTAACTTAATAAATCAATTAACTAAAAATAAAAAAAAATTAGTTAATTAAATTAATCTCAATTTCTAAAACCCATATACTTTAAGACTTTCAAAAATTTAAAAATCTTATATTTAAATTTTTTTTTAAGTTTCGTATGCTCTCAAATTTTGAAATGCTCTTGAATTTAAAGGGCTCTTAAAAAAATTGGATTAGAGAGACATGAAGAGAATGAGTGCTTGTAGGTTCTCCACTCCCACGCATTTGACGATATAGGAGACTTTGAAGCTCTCAATTAATCAGATATTTTGATTAATCTTTAATCAGATTAAATTTTTGTTAAATTTTAATTAACTAAATTAGTTAATTAAAATTCCAAGGTCATTTTTAACATTTTAGTTAATTCAAATTTAATTTCCCTCTGGATTTTAAGAAATTTCGGCAGCCTCCCGGCGTCTCTTCCCCACCGAGGGAGAAATCGGGACGGCACTGCCATAATTCTTCCTACCCGAACCCAAGGTCGACGGCGTAAGGTCTTTGATTTTAAACCATCTCACCAGGATCTAAGATCGACTGCGTCAGGTCTTTAATTTGGAACCATCCGCCCAGATCTAAGATCGATGGCGCGGGTCTTCAAATTTTAAAATCATCTACCCGGATTAAAAATCAACGGCACATGTCTTCAATTTAAAACCATCCTAGTCGGACCTAAGGTACGACGGCCGGGGTCTTCGACACTTGTTTGAAATTCAATTTTATCTTCTTTTATATTTTATATAAATATAACTTTAAATATAATATCATATTATATTTAATTATATTTATATATAACAATTATATAATATATATTATACTATAATATATAACAATTATATCATTATATATTATATTTATAATATAAGAGAGAGAAAGGAGCATAGTTTGACAGCCATTAAGGAGTCGAATAAGCAACCCGTGCAATCTCTGCACCTTTAGCAAAGCAATCGAGCCAAACAGTGAGGAGCTGAAGAAGTGACGTCTTTGATCTCTACACCTCCTATGAAGCGCGAAGTCAAACAGCCAGGGGAGTTCGAGAAACAAAGTCGGAGAGAGCCGAAGAAGTGACTGTGTGCTCTCTCCCCTCCCGCTAAGCAACGAAGTCGAACAGCGATGAAGGAGCGAAAGAGGCGACGTGTGCAGCCCTCTCCAGCGAAGGAACGAAGTCGAACGGTGACGAGGGAGTCAAAGTCGCACAGCCACGGGGAGTTGAAGAAGTAGCGTGTGCAATCTCTCGGCCTCCTGTAAAGCAACGGAGCCGAACAACAACGACGAAAAGAGGAGATGAAGGGCAAACTCTGGATGCTCCTGCGAAACGAAGAAGTCGGACAAGAACGAGAGCGCCAGTTATTATTATTATTTTTTTAATTCCATCCTTTTATTATTTTGAATTGTCGGTGTCTCCGAAGAGATGCGTCATTTGGCAACCAACTACTTGCGGTGGGGCCGGCTTGGAGGTAGGCGTGCTGATTTGATTTTTTTATATTCTAATTTTTTATACAGTCAAAAAATTGCTTCCCAACAAATTTGTTGTGTGACTTTCACACAATGAATTCGTTGCAAACTTTGATCATGTGATTTCAATCCTTTAGATAGGTTGATGAAAAATAGCTCGACCCTTAGGTTTATGAGCTCAAGTGATTTCAAAGGTTTGGCCCTTAGATTTGTTGAACTTCATGGATTTAGCTCGACCCTTAGGTTTATGAGCATAGAAGATTTCAAATGTTTGGCCCTTAGGCTTGTTGAACCAATGGGTTTTAGCTCGACCCCTTAGGTTTATGAGCGTAGGAGATTTCAAAGTTCGGCTCTTAGGCTTATTGAACTTTGGGGGTTTAGCTCGATTCTTAGGTTTATGAGCTTAGAAGATTTTGGAGGTTCAGCCTTTATGCTTATTGAACCTCGTGGGTTTAGCTCGACCCTTAGGTTTATGAGCATGAAAGATTTTGAAGGTTCGACCCTTAGGCTTATTGAACCAACAGGTATTAGCTCGACCCTTAGGTTTATGAGCATAAAAGATTTTGAAGTTCGGCCCTTAGGCTTGTTAAACTTCATAGATTTTAGCTCGACCCTTAGGTTAATGAGCATAGAACATTTTAAAGTTCGGCCCTTATGCTTCTTGAACTTTGTGGGTTTGGCTCGACCCTTAGATTTGTGAGCGTAAAAGTTTTCATAATTCCCTTATTTTTATTTGGTAAAGGGGATAAAATTACCTCCCGACTTCTTAGGAGGGGATTGAATTTATCTTTTGCATTCCCAGAGATAATATAAAAATTACCTCCTGTCTTTCAGGAGGGGAGTAAATTTTATTTTGCTCCTTATAGGGGAAATATAAAAATTGCCTCCTATCTTTCAGGAGGGAATTTAGATGAGTTTTGCCTGGTAGGCAGATTTTCATACATAACAGTTTTTATGTATGATATTTCTTCAGATATTGACCATTAATTGGTGGCATGGGACTTTGACCTTTTAGATCTATGAGCTGATAGGCTCATCCTTCATACAATATTTCGATGAAGGGTCCTTCCCAGATTGGATCAAATTTATCATCGAGTCGACGGTGAGAGATGATAGGCCTTCGGTGAACGAGAACCAGTTCACCTTCTTTGAAGCTTCTAGGACGAACCATTCAATTATGTGTCCTAATCATTCTTGCTTTGTAGGATTCTAGACTTTATTGAGCTTGAAGTTGAACTTCATTAAGAGCTTCAAGTTATTCCAGTCGTAGAAGATCATTTTCTTCTTTGGCTAATTTGTATTGAAACTTTTGTAAATAGTATAAGACATCCTTTACCCGCCAAGGCTTCAAAAGTTTCAAAAGCAATAACTACCTTATCTTTTTGGCTGATAAGATATTCGATGTGGACTTACTAACCATCTTTTCAACTTCATGTTGACATTATATTCCTTAATTAGGAGTATCTTGATCATAAAGAATTATTTGAGGATCTCTAGCATTTACTGCTAGACGAACAATGTTGCATACACACTTTTTTTATTTTTTTAGAAGATTTATAACTTGTACTTGGCCAACTGCAACTGCTGGGCCAAGTTGCCCAAGCAGCTTTCCTTTATGGTGCTTATTTCCTTAAGAAGAATATTCAAATTATTGATTTCTTGATATTTCTTTTGTTGCATTGATTGCATTTCTAATTGCAACCTCTTTACGCCTTGTTCAGATTCTTCATCATCAACTTCTTCTGGTTGTGGAGTTTTATTCACAAATGCTGCTTGTTCTTGGTCATCTCGTAGTTGTTCTTCATTTCGTAAATTCAACGCTGCACTTCTATAAGTATGTCGCTGATTAGCTCGATCAGGTACATGATCAACCATCCGGACAACTTCAACGTCCATGGGACCAATACACCCTTCCACTTCTTCATCATCATAGTAATTATCATTTTCATCCAACTCCTTATCTTCTTCAAGTTGGGACCGCCGCTTCCAACGTATGACTAGAGAGTCGGGGGATTCTTTATATACATGACAGCTTTCATTTTTTGGTGTAATCATATCAACAGAAGTCTCCTTATTAGGGGATAACTTCTGGACATGAGATTTAAGTCGCCATTTATATATTTCTTTATCAAGATCTTCTTTCTGAACTCGAGGATATTTGGATCTTTTTGGAACCCAAACTTGCTATCTTCTCGGAGTCACAATGGATGATATTTGAGGAAATAACTTCAGTAACAGATTTCCTCAGTCTTCATTGTAGATTTCTATCTTTGACAGCCTTCAGTATTTTATATATTTTGGAAGAGACATATTCTTCCTTCTTTAGTGGTAGTGGATGTTGACGTGAAGTCTCATAAAAAGACTTCTTTAACTGACCCTTATCATCTTTTCTTTTTACCCACTTAAACGGTTCAAAGCCGTTATTGGTTGGTACATTTTCCTCTAACTGCGATGATGATTCTTGAAGGGTATCGAACACCCAGCCATTAGCTCTTCAGCGAGTGTTAGCCTTCCTTCTAGCTTTCCTAAAAAGTTTAGTACTTGCATCAGGAACTTCAGCATTGTATTCTTTAGGCACTTCATCCTGGATTATGTTCTGACCAGTTATATTCACACCAACAGATTGTAGATTGGGATAAAAAACTTTCTTTTAAGTTACTGGAGCAGCAATAGGTATCATAGAGAGCCTTGAAAATACAGAGGCCCTTTTTAGAGCCTTCTCATCAATAGCTTCAGTAGTAGGATTCTTAGCAAAACATTTGTCAGTAGGTATGCTAATAGTATTCTCAAGAAGAAACTGTTGGAACTATATCACTTTTCATAAATGGTTATGAACTGAATGGTAGCTCCAGCATACCCTATGTCCAGAATAGCTTGAGGGAACTGCACTCTCACCTTTTCACCTACGTTCACAGTCACGAAGGACTTTGCAGGCGTCATGTTATCAACCTTCCAACAGAACTTACAGGGATTAGAGTCAACTTGAATTCTGCTGGAAAAGAAAACACATAACTACATTGAATAAACATTTATATTTATTTATAGATGTTTCATTATGTGAGACTAAATATAAATTGTCTTTTCATCCAAAGATGGAGAGAAAAGTATTCCCCAGCGGAGTCACCATAAATCTGTGGGCTCAAGAAAATTGGCACGAATGCACGAATCCTGCTTTGCAGCTGTAGGATTCCATTTCCCTTAAGTCAGATTGAAATTAACCAGATTTTCCTTGAGGGTAGTGTCAGGATTTATAGATCTGAGGTTCTTACTTCCTATGAGCGTAAGCACTCATAGTTAATTACCCCTCTTACTATATAAGAGAGAACTCTCGATTAAGGATGAATAGATTTAGATATTTTTAGTCTCAAATGGTGGGAAGATGGAGGTAAACCTGATCAAGATCCCATGGTTCCGTCGTCCCGGGTATACCATAGATTTCAATCTACCAACACTAACAATCATTGACCGTAGTGTCCAAGGAATCTGATTATCAGCCATGGGTTACCTCCTCTCAGGGATCCCGAGTATATTGAAGTGCTTAGATGCTGATTTTAGTTTTAATTTAATTTGAGTTGGGGCTTACTACTTCCTTAGAAGTTGCCCGTTAATTTATTTAGTTTGGGGCTTACGGCTCCAATTAGGAGTTGCCCGTTAATTTATTTAGTTTGGGGCTTACGGCTCCAGGTAGAAGTTACCCGATAGCGGGTCTTACAACCTAATCATATAGATTAGGATGCCCAAGAATTTTAATTGTTTGGATAGGACTTATAGCTTCCCTTAGGAAGTAGCCCGAAAAGCGGGTCTTACAACTTAATCGTTTAGACTAAGATGCCCTTAGGCTTAAATTTGCTTGTTTGAGGTTTAGGATCATTGCTATTTATTTTTACAATTTTACTAAAATGTGGAGGCTTACAACTTCAGATAGAAGTTGCCCGATAGCGGGTCTTACAACCTAATCCTATAGATTAGGATGCCCAAGTGAGGGGTCTAGGTTTCTATTATCACATAAACACTTCTCTCAGATGTCGGACTTACGAATTCTATTAGAAGTGGCCGGGGTTTTAATTGGGTTTAGGGGTTAGGTCAATTTCCACCTAAAATTTCCCCTAAGGTCGGCCTTATGGCTTTCCTACGAAAGTTGCCAGGTAGCGGGTCTTACAACCAAGTCCTTATAAACAGGGTTGCCCATGGGATTTGAATTAGATTTGAGATAGGTCTTATTATTTCTCTTAGGAAATAGCCTGAAAAGTGGGTCTTACAGCTTAATCTCTTAGACTAAGATGCCCGTTAATTTTGATTTTGATTGTGTGCTTGTAGGCTTTTTCCTACCACAGTAGTTCACTTCTTTTTTACCCATCTTTTCAGCAGTGTTACACTACTAGCTTTTTTCGTACTTAGCTTTTTCTTTCTTTACAGTACTCTGTTTTTACTTGCAGTAGTTGGATTTATCACTTTCCCGCGTTGATTTATTTATGCTGCATTGATTTTTGATTGCTTGTTTGCAGGCAAGTGGTGATTGCAGCAGTTCAAGAGATAGAGTCCACAAGTAGCCATAGAAGTTTGTGCATGAGGGCTTTGGAGAGCAGTTTATAGAGGATTGTGTTGAGAACTTGTATATATTTGATTAATGGAAATATTATTTTTCTTCATACATTTTTTTTTGCTTAACTTAATAAATCAATTAACTAAATATCAAAAAAAATTTAGTTAATTATATTAATCTCAATTTCTAAAACCCATATACTTTAATACTTTCAAAAATTTAAAAATCTTATATTTAAATTTTTTTTGGGTTTCGTATGCTCTCAAATTTTGAAATGCTCTTGAATTTAAAGGGCTCTTAAAAAAAGTTGGATTAGAGAGACATGAAGAGAATGAGTGCTTGTAGGTTCTCCACTCCCACGCATTTGACGATATAGGAGACTTTGAAGCTCTCAATTAATCAGATATTTTGACTAATCTTTAATCAGATTATTTTTTTGTTAAATCTTAATTAACTAAATTAGTTAATTAAAATTCCAAGGTCATTTTTAACATTTTAGTTAATTCAAATTTAATTTCCCTCTAGATTTTTAAGAAATTTCGGCAGCCTCCCGGCGTCTCCTCCCCACCGAGGGAGAAATCGGGACGGCACTGCCGTAATTCTTCCTACCCAGACCTAAGGTCGACGGCGTAGGGTCTTTGATTTCAAACCATCTCACCAGGATCTAAGATCGACTGCGTGAGGTCTTTAATTTGGAACCATCCGCCCAGATCTAAGATCGATGGCGTGGGTCTTCAAATTTTAAAATCATTTGCCCGGATTAAAAATCAACGGCGCAGGTCTTCAATTTCAAATCATCCTGGTCGGACCTAAGGTACGACGGCCGGGGTCTTCGACACCTGTTTGGAATTCAATTTTATCTTCTTTTATATTTTATATAAATATAACTTTAAATATAATATCGTATTATATTTAATTATATTTATATATAACAATTATATAATATATATTATACTATAATATATAACAATTATATCATTACATATTATATTTATAATATAAGAGAGAGAAAGGAGCATAGTTGGACAGCTATTAAGGAGCCGAATAAGCAACCCGTGCAATATCTGTACCTTTAGCAAAGCAATCGAGCCAAATAGCAAGGAGCCGAAGAAGTGACGTCTACGATCTCTACACCTCCTATGAAGCGCGAAGTCAAACAGCCAGGGGAGTCCGAGAAACAAAGTCGGAGAGAGCCGAAGAAGTGACTGTGCGCTCTCTCCCCTCCCGCTAAGCAACGAAGTCGAACAGCGATGAAGGAGCGGAAGAGGCGACGTGTGCAGCCTTTCCCTCTCTAACGAAGGAACGAAGTCTAACGGTGACGAGGGAGTCAAAGTCGCACAGCCACGGGGAGTTGAAGAAGCAGCATGTGCAATCTCTCGGCCTCCTGTAAAGCAGCGGAGCCGAACAACAACGACGAAAAGAGGAGATGAAGGGAAAACCCTAGATGCTCCTACGAAACGACGAAGTCGGACAAGAACTAGAGCGCCAGTTATTATTATTATTATTTTAATTCCATCCTTTTATTATTTTGAATTGTCGGTGTATCCGAAGAGATGCGTCATTTGGTGACCAACTACCCGCGGTGGGGCCGGCTTGGAGGTAGGCGTGCTGATTTGATTTTTTTTATATTTTAATTTTTTATACAGTCAACAACGCAGTTTTTAAACATTGAAAGTCTTTCTTCAGTGAATTCTAAGGATTCATTCTAGTCTTTTATATTATACATATATTGGTTCATGAATGATTAAGAGTCATACATAACTAAATTCTCAAAAAATAGCTTAATGAAATCTTATTTTTCTCCATTAAGGAACGTTATCTCCACCATCACCTCCCTGATCACCGCCACCTTTACTCATTGATGGATGTTGCTACCATTGAATAAATCAAGAGTTCGTTTGGGATCATTTTTTTTTTTCATTTTTTTATATTTTGTTCTATTTTATTTAAGTTCTAATATGAAATAAACATATATTTGGTATCATAAATATGTATTATTTTTTATTTTTACTAAATATTGCATAGGATAGTGATGGCAGATGATGATGTTGTATGGTGTCCAAGATGGTTCTAATTTTAAAACAAAATGTAAATGGTTGAAAATTATTTGGAATATTTTAAAAGATAGCTTGATTTATTTCATAAATAAAAACTAAAAATAGCTAAATAACATAAACCAAACTTGTATTAAAAAATCCAAAATATTTCTCAATTTATTTTATATTAAAAAAATAAATTTAATATAATTTTAAGATAAAAATATATTTTATTCCATTTTAAAATTCAAATATAAATTTAAAAATAAGAAATAAAAATTGTCCCAAACAACCTCTTACCATTTCACTAAAATTCACACTGCATCAATTGAGAATCATCTCAATCCCTTCATATTCAATGCCAATCCTCTTAGATAACTTTATTTTCCTTCTAATAAGATAGTATTTTTTTATCATCTTCATTTATTGTTATTTTGAAAATTCTAAAAGTCTCATTATTTATTTTATTTTACATATTTATCACTTATATTTCTGAATTGTTGACCTATAAACATAATAGGAAAAAAAATCAGCTCGAATTGTATACTTATTTGATGCTATTCTCCTTTGCACATTGAAGTAGTCCACAAAATCATGCAAATCTTATGGTTTGGATGTCCTACGCCATCACCTCTGCATGTCCAATATCTCCTCCCGCGCGATCTTGCTTGGTGTTAAAACGAGAATGAACTCGTTATTTTTTTCTCCTTATTCCTCCCGCAGACTCTCTGTCAAACTCCTGAAGCCTTGATCCCTTCAACTGCAAGCAGCCCCGACCAACCCCCTATTTGCACTTCCAAAATCGATTGAGCCCATTATTGCAAACCTAATTCAAGCACTATGACTTTAATGATAATAAATATTAGTGACAGTTACTGCTTTTCATATTTCTACGATATTTTGTTTATTGTGTGTATTAATATTTTAGGAACATCATGCACCATCCGACATAAACATAGGGCTCAAGATTGGGTAGAGTAGGTCATATTATAAAGAGTCTATAATATTAATTAATACGTTTTTCATTTCTTGAGTCAAAGTTCTATAAGAGGTGTATGTTTGCTAAGTAACCTTGCACACATAGGGGGAGACAAAAAAATGTGCTTGAGAGAGGTTTTTTTATGTATATCATACTATATGATTTTGGCTTCATATTGTACAACCATGTTTTGTATTGTAGGATTTTAATTCACACTATACGATCCATTGTGCTTTGTCAAAATCCTAGCTACCAAAGTTTAAGAAAGATTCTAATTTTGTGCTGGTCGTATAGTATGATTTGGTTTGTACTTTATACCCTAATTAAAATCTTTCTTAAATAATCCCTCGATATCATGTAATCAAATCATAGACAATTATTGTCATTGATCATACTATATGATATAATTCACACGATACGATTACCCATATATGAAATTGGTCATCCCATAGATTGTACCAAATGAAATACATGATTTTTTGTATTAATCATACCATTCAATGTCCATAGTGCTAGACAATGGCCCGTATATAAAGTTGGTCATTGCAAGGGTCATCCCAAATAAACAGAATGAATTTCTAAATTTCATACTATACGATGTCTCGATCGTACTGTACAAAATGTTATAAAAGTTGAACATATCTTTTGAATGATCTTGTTGGATGAGCATGAATTATACTGATCATATTGTTCGATACGTGTATTGTACTGTACGAATAGAAGGCTGGATTCTTAAAAATTAGAGAATTTGAAGCCCTCTATTTAAGCTTTCTCCAAAGACATTGTAAGTTTCTTTGGCATGCATTGAGTCTCTATTCTTCTACAAAAAAAAATGAAGAGAGAGCCTTGAAAGGGAGAGAGGAAAGGGTGGAGCATGAGAGGGAGAAGTTCCTTGTGAGGTTCAAGGGAGTGTGGAGGGGGTTTCACATAGTTGCTCTGGCAAGCTTGTATCTCAATACCACCATATTCAAGATTTGCCTTGAGGAAATTTTTGGGAAGAAGAAGATCTCTTTAACATCAAAGAACCAGACTACTCCACTTCACCGGGAAAGGTGAAAGGGATTCGTGGTTCTCTGTCATCTCCTAGAGGGAGAAGGTTCTCTGCCAGTGAAAGGAATTTTGGTCCTCTTTCTCACCAGGATTGTGAAAAAGATATTGTACGGGCTTCTCTACCTAGCTGTGGGGGCTAAAGGAGAGTCACTAAATGTTTAGTGCAATACCTAGAATGGGAGGTTTTGGGGAGTGGATGTATGTTAGGTTGGACTGAGCCACTATAAAAATTGATGTGTTTATTCTTAGTTTTATTTTTTTTGCACTTTATTTTCTTCATTTATTTTTGTGTGATCACTATATAGTTGAAAATATCTTATTTTCTATTATTATGAAATTACTTTGCTTCTGCATCAAAATATAAAATTATCTATTCTCAAATATAAAAAACTTTAAAAAGGGGGATTTGTCTTTGTGTTTAAAGAAGTTTTTAAATATCCAATTCACCCCCCCCCCCTCCTCTTAGTTAGCCTCGTGATTAGTTCCTTAGGGTTTCATAACCCTCACGAAATTTCTAGTGGTATTAGAGCACTTTCAAGTGATATTAGAGCCCTTTTAAGTGCTATCAAAGTGGGATTCATAATTTAAGTTTTAGAAAACTTTTAAAAAATGATTAATGGATAACTTTGGGAATCATAATACTATAAAAGGATATTCAATCATTCGACCACCTTTATTAATTTTTTTTTATTTTTAGAAAATTTGCATGTCTACTTTCTTGCAATCAATTTATTATCGAATATGGCATATGACTCAAACTAATTATTCTATACCATAACGTATTATAGATGGAGTCAAAATGGATATTCATTTTATTAAATGGAGTATAATAGAACAAATCAGTGCTCAATTGAATGTTAAATGCTTGAATTATTTTTTCTGTGCTTTAAATTCTGAAGATTATATAAGAATCTCTACATGTACTACTGGCAAGGATATTTGGGATAAATTATGCATTACATACAAAGGTATTGGTGAAGTCAAGCAATCTAAGTTGAATATTTTCATGCACGATTATGAATTATTTTGTATGAAACCTTATGAGACTATCTTAGACATATATACTAGGTTTACTCAAATTGTGACATCATTACATGCTTTAAGTAAAGAATTTTTAAACTTTAAAAAGGTCAATAAAATTTTGCATTGTCTACATGATAAATTTCATGCTAAAGTCACTACTATATGTGAATCAAAAGATGTAAATGAGTATTCAATTGATAATCTGATTAACTCACTCATTACCCACGAGCAAACTATTAGTCAAAAGCTTTTAGATGCACATGAAACAATAGTTCTAAAAGTTGAAGACATAGATGAAAGAAGCTTAGTAGATGATGAGAGTTATGAGTTAGCATCAATAACAAGCTAATTGGAAAGTTTACTAAAGCATAAGTATAAGCATCAGTAAATGTAGAACAAAGGTAAAAATGATAAGAATGTTAAGAATTTCTCTTTTGTTATTTGTGTTAGGTGTAGAAAGCTCGAACATATAAAAAATCAGTGCCCTAATATAAAAACTCTTAATGCAAAAGAAAAGGATAAAAATAAACCGATTGTAATAAGGGCAAATAATAAAAAACAAAAGATCTTCTATGCAGACCTAGCTTCTAAATCATAAGACCAGAAGAAATATAATGAGGAATAATGTTTTGTTTGTGTGTTTATCTGTGTTATAGGTAATGTATGTGTGTATGTTCTTTATTTTATTTTTGTTCCCCGTGAATGTTTTTATGTTTCATGTTGTCTTAGTATTTTTATTTTGTAGTAAGATATTTATTTTTGAAATCTTTTATTTTATTTTCATTTCCTTTTTATTTTTTAGAGCACTCTCTGATCATCACACATAAAGGATAAACGTTCATGAATCGACCTATCCCTTCGTATTTCCTATGCATGAAACTCCTTCTGTGAAATTAAAATCTTAATATAATTGGAGTTGAGATGGTTGAAATGAAAATTCATTTATTCTACTATATTTTTTTTATCATGTATATTTCTTTAATTGATAAGTGATATTTATTTTATTCATAAATCAGGCTACTTTTTCCTATTAGAAATATTGGGTTTGCTTTGTAGATTATTTCTCCCTATATAAGAGAGTGATTAGGGTGAGTTACTCTTCTCTTATATTTGGAATATAATCTTTACAACTGAGATTCTTAGAGATTTAGAAAGAATGCAATTTGCATAAAAAAATTCAAAAGAAGCACAAAATGAGCCTAAAATCAAAAGATACGGAAAGACGCAAGAAGTAAAAGATGCACTATTTGTATCAAAAATTAAAGATGCACAATGTACGTCGAAAGCTTATAAAAGAGGTACAATATGAGCCCAACTTAAATTATATTTTCTTTTTGGTAAATCTTTAAATCTTAGAAAATTCATATGTTTTATAATATATTTTATACTTGGTTTTGGAAAATCTTGGTTCTTCATTCATCACTTTTACTGTAATATTCTATTCGATATATTTCATGCTAGTAGTCCTAAAAGTTTAAGTTTCCCTATCTAATTGTAATTCTTGAATTAGATTTTTGTTTAAACAAAGGATTTTAGCCTGTGAAGATATTAAGCTAGGTGTGTGAACTAAAGAATCTAAATTCTTTGGTTGCAATAAAGTCAACACTTATCTTATTTGTCTTTTCTATTTGTAGAGTAAGTTTATTCTATTCTAAAAATGCCCAAGAGAGTTCTTATTAATGTGATGTTTCTTTCTTTACCTTGAGTTATTAGTCGTTTTGAGTTTATTTATTTTATGCAATTATTGTTTCTATTTTTTTCTTCTTCTTGTTATGTTCCCTCTTTTTGTGATGTCAAAAGGGGGAGTAGTATTATATTCTTTGTTGTTATTATTGTTTTCATATAATTTAAAATAAAAAAAATTACACTCCTTTTTCTTACAATTGATTTTTATCTAAGGGGAAGTTTAGAGGAAAGCAAGTTTTTTTAAAAATTCAAAAACAATAATATTTTTCATCATAAAAAAAGGGGAGATTATTGCAAACCATATTCAAACACTATGATTTTGATGATGACAAATATTATTATGTATGTTACTGTTTTCTCCTATTTCTATAATATTTTATTTTGTTGTATGTGTACTAATACTTCAAGAACATCATAAACCATCCAATGAAGATATAGGGCTCAAGATTAGGTAGAATAGATCATTCTACAAAGAGTCTATAAGGTGAAAGGTATTCATGGTTCTTTGCCATCTCCTAGAGGGAAAAAAAAGGAGTCAAGGTTCTTTGCCCGTGAAAGGAGTTTCGGTCCTCTTCCATACGGGGTTGGTGAAAGAGATTTTGTAAGGGCTTCTCCACCTAACTGTGGGGGATAAAGGAGAGTCACTAAAGATTTAGTTCAATACATAAAATAAGAGGTTCTGGGGAGTAGACATAGGTCAGGATGGACCGAATCACTATAAAATCTAGTGTGTTTGTTCTTAGTTTAATTTTTCTGCACTTTATTTTTCATATTATGTTTGTGATAACTATATGGTTAAAAATATCTTATTTTATTTTATTATGAAATTACTTTGCTTCTTCATCAAGAGAAATTATCTAATTTTATATATTAAAAAAGCTTTTAAAAGGGGAATTTTTCTTTGCATTTAAAGAAGATTTTAAATATCAAATTCACCCCCCCCCCCCCTCTTGGTTAGCCTCGGGACTTGTTATTTAGGTTTTCATAATTCTCATAAACTTTTAAGTGGTATCAAAGCACTTTCAAGTGATATCAGAGCCCTTTCAAGTGCTATCAGAGTTGGATTCAATATTTAGGTTTTAGAAAACTTTTAAAAAATGATCAATGACTAACTTTGAGAATCGTAATATTATGAAAGGATATTCAATCACACAACCACCTTTAATTGAAAATATTTCTTTTAATTTTTAAAAAATTTGTATGTCTGCTTTATTGCAATCAATTTATTATTAAATGTGGCATATGACTCAAACTGATTATTCTATATCATCATGTATTATAGATGGAGTCAAAACTAATATTCCTTTTACTGAATAGAGTAGAATAAAATAAATTAGTGCTCAAATGAATGCTAAATACTTGAATTATTTTTTGTATGCTTTGAATTCTGAAGATTATATGAGAATCTCCATATATATACTACTGGAAATGATATTTTGGATAAATTATGTATTACATACAAAGGTACTAGTGAAGCCAAGCAATCTAAGTTGAATATTTTAATGCATGATTATGAATTGTGTTGCATGACACCTTATGATTTTATCTTAGACATGTATACTACTCAAATTATGACATCATTACATGCTTTAGGTAAAGAACTTTCAAACCTAAAAAAAGTTAATAAAATTCTACATTATCTACCTGATAAATTTAGTGCTAAAGTCACTACTATAAGTGAATCAAAAGACTTGAATGAGTATTCTTTTAATAATCTGATTTGCTCACTTATTGCCCATGAGCAAAGTGTGAGTCAAGAGCTTTTGGATGTAGATGAAACTATAATGCTAAAAGATATAGAAATAAATGAAAGCAGCTAAGTAGATGGTGAGAGTGAGGAGTTAACATCAATAACAAGCAAATTGGAAAGTCTACTAAAGCATAAGCATAAGCATCAGCAAAAGTGAAATGTAAAAATTATAAAATTATTATGATTTCCTCTGATATTATTTATTTTAGGTGTAGGAAGCCCGGACATATAAAAAATTAGTGCCCCAATATAAAAACTCTTAATGCAAAGGAAAAGGATAAAAATAAGTCAATTGTAATAAGCGCAAATAAAAAAAAAAAGCAAAAGATTTCCTGGGCAGACCTAGCTTCTGAATCATCAAACCACGAGCAAGATAATGAGGAATAATATTTTGTTTGTATTTTTCTATGTTATAGGTAAATGTATGCGTGTATATTATTTATTTTGTTTTATTTCCCCGTAAATATTTTTATGTTTTATGTTGTCTTAGTGTTTTTACTTTGTAGTAAGATATTTATGTTTGAAATATTTTATTTTATTTTATTTTCCTTATATGTTTTTTAGAGAACTCTCAGATCAGCACACACAAATGATAAAAGTTCATGAATTAACATATCCCTTCTTATTTCTTATGTATAATAATTCCTTCTGTGAACTTGAAATCTAAATTGAATTGTAGTTGAGATAGTTGAAATGAAAACTCTTTCATTCTACTACATTTTTATCATGAATATTTTCTGCAATTTGATAAGTGAGATTCATTTTTTCATAAATCAGACTATTTTTCCTATTAAAAATATCGGGTTTGCTTTGTAGATTATTCCTCCCTATATAAGAGAGTGAGATACTCTTCTCTTCTATTTGGAAGATAATCTTTACAACTGAGATTCTTAAAGATTTAAAAAGAAAGCAATTTACAAAAAAAAATTAAAAGAGGCACAAAATGAGCCCAAAATCAAAAGATGTGCAATGATGCTAAAAATATAAAAGATGCACTAAATATATCAAAAATAAAATATGCACAATGTACACCAAAAGCTTATAAAAGCGGCACAAAATGAACCCAACTTAAATTATCTTATCTTTCTGGTAAATCTTTAAATCTTAGAAAATTCCAATATTTAAAATATAATTTATACTTGGATTTGAAAAATATTAATTCTTCATTCATCACTTTTACAGTAATATTCTATTCAATATATTTCATACTAGTAGTATGAAAAGTTTAAGTTTCTCTATCTAATTGTAATTCTTGAATTATTTTTTTGTTTAAACAAAGGATTTTAAGCTGTAAAATGTTATGCTGGGTGTGCAAACTCCAAAATCTAAATTCTTTGGTTGCAATAAAGTCAATACTATCTTATTTGCCTTTTTTTGTTTGTAGAGTATATTTATTATATTCTGAAAATGCCCATAAGATTTCTTATGTCTTTGATGTTTCTTTTTTTACCTTGAGTTGTTAGTTGTTTTGAGTTTATTTATTTTATGCATTTCTTGTTTCTATTTTCTATTTTTTTTTTCTTCCTGCTCTTTTCCCTCTTTTTATGATGTCAAAAGGGGGAGTGGTATTTTATTATTTGTTTCCATTATTATTTGCATATTATTTAAAAAAAAATACACTCCTTTTTCTTATAATTAATTTTCATATAATGGGGAGTTTAGAGGAAAGTAACTTTTTAAAAATCTAAAAATAATAATATTTATCATCATAAAAAAGAGAGAGATTGTTGCAAACCTAATTCAAGCACTATGATTTTAATTATAACAAATATTATTATGTATGTTACTTCTTTCTTCTATTTCTTTGATATTTTATTTTGTTGTGTGTGTACTAACATTTCAGGAACACCATGCACCATCCAACGAAGACACAAGGATCAAGATTGGGTATAATATGTCATGTTGTAAAGAGTCTGTAATATTCATTAATTTGTTTTTCGATTTCTTGAGTGAAAGTCATGTAAGAGGTGTATGTTTGTTGAGTAACATTGCACACACACACAGTGGGAGAGAAAAATGTGATTGAAAGAGTTTTTATTATATACATCGTACTATACGATTTTGGCTTTATATTGGAGAGCCGCTAAAGGAGAGTCTCTAAAGGTTTAGTACAAGACCTGGAATGGAAGGTTCTGGGGAGTGGACATAGTTCAGGTTGGACCGAACCACTATAAAATCTAGTGGGCTTATTCTTGGTTTTATTGTTTCATACTTGATTTCACATTTGTTTTTTGTGATAACTGCATGGTAGAAAATCTCTGATTTTATATTATTGTGAAATTACCTTGCTTCCACATCAAGAGATAAAATTATCTTTTTTTATATGTTAAAAAAGCTTTTCAAAAGGGAGATTTGTCTTTGTGTTTAAAGAAGTTTTTAAATATACAATTAACCCCCCTTTAGGTTAGCCTTGAGACTAGTTCTTTAAGATTTTACAACCCTCATGAACTTTCAAGTGGTATCAATGCACTTTCAAGTGGTATAAGAGCCCTTTCACTCGTCAACCCCCACATCCAATAACTCATGTAACCTTGATCCAAACCTATTTGCAAGACGTGGTCTTCAATCATCCCTTCACCCAACCTTCTCTTATGATCCTAATAGCTACTTGATATCCCTGCATCTTACACCTCCTTAGACAATGCCCCTTCTTGTTTCTTCCACATAATTAAACCTCCTCTCTTCCCCAGGCCCTACCACAGGCGTCGAAAACCAAGCCCTAGTTGACGCCTCCTTCAATGACTTCTCTTCTTATTGGATAGGAATTAACGATGATAGCTTTCTTGTTGCAAAGGTAGCCATCTTTCCTCCCTTCAATATGCTTCTTTAACCAAACCCGATAAATTTGTTAAGCTAGAAAGAGGAAAACTAAGAGTTTAACTTGCTGTGAGATTTAACAATTATCTAAATCCTGCTAAACAGGACTTAGCATAAATCCTATTCAAATCTTGCATTTAAACAAATATTGTTTAACAAGATTTAGTATACATCTTGGTCAAATTCTACATATTTCATGTATCACGATAGGATTTAGAATAAATCCTATTCAAATGTTGCATAATTCATGTATCCTAATATCCTTCTACATAAATCCTATTCAAATATTATATAATTAATGTATCCTGGCAACCTTTTGCATAAATCCTACTCAAACTAAGTTAGTTATGATTATTTATAATAATTTTAATTATGATTAATTATTGTTAATAATAATTCATTATTTTTTAATTATAGTTAATTATTATTTATTATAATTAATTACTATTAATTATGATTAATTATAATTCATTATAAAAACTTAAAAAGTGAGAGAGAGAGAGAGAGAGAAAGTGGAAAGATATACTTCGAGCCTTGTGAATTACCAACAATCGACCTTGACCTCGACCTAGTCTTCAAATTTAATGACACTACTGTCATCGCTCCGACACAACTAACACTGCCAATGACATCAGTGTTGACCCTTGCATAGGCATAAAGGTTAAAACCTTGTCCTCGACACTTGTAGCACTGTAAGCAACCACCCATGCTTGTTTTTCTTTGAACAATGAGAGAAAACTCATCGTGATGCTTGTGACGAGCACGTAATCCTTGTGCCCTCTTCTTTTAGTATGGCAGGGAAAAATTTAAGTACTCGTATGTGTCTTAGTGCATATGGAGAAACAATTGTGCATTTTCAAATAGATACCCTTGAAGACCCATGCTCATCTTTCTTAGTGTGATGGGATTGAAGACTATGGCCATGTTGTCATACAACATCAACTAGTTATGTTACTCTTGATGTGGCACGAAGGCTATGACTCCCCAAATATCTCCCAAATGGGGGAATATGCCAAGGTGCTACCAAAATTTAATGTGAGAATTCCCAAAATTAAATGAACAACAAGGGACCTATTTAAGTTGAACGACAAAGAACAAGACTTTCAAACTTATAAAATGCATAATTAACTTAAAAATGCAAATCCTAAATACAATTCAATTCATTCAAACAAAGATGCATGAATAAATAGCAGGGGACTCGTGATGAACAAGGCCTCGATGCATACAGGCAATGAATGATAATCAATTTATAACATCTAAGCAATTACAAGTGAACATCAATCACCAACACCAATAAATACATGGCACACAATGAATGATGCCAACTTATACATGATGAATGAAATGGACTCCTACAGCAGTCCCCATGCAATTAAGTGCTCTATACTTGCAAGCAATATTAACCAAATGTCGAATGCATGGGTACTTCCTAAATACAAGAAATAGTCAACTTACATATTGAAATAGTGATACACACAAGCAATAACATGAGGCCTATCATGTACCTAAGAAGTTAAATAAAGACAATAATAAACAAAAGGCACTGAATGCAGCAATACCTTGAATTCAATGTCAACATTTTGCATATAACTAATATTAATGCAAATAAGTACACCAAGCCTCCTATGAATAGTAAGGGAGGATATGATGCAAGTGCAATGGCTCCCCTACAAGCGTATCTAAGAAGATTGCAGTAGATATACAACTAGGAAAAATATGATATGACAATACATATACAAGCTAATGTTAGAAGACCACTTATGAATGACAACAGCTGATGAGTGGTGGATGAAATAATCTCCCGTCAATCAAGGTCAATTGGCTTGTATATGTATGTGATAGTCTCCTATGAATACAAAGCCAACAAGCTTGAGAGAGTGAATGATAAATGTAATTTAGCCAACATCCAACATCAAATTAGATGAATGCATTGATTTGAATACAAGAAAAGATGATTAACATGACTTATTTATGGATAACAACAGTGAATATATTGCAAGAATAATGAATCCCCTGTGAACATAAATATATATGCCACTTGCAAACAATCGTAGGAATCCCATAAAGCTATAGTAGTCCACCTAAGGATGACAATAAGCAATATGCAGTAGATGCCAGATCACCCTGCAATCACCAACCATTCAATGTCAGGCAAAGGCACTTATCTCTTGCAAGAAGGGATAGTCGATTTGCAACAAATGCAAGTACCTACAAGTAATGATGATTGAGATGCTGCAAGTATGTTAGTGTGGGCTCCGAAAATTCGGCCCCGGCCTCCGCTCGCTTTTCTTTATTCGGCGAGGGAGTTTTAACTGACTAAGTTCCGAGGTAAATTTTGGAAGGCAGATGGGTTTGTAGATAAGACACTACCCAGAGATTTCGCCCTCATTTTGTGAGGACTTTATGATCTGAGTTCTGGTTTCCTATAGGCGCAAGCCCCTATAGTTAATTACCCCTCCCGATCACGAGAGAGAACTTTCGATTAAGGCTAGTCATCAATCAGATTCGTATAGAATATACGTGTTATCTGGCATATAGTAGCAGCAGTAGGGTTGGGTATTGAGGATTGGAAGTTTGGAAATTGAAGAATTAAGCTTGGAAGATTTGAAGATTTTGATATTTAAAAGTAGAAATTGCACCATCTTGCACTTAAAGCGGATGGTGGGGGAATGGATGATGGACCCGATCAAGATCCCATGGTTCCGTCATCCCGGGCCATCGTGGTCCCTGGTCTACTTAGTCAGAGGAGGTAGTCGACCCAACCTGACAGAAGGATCCTTATCAGCAGCCATGGGTTGCTTCGTCCAAGGGAACCTTGTAGACCGGGGTTGGTGTTTGTCTAAGGGGACAAATTTGAATCCACCTTAGCTTACAGAGAGCTTTGTGCCCTATCGATCATATCCTATTGATTCATATCTCAAGGATTTGATGTCAGTAAGGAGCATATTGGCTCTGGCCATAACCGCTATCTGTGATGCCATTTGGCGGCAAAACCACTCGGTTCAGAGGGCCCCGGGTCATAATCGTTTACCTGCAGTGCCATTTGGCGGCGAAACTGCCGGTTAGAGGACACGTACCACGTCCTTACTGACAAGAGATTGTTTGAGAATGGATCCTAGTGATCTTTTCGACTAGGCATTTGGCTCTTTGTGAGCTGAAGTAAACTTTAATTTGTCCGCCCCGACAAACTGTTGCGGAGGGTGGATGGATTTTGCTTTAAGTTTGATGGATTTATTTCATTTTTAAATATCTTAGAATTTGGGATTTTTGGATGATTTTTGGAATTTTTGTGGAGCTTTTGGATTTTAAATGGATATTTGGGTGAAGCTTTGGATTTTTTTTGGATTTTGTGTGGACTTCTGGGATATTTTTTTTTGGAGATATTTGAAAATATTTGGAAACCCCTCCGGTTGAGATATGCATTCAACACGGCCATCATCGGGGTGTTTGGAAGTCATTTCTTTTTATGGATTGAACCTTGTCAACTCTGTCGGCCTGTCGACAGAGGATCGGGTTTTGTAGGCTTTGAGCCTTTATTAGTGAATTCATATTGTTGTAGGCCTTGATGGTCTAATACGAATGTATTAAAACAAATATATCGGTCATCGCAACCATATATTTATTCAATTGTTCGAACCCTGTCGACTCCTATTGATCCGTATAGAAGGATCGGGTTCGAACATGGATTCACTTATCGACCCGCGCAGCATCCCTAGACGTCACGTGTGTACCAATAACACGCTCGCCGGGGCCCATACGGGTTTTATAATTATTTTTACCCCTTTTAGTGTACCTATGTGTATACAATTTATAGTGCACGTGTAGGGGTACTTTGAAATAATTGTAGACGCCTTCTGTCTGCTTGTACGAATGTTGCAGATCCGGTGGCGTGGCGTAGCAGCTTCTGAGTAGAGTCGTTCGCTGCTTTGTACAGGTAGACTGTCGTGCACTATTTGTTAATTTTCGTAGGAGGGTCATAGTGCATTAACGAGCCTCCTATCTTGTTCGTAGATTGTATGTAATATTCGTAGCGGGGCTGCAACAGAAGCTCGTGGAAGCTTGCATCTGTCGTATCTTTCATGCACTTTATTGTGGTATTTAGTACATCCACTATGGCTGGAGATGTATTTATCTTTAGACTGAAGTTGACTACAGGATACTGCATTTACTGTAGTCTTTATGTATCTACACAGGTTGGTATGTTACACATACATCTGTCTTTGTAAAGAGATCGTATGTGTTGCAGATCTTTTTGTAGTGACTCGTAGGAGTTCGTATTGTTGCTTGTGAGTGAACCGACATTTCACTTCTATTCGGGATTTTAATGAATGACCTTCATTCATTCATTTTTATACGCGGGGATACATGTCTTCTACGACGATCTCCTGGAAGTATTTTGTAGAAGATCCATTGTTTCTGCATCGAATCCACCCTTTCACCCATCTCGGGTGGGTTGTTCTGATGAATTTGCAGTTGCTTGTAGGAACGGATCTTTCTTTATTGGTCTCCCGTATTGCCATCTCAATCAACAGGCATTGTAGGGACTGTTGTATGAATGAGGACTCTCCTACATTTCCTTTTAGACAAAATATTAGTTGCACGACATAATGAGCTTTTGTAGTAACTCGTAGGAGTTCGTCTTTCGCACAATTCTTTTGTATTTGCCTATGAGTGGTATGTTGAGTGTATAGTGGATCTACTATAATGACTTGTAGATATCCACACTTGATGTATGTTCTCCACCCTTTCTTACAATGAATCGGTATATTTTTGCTTGTGAGTATCACCATGTTCATTCGCTAATTGATGATGACCGTAGGACAATACATCTTTTAGGATCTCCTTTGTATTTATTGCAGTCCTTTATGAATTTCTTCTTATAAATGACATGTAGTGTGGATAGCAGACTTATATAATTGATATTTGCTTGCAATCAGCATCATATACAAGTCCAAATCTTCAAGTTCAGATGTTTAGTCCATCATATCTTTGCTCGTCTTGCAAATTCAAGTCTTATGACCTAATTTAAGTTATTTGAGTTTGAGTTCGCTTAAGTCAATTTGGTCCAATCAAGTCCACAAGTCCGATGTCAACTTGTCCAAGTCCTTGTTTGATTTCAAATGATTGAATCAAGTTCAAGTTCAACTTTGTTCAAGTATCAAGTTTGAGTTCAGTTCAGCTTGAGTCCGACTCAAGTCTTACACAAGTCCTTCATCATTTATTCAAGTTTGATTTTTTGAGTTTGAATTAAGCATTTTTATTAATGTCTTTTGAGTTCAAATATAGTCCAGGTATGAGTCTTATTGGATGTGCAAATCAAGTCCAAGTACGGTCCGACTTCACCCGAAATTTCGGCAGCCTCCCGGCGTCTCCCCCGTTTAGGGGAAAACTACGAGAAAACTGGGCCTTTCCCACCACGCGCAATAAAGGCGTGTATGGTAGGTGCCCTCTTTCGAGGACACCGCGGCCGTGATTTTTTCTTCCCACCACGCGCAATAAAGGCGTGTATGGGGCTCTGACGGTACCTGTTTAAAAGATGCACAGTTCGCTTTCCCCCCGCTCGGGGGTACTTATAAATGACACAATTTGCTTTCCCCCCGCTCAGGGGTACTTATGAGTGACCCCGCCTCGCCGTAGGTGCCGCACCGGGGTCCCTTCCCACCACACGCAATAAAGGCGTGTATAGGCGGTTTTCCGGTGCGCCACGAACACCGAAGTAGAGTTTAGGCGATTCCCGCCTCGTCGTAGGCGTCGGACCGGGGTCCCATCCCACCACGCGCAATAAAGGCGTGTATAGGCGGTTTTCCGGTCCGCCGCACACAACGAAAGCGACAATCTGAGTTCAGAGGATTCGTACCTTCGCGGGGAATGTCGGTGTCGGCCCGAGGATCGAGGCAAGGAAGAGTGACATTTTTTATATTTAATTATAATTAATATTGCTTAATTATAATTAATTAACAAATTATTTTTAATTAATCATTTTAATTATAATTAATTAATATAATTAATTAAATTTTATTAAAATTAATTAAAATCATAACCATAATTAATTTATAATTAATTATGGTTAATTGATATTAATCGATTTTAATAAATTATGATTAATTGATATTAATTAATAATAATTTATTTCATAAATTATAATTAATTAAAATTAATTCTAATTAAATTTAATTATAATTAATTAAATTAATTATAACTACTTAATTAAAATCAACTATAATTAATTATAAAAAATCATAATTAATTAAAAATAATAATTGTAATTAATTATAACTAAATAATTATAATTATAATTAAATATAATTATTTATACAAAATAAATAAAATAAAAATCCCTCTGCTCAGCGGATTCAGGGGATTTGGCCGAGAAGCTCACGAAAGGGACGGAGTTACCTTCTCGGCCGAGCGAGCTCCCTGTTCTTGCTTCCGATTCAAATGCCGTAACTTCCCAGCCGCAGGAAGGGAAAGTCGACGAAGGGGCGGGGTCGGACAGCCAGGAAGGAGCCGAAGAAGCGTGCGATCGGGAGAGAGTTATCCCCACAGCGTGCGAGCTCTGTTCTTGCACCCGACCAAAATGTCGTAACTTCCGATCGTGACAGGAAGGGGAAAGCGTCGGGGGAGCGAAGTCGGACACCAACGAAGGTACCGGAGAAGCTTTCCAAAAGGGAGAAAGTTAACTCTCCAACCCGCGAGCTCCTGTTCTAGTTCCGATCAAAATGTCGCAGGTTCCGGTCCGACTGGAAGGGAAAGTCGCTGGAAAGAGCGGAGTCGAGCGGCGTCGGAGGGGGGAGATCAAGAGCGGAACGAGCGAATGGAAGAAGTAGCGAATGGGAGTGGTAGAGGAGTTTGGTCGTGGTATCTCCGAAGGCTTGAGCTCGTCTCCTTCTTATAGACGCAAACGGGATGCTATCGAGGGCGAAATGCGGGATTCGGGCAGGATTTCCGCAAGATACGACTCAAACGGCGCCGTCTACAGCGTTTCAGCGGGATTCGCGGATTCGTCGAGTCCGAGGTTTGCGGGATATCGGGGATTCAACAGAGCAGAGGTACGTTGATTTTTTGTTATTACATGAAGGTCAACAGTTAGGTATAAAGGCAACTCAATGTATGAAAGAAACCCATTGACATGTCATCAAAGGAAGAATCCAACGTTGACAAAAAATTAAATGATTGTATGAATAATTTTGTAGACTCAAAGAATGAGCACTTGAAAAAAAGGAGAGAGAAGGTGTCTCATTTCATCGTCTCTTTAGAAATACTAGGACTCCCAAAAATATGTAGCACTATTTGAGCAAAGATCCAAAGATCAAGCCCTTTAACTCAATCCTAAATATGCATCATAAATATATACAACGGGCCCATAAGTACATTATTCTGGAGCAGTAAAGGAAGCTTCTATGTACCATGTGCAAATTAGGCACTAGAATGTCATTGATATATCAAAGATGACCTTGCACTCTACCATATCCATGCTTCAAAGAGACTACCTCGTTATGAGTCAAAGATAAAGCAATCTAATGATGCACTAGCCGAACCTTTGGTCTCATCAGATGAGTATACCTCATCTATCAAAAAATGAAATAATGTTGTTTGGATGTCCTTATCTATCTAAGCAAGGATCAGTTGATTTACAGATTTAATTTCTTGAAGAATGAGAAAATAGAGCCTACATTATAATAATGAAGCATCTCATTGTAGTTGGTTAACAATGCTATATTTCACCTTTAAGCAAAAGCAATGAATCAGTAATAAAAAGTATTGTCCATTGAAGTGCAATACCATGCCACTAGAGTCGTAATGTTCTTGAAAGTGAATAGAAGGTGTTTGGAGATTCCTAAATAAAATTTAGTGCATGTATCCTTAGTGATTATTTGTATAGTTTATAATCATAAAAAGGTCCTTTACACTGCATGCAGATATTTTAAAATGCCATCATACATGTATTACAACATGCATGATAATTTATTTAAACATATTATCCACCATCATGAGATATATTTAATTGTAATAAGTGCAATACATCTTCATGCTAATGATGCAGGACTAAGTGAAATAACTCATGCAAATAGAGATTTATGATAAGATAACATCAAAACAACAAAATAAACTTCATAAAATATTATGAACAATAAGAAAATTTGAACAATTAGATCATGTGGTATCAAGAAATTAATAAACAGTAAATAACAACAAAAGTTGAATCAGTTTAGACTAGCTAATATGGGTTGGCACAAGTTCAATATGTAATAAAGGGACTAGTCACTAGATTTTATGTTTGCTCAAATTTAAGTAGAACTCAGTGAATTAATCAACAAATATGAGATGATGTCACTATAAATGAAATAAAAAGACCAATATTTAGTTAGATAAAGAAATAGGGGAGGATTCGATACTTAGCTCATGAAAGGGAGGAATGGAGTCTTTGATCAAATGACAGCTAATTCCTTTAGCTTGCCCTTGAAACCCTTGCACTTTTTTGAATCAATGTCCTTGATTTGAATCCTCTAAAATAGGCAAAGGCTAACAAAATCCTGATTGCTTCAAGTCTTCCTCAGGGGCAAAAGTCTCCTCAAAATCAATTCCTTCAATTTGATTATACCCTGTAGCCACCAATCTAACCTCATTTCTAATAATAACTCATGAGTCATTCCTTTTATTTTTAAATACCCACTTAGTCCTAACTACACGTTGATTATTTAGCCTTTCAATCAATTCCCAAACACCATTCCTAACAAACTAATTTACTCTTCTTGTATGGCCAAAATCCAAAATCCATCCGAAAGTGCTTGATTAACATTTGTGGGTTCAATCATAGAAATAAAAGTAAAATGGTTAACCTCTTTGCTAAGTCTATATCTAGTCCTAGCACCCTCATTAGGTTCACCTAGAATCAATTCCTTAGGGTGATTTTTAGAAAAATTTTAATTCTCTGTGCAGAGTTTTCTTTCTCTAAATTTTCTTTCAAATTTATCTTTTTAATCCCTTGGGAGTTATTTCCAAATGATCCTCTTCCGAATTTGGCTCTTCCAAAATCTCAGATTCATCAGATATGACATATGTGGTCTCCTCAACTACCAAAGTTCTTTTATTAAGTACTCTATATAATTTTCCAACACTAGAGTATCCAAGAAAAATTCCTTCATCTGATTTTGGATCAAATTTTTTTAAAGGAGATTTTCCATTATTATGTATAAACACCTTACATCCAAAAATATATAAATATAACAAGCTAGGTGTTCTCCCTTTAAGAAAATTATAGGATATTTTATTCAATTTTGATCTAATGTTCACCCTATTAAGAACATAACATGATATATTAACTACTTCAGCCCAAAAAAATTTAGGATGTGATATTCTACCAATATGGCTCTCGTAGCTTTAATTAATGTTATGTTCTATCTTTTGACTACCCCATCATGCTGAGGGGTCCTAGGTGTAGAAAAATTATAATCCATTCCTTTTTCCTTATAAAATTTCTCAATTTTTTTATTTTCAAATTCACCTCTCTGATTACTTTGAATTGTTAAAATTTAACATCTTAGTTTCCTCTGAATTTAAGTCAAAAAGTCTCTAAATTCTTCAAATGATTCACTCTTATGAAATAAAAAATTAATTCATGCGAATCTCAAAAAGTTATCAACTATCACAAATCTGTATACCTTCCCTCCTATACTTACAGTACTAATAGGTCCAAAAATATCTATATGAATAATCTTCAATGGTTTGCTAGTTCTAAGATCCTTAGTGGAATGAAATGAGGACTCATTTGTTTTCCTAGTTAGCATGCATCATAAAGGTGATCAGTGATAAAGTTTAGTTTTGATATACCTCTAACAAGTTCTTTTTAGGTAATTTTTCTAAGATTTTTTAAGCTAGCGTGACAAATCCTCCTATGTTATAACCATTAATTATCAGAAACTATTTTTAAAGAAAAAACATTAGGAGATTTAATACAATTTAAATCTAGCATATAAATATTGTTTACCCTATTTTCATGCAGTACATCAATTCCATTTAGGTTTAATATGCAGTTAGTGGAAAAAAATTTAACACTATATCCTTTATCACAAAGCTGACTAATACTTAGGAGATTATGCTTTAAGCCTTCTACAAGTAACACATTTTCAATAAAAAAATTGTTCAAGATACCGAACATACATGTGCCTACCACTTTCTTAGTGGTATTATCTCCCAATGTAACCTTGCCTCTATTCTTGGCTTCCAATGATATGAATTGTATAGTATCTCCAGTCATATGCTTCGACCAACTACTGTCCAGGTACCAAATTCTCTCACAAGGTCTTGTATGAGAGCGTCTCTACAAAATAATCAAATGTTAATGTTGGGAACCCAAACAAGTTTGGGTTCTCCTCTTCGCAAATTTAAACTAGATGTATGTATGATATGACTTATTTTATGCATCTTTGGTCTCCGCATTAAATGAGTTTTGCTATGTAAAGTATAAGTGTGTAAAATATGTTCAATCATCCCAAAAGTAAAGCACTTAACTCTAGGAAAAGGATTTTTTAATCTCCGATAATAAAAATGTCTCTTCCTAAGTTTTAAAATTTTTCACTTCAAAATAGGATTAGTAAAATCTTTAAGTTTAGGGGGGTGTCCTATTTTCCTCAAGAGCTTTCACTTTCATTTTAAGAAATGTGCTTACATCTTCTAACATATTAATATCATATTTTAAATAGTGCTCTTTATTTTCATATTCATCCTTAAAATTTTTAATTTTTTTTCCAATTCAGTGTAGGATGATTTTAGTAACTCGTTTTGTTCGTTCAAATTGTCAAATTCATCTAATAAGCTCATGTGGTTATTATCAATCTATGCATGATCTTTCCTAAAGATTTTATGCTCTTTTTATAATTCTAAAAAATCTAAATTCAATATAGCATGTATTTTCTTGAGTTTTCTATATGCTGTATGAATTCTTTCATAAACTTCTAATAATTCATTATAGTTTAAGTCACATACCTCTTCTTGATATAACTGATCAAGATTATCGGTCATTAAGCACAGATTGGTGACTTCTTCTTCCTTCTCTATTTTTTAAGAATCTAACGTTGAGTCCCCCCAAAAAGCTTGCTAAAATTTCTTCTTGCCCTTTCTCACAGTCACTTTCTCCTCTACCTTCTCCTTGCTGGGAGTGGCTTTAAGATTGGGACAATCCAATTTGACGTGTCCAAGTTTCTTGCATTCATAGCAAATAACATCATTAGAAACCCTAGCATTTTTGTGGAACTTACCTCTATTCCACTGTTGGCATCTCCTATGCTTCATCTTTAAAAAACTCCTAAATTGCCTTGTCATCAAACCAATATCATCCTCATCCTCATGTTGTGACTGATCACTCTCCGAGTCATTCACTTTTAAGGCTATGTTCTTCTCCTTTCGCTTTTCTCCTACATCAATATGTCTTTAAGTCACTCCTTACTTGTAAGTAATTAATGATCCAAGATGATTGTTAATAGAATACACATTTAAATCTTTCAACTCTATAATAGTAGTAATTTTATCATCGTAAGATGTAGGAAAATAATGAAGTATTTTATTTACCATTTCAGCATTCGTTAGAAACAGAGAAGGAAGAAGTCACCAATCTATGTACATGTCATATATGGATTCATTGGATTTCATGCAAAATAATTCATAATCAAGCAACAGGATATTTAATCTAGATTACTTCACTTCATTAGTCCCTTCGTATGTAATATAAAGCATATCCTAAATGTCCTTTCCACTTTTACAAGTAGAAACCAGCATGTAATCTTCAGACTTAAGTGCACAAAAGAAATTATTTAAATATTTTGTATTTAATTATGCTAAGTCACATTCTTTTACAGTCTAGTCAGTAAAAGGTATTTCAACTTTAATGTCATCTACAAGTCTAGTTGGCCTAGTATACCCTTCCTGAACAAAAATCCACGTGCGATAGTTAAGCGATTGAAGAAAAGTAGACATACGTGTTTTTCAAAAATTGAAAGGAATATTATCAAATAACAGAGGTCTAGTGATCGAATACCCTTTAGGTTTGTTTCAATTTCCAAAAGTAGCCATTATCATTTTCAAAAAGTAGTCTAAACTTATAATTTTAAAACCTGGCTCTAATACCACTTATAAAGTTTGTATAGGTTATTAAACCTATGCTAATGTCCCAAGGCTAACCAAGAGGGGGGTGAATTGATATTTTTTAAAAATATATTGGTAATTAAGGAAAATCCAAATTTTTTTAAATATTTTGTAAAAACAAATTTTCAACCACAAATACAAAATACAAAAAAATAAATTTGAAGAAATAAAATGAACACATATATTTATAGTGGTTCAGTCCAACAAGACCTACGTCCACTCCCTGAAGACTCCCTCTTCATGTATTATACTATTACTAAAAGTGACTCTCCTTTTTTCCCCACAGCAAGGCGGAGAAGCCTTTAAAATTTCTTCTTTTCAACCAATCCCTAGTGTGGCAGAGAACCATCATCCTTTCACATTCTTCAAGTGCCGATAGAGAACCGATATCCTTTCACACCCTCCAAGTGTCGGCAGAGAACCATCATCCTTTCACACCCTCCCAAGTGTCGACAAAGAACCAGCATCCTTTCACACCCTCTAAGTGGCGGCATAGAACTAACATCCTTTCACACCCTCCAAATGTCGGCAGAGAACCGGCATCCCTTCACACCCTCTAAGCGCCAGTAGAGAACCGGATCTTCTTCAAAGATCTTTTCTCAAGCAACTAGAAAGAAAAAGGAAGAGTAGTAACCTAAAATCAAAAGAGATTCTAACATTTGAGTAACCTTGTGATTCCTTCACACTCCACATGAAAGAAATCTCTCTCAAACATTCTCCCATAAATACTTTTTCACTTGCTCTTGAAAATTTATGAAGAACAACTCTTTTCAAGTCAGTTTTAGTGGACTTTTCATATGAAAGACACCCAAAACCATCCAAAAAACTAAAAATTTCCATTTTTAGCTATACGATCGTACTTCATACGTACGAATAGTTTAGAAACTACTACGCATGAACCTATAAAAAATATTTTCATACATGTAAATCATCCAGTATGAACCATGTTTGTACTATAAAAACTGTAAGAAAATTTTTTTGATTTGTCAGGATAAAAAAGTTCCCTACATTTTGTACTTTAGACATCAATTATAATAATAGGGCATCATACACTATGATCCGTTCAAAAAAATTTGGCATTCATCGAGATGAGAAGGGACTGACAAATTCATACTCTAGACATCATCTGTACGAACAAGGTATCATATAGTGCAATCCAAAAAAAATTTGGCGTTCTTTGGGACAAAAAGGGACCCATCAAATTCGTACTCTAGACATCGTCTGTACGAATAAGGTATCATATAATATAATATGTTCAAAAAATTGGGTGTTCGTCGGGACGAAAAGGGACTCGTCAAATTCATAATTTGGATGTCGTGTGTATGAACAGGGTATCGTATAGTACGAACAGTTAAGAAAAAGATTTGAATTCATCCAGAAGAAAAGGAACCCGTCCAATTCGTACTTTGGACATCGTCTATATGAAGAACCATTCATACAGTATGATCAAGACTTAAAAAAATTTTCTTTATGAAGTTCATTTAACTACTCGTAGGAGGAAATAACTAGACAAATCATCTAGTATGAAATGAATTCATACAGTGCGATCAATTTAAAAATTACAAATTTTAAACACCCCTAGAGTGTATGTGCATAGTTACTCAATTACAATCACACTCTCTCAGACTTAATAAAATGAAAAATACAGACTCCATTTATAATGAACCATAATTAGATCTGATTTGAAGTCTTCAATAATCTTGAGAATAATTTCCCTAAAATATTAGTACACATAAACAACAAAAACAATACATCTAAAATATTCTAAGAGAATCAGTAAGTAAAAATAATAATATTTGGAATAATCAAAAACACACATGTTGAAAGAATCTCAACAGTCAAAAAACTAAATTACAAAAATCTCAACACTATAATGATGTATGTTAGTTTGGAGACCATACACACACACAAGGGAAGCAAAATGATTTTAAATATTTTGATTTTTTTATACATCATACTATACAATATGGATCATATTGTACAATCTAGTGTTACAAAAATTAATTAAAATACTTTTTAAAAAAAATATTTTTAAAATATAACTAATCATACAGTACGATCACCACATCGTACTGGATGATCTGTTATAATTAGAAAGTCCGTCGTCCATTAAATTAGAAAAAATTTTGAATTTGAAGTTATTCTAATCATACTATATGAAATTAATCGTATTGTATGATGTTTAAAATATTACCTAATTTAATCTTGTGATTAATCAATTGAATCTGCTTAATTTTGATATTTTGATTATATTGTATGAACCGAATCATACTGTACAATCAACATAGATGATTTTGGTCATCCCATGTTTCGCTCTGGATGAACTACATTTTGATTGAACTATTCGTACAATACTACCTGGCGATCGTACATTATGAACAGACAAATTGAATTGTTCGTGTAGTATTAATTAGTATACAAATTGAACTATTATGCATCAAGTTATAAAAAGATTATTCTTTTTATTAAATAATTTTTTAAATATCCAATTCACCCCCTTTCTTGGTGCATGAAGTTCTTTCAGGATTATCCTTGCACCGAACCAAATATCTTATTCTTTCTCCATCCTTAGTAGAAAAAATTTCATCACTCAAAATGATATAAATTTTATCCTCTATGGGTTAATTGGGTAATTTGGGTAGTGGAGGTAGGCTAATGTGCTCACTAGGTGGGTTCAAATAAGGCTCAGCAAATGAATTGGGTGGGATAAATCAGGCCCCTCATAGGCTACTTCCTCTATATTAAAGGAGGGACTTATGCTAAAATCTGAAGGAAGATCCACCACATAAGTATTTTTATTAAAATTATTCACCACACTAAAACGTACAGCGCTCTTAGGATGTAGTTTTCTAATAACCCCTTTTGGGAACCATTCCATATGAATCTAAATCATCACATAATCACCTACTTCAAAAGTTCTAAATCACTTCTTAATGCCAGTCTTCAATTTATAAGTTTCATTGATTTTATTTATCCTAATTAAAATCTCTTTATGTAAATCATGTAAATGGGATGCAAATGATGATGCAGACTCACTAACTCTAAACCTAGGGTTTATGGGAATCAAATCTATAGGCTGCCTAAGTTAGAAACCACATACTATCTCATATGGACTCACACTTGTAGTACGATTTACAAAATTGTTATAAGCAAGCTCAACTATAAGTAACTTAGAATCCCAAACTTTCACATACTCACCAAATAAGGTTCTAAGAAGATTTCCCAAGCTCCTATTAACTACCTCGGTCTGACCATCTTTTTGCAGGTAAAAATAAGTAGAGAATTAAAGTTTTGTGCCCATTTTTATCCACAAGGTTTTTCAAAATAGCTCGTAATCTTCACATCCATGTCAGACACGATAGTTTTGGGTAAACTATGCAATCTAACAACCTCATTAAAATATAGTTTTTCCACAGCTGATGTAGCAACTCGAGCTTATGAGTTTATGTTTTTTATGATAATAAATATTATGGCTCACATCCTATTGTCTACTTATATTTATAATATATTTTTGTTCGTATGTGTACTAACTTTTCAAGAATACCATGTACCATCCAATAAAGATTCAAGGTTCAAGATTGGATAGAATAGGTTATGTTGTAGTAATTTTTGTAATACTTATTGGTGTATTTTTTATTTCTTGAGTCAAGTCCTGTAAGCTTGTATGCTTGCTTGGTGGCCATCCACACACACACTCAGTCATGTATAAATTTGAACTGATCATCCAGGACGATATGTATAAATTTGAACTGATCATCCAGGACTATCCTGATATCATTTAGGACTATCAGGTCAAATTCTACACATTATACTGGATGATCCTACGATCATCTAGGAAGATATTTGATGCCAGAATTGAGTTTTTAGGGTTTTCTGAAGCCCTCTTTTTAAGCACATTGTACGAGAAGATATTTGCCACCAAGATTAAGTTTTAGTGTTTTTTAAAGCCCTCTATTTATGCTTTATCAAAGGCACTTGATAAGTGTCTTTGGCAACCATTGAATCTTTATTCTTCTGGAGAAAACTTAAAGAGAGAACTTGAAAGGGAGAGAGGAAAGGGTGGAGTTTGATTGAGGAAGAAGATCCTTAGAAGGGGTTTCAAGGGAGTGTGGAGGGTGTTTCACACGATTTCTCCGGCAAGCTTGCACCTTAGTACCATAGGATTCAATGTCATCTTAAGGAAAGTTTTGAGAAGAATAAAATCTCTTTAGTTTCAAATGACCCAACTACTACATCACACCGGAGAAGGTGGAAGTGATTTTGTAAGGGCTTCTCTTCCTAGATGTGGGGGCTAAAGGAGAGTCACTAAACGTTTAGTGTAATACTCAGAGGGTGCCTCTGAGGAGTGGACGTAGGTCAAGTTAGACCGAACCACTATAAATCTGGTGAGTTCTTTTCTTTATTATTTATACATTTTATTTTTATTATGATTAACTTCTTGGGTGAAATCTCTGATTAACCTTTTTATTATTAATTTATTTTGTTTCAGCTGCAAGATATAAAAAGATTTTTTTTAGTTGAAGAAGTTTTAAATATAAAATTCATCCCCCCTCTTGGTTATCCTCGGGACTAGTTCATAAGGGCTTAACATCCCAGATGAACTTTTAAGTTGTATCAGAGCAGGATTCTTAAAATTAAGTTTAAAAACTTTTTGAATTTTAATTAATGCTTAATTTTTGTAATCATAGTATTGTTGAAGGTTATTGAATCACCAAACCACCTTTATTTAAAAATATTACTTTTAATTTTTGGAAAATTTGCATGTCTACTTTCTTGCAATCAATTGATTATCAAATATGGCAAATGATTCTAATTAGTTATACTATGCCATCATGTGTTATAGATGTAATTAAAACTAATATTACTTTTAATCAACGGAATAGGGTAAAACAAATAAATACTTAATTGAATGGTAAATCTTTAAATTATTTTTTTTTTGTGCTTTAAATTCTGAAGATCATATGTTAGTATCCACGTGCATTACTTGTAGAGAAATTTGGGATAAATTACACACTATATATGAAGGCACTAGTGATGTCAAGCAATCCAAGTTGAATATTTTAATGCATGATTATGAACTATTTTGCATGAAACCTTATGAGGCGATCTTAGACATACATACTAGGTTTATTTAAATTGTGACATCATTACATGCTTTAGGTAAAGAATTTTCAAACTTTAAAAAGTCAATTAAATTTTATGTTGTTTGCTTGATAAGTTTGATGCCAAAGTTATTGCTATTTATGAATCAAAAAATTTGAATGAATATTCTATTGATAATTTGATTGACTCACTCATTGCCTACGAGCAAAGTTTGGGTCAAAAACTTTTGGATGCAGGAGAAATGATAGTGTTAAAAGCTAAAGACATGGAGAAAAGTGGCTTAGTTTATGATGAAAGTAATGACTTTACAAGCAAATTCGAAAGCCCACTAAAGCAGAAATAAAAGCATCAATAAAAGTGGAACATAGGTAAAAATGGTAAGAATATTAAGATTTCTTCTAACATTATTTTCTTTGGATGTAGAAAACCTCGACATATAAAAAATTAGTACTCTAATTTAAGAATCCTTCCTGCAAAGGAAAAGAGTAAAGCAAAGAAAATTATAAAAAAGGGAAAATAATGAAAAGTAAAAAATCTCCTAGGCAGACCTAGCTTCTAAATCATCAAACTAGGAGCAAGATGATGTTTAAACCCTTATTTGTGTATGCATGTTTTTATTCGTCGTGTTTTTGTTTATTTTCTTTTTTTTTCTTCTTTTTTTTGTTGCACTAAAATTTTAAATTAGTTTTTATATTTTTTTCTGAAGTTTTCTCTGATCAACATAGACATCTCACTTTTTTTTGTTTCGTATACACTTTAGAAAATCAAACACTTAAAAAAAGATCATTTTTTTAAAATGAAAATTTTACCTCCTATTTTTCTTGAATTCTTATATAAGTTGTAGTTGACTTCTCTAAAAATAGTCGAAGGAAGAAAACTCATGATTTTATCTCTCTATTTATTTTTTTAAAGATGTTATTTTACTTTTGATTCAAAATCCTTATCATATTATAAATTGGATTTTGAAACTGAACTTTTTCATCTCCTTATATTTTATCTATCGCATAGGAATCTTTTGCAAGTTGTTGAATCCATCTCATAATTTTCTTAATCAAGTAGTTCATTTTTGTCAATAGAATATATTTGCTTTAGTTTTTAAAAATTATAGAAAGGAAGCATATTTGTTGAAAAGAAAAAAGGCCAACGATGCAAAATTTAGAAAGATACATAAAGTGTATCAAAAATTAAAAGATGTGCAATGATGCCAAATTCAGAAAAATATATAAAATATATCAAAAATTAAAAGATGAGTAAAGTGTGTCAAACAACTGATAAGAGGTACAACATGAGCCCACAAAAAGTAAGCTTATATTTCTTGTACTTATTAAATATTAAGAAAATCCTTTTATCTATTGATATCTTTTATACTTGAGTTTAAAAATCATGATTATTGATTCACCAATTTTTGTATTAATCTTCTATTAGATATATTTCATGAAAAGAGTTTTTTAAAAAATTAGTGATTCTTTCTCTAATTTGTTCCTTGATTTAGATAATTGATTAAAAATTTTTTGAGCCTTTAAAAGAACCTGAGCTTGGATTAATAATTTCTAATATTTCTAGATTATGCGTTGTCAATACATTCCTTTCTAAGTTTTTTGAATAAAATCAATATATAACTTTCTCATTTTGAAAATATTTGATTATTTAAAAAAATCATATTCACCATATTAGGGATCATTTTTGTTTTTTAATCATTTTTTGTTATTCTGATTTTTTGTACTCCTCCACTTTTATGATGATATCAAAGGGAGAGAACGTACTGTTGTATTTGTATATATTTTAATTTTATCTTTTTTATTTATTTTTTTTGTACTTTTTTAAAATAATAAAAAATTAAAAATTATTTCCCTGGTTTTTAAAATTTTAATCTTAGTGAGGGGGAGATTAGGAGAAAATATTTTTTATTTTGCAAATTCAACCAGTAATATTTGACATCATCAAAAAGGGGGAGATTATTGCAACTCGAGCTTATGAGTTTATATTTTTTATGATAACAAATATTATAACTCACATCTTATTTTCTACTTATATTTGCAATATATTTTTATTTATCTGTATACTAACTTTTCAAAAATATCATGCACCATCTAATAAAGATTTACGGCTCAAAATTAGGTAGAATATATTATGTTGTAAACATTTTTATAATACTCATTAGTGTATTTTTTATTTCTTAAGTCAAATCCTATAAGGGTGTATGCTTGCTTGGTGGCCATCCATACACACACCCAAGGGGAGTGAAATTGAGTCAAAACCAAAAGTTCAAGTTTTGAACTAATCATACTAGATGATTTATATCATCCAGAATGATCAGCTCATTGAACTAATTGTACTGGATGATTTTGATCGTCTAGGATGATTCATTATGATCTTAGATAATAGCCTCCTATGATAATTTATGAAAGGATTTAAGATTAAAATTTTGTTATAATTGTCCCGAAAGATCTAAATCATCCTGGACGATCAATATAAATTATGCCTAAATTGATCATGTTATTAAGGGATTAATTCTGATTAAATTATTCAATCAAACCATCCTGGACGATCCGTATATCATACCAGATGATGTTTGCCGACATACTTGATTTTTCTAAATCGATTGAGATAAAATACCATAATTTTTTTAATAATCATTCGGGATGATCCACAATATCATCCTGAATGATCTGTAAAAATTTGAACTGATCATCTAGGACTATCCTGATATCGTTCGGGACTATCAGATCAAATTCTGCACATCGTACTAGACGATCATGCAATCGTCCAGGATGATATTTGGCACCATAATTGAGTTTTTAGGATTTTCTGAACCCTCTTTTTAAGCACATAGTATGGGATGATCCAGCAATCATCTTAGATGATGTTTGCCACCAAGATTAATTTTTAGGGTTTTTTAAAGCCCTCTATTTAAGCTTTGTCAAGGCACTTGATAAGTGTCTTTGACAGCCATTGAAGCTTCATTCTTTTGGAGAAAACTTGAAGAGAGAACTTAAAAGGGAGAGAGGAAAGGGTAGAGTTTGAGAGAGGGGGAAGATCCTTGAAGGGGGTTTCAAGGGAGTGTAGAGGGGGTTTCACATGGTTGCTCCAGCAAGCTTGCACCTTAGTACCATCGAATTCAAGGTTTATCTTCAGTGAAGTTTTGGGAAGAAGAATATCTCTTTGGTGTCAAAGAACCTGGCTACTCTGCCGCACCGGGCGTCTCCGCCTAGCTGTGGGGGCTAAAGGAGAGTTATTAAAGGTTTAGTATAATACTTGGAGGGTTCCTTTGAGGAGTGGACGTAAGTCAAGTTGGACCGAACCACTAGAAATATGGTGTTTTCTTTCCTTTATTATTTCTACACTTTACTCTTATTACAATTAACTACTTCAGTGAAATTCTGATTAATCTTTTTATTATTGATTTATTTTATTTTCACTGCAAGATATAAAAAGATATTTCTTTTAGTTGAAAAAGTTTTAAATATCCAATTCATCCCCCCTCTTGGTTAGCCTCGGGACTAGTTTATAAGGGCTTAACATCCCTAACAAACTTTTAGGTGAGGCATCAAAAGTCTTAGACAAGGCACGAAATGAGCCATTTTGGAAAATCTATCCAGTACCGCACATATGGCATCCTTCTGGTAAATGGTCTTTGGTAGGCCAAGAATAATATCCATACTAACATTCTGCTAAGGATAAGAAGGGATAGGTAGAGATGTGTATTACCCAATATTTTTCTTTATTTATTTGGCCAGTTGGCATGAGTGGCACCTACTGATCAACCTATCAACATCCTGATGTAAGTTAGGTCAAAAAATTGATATAATATAGCCTCAATGGTCTTATCCTGGTTAAAATGACTAGCTAAACCTCCAATATGAAGCTCCCATACCAAAAAATCTTTTAGTGATATGGATAGATGCAGAGAATCTAGGCCCATAATAGATATCCATCCTTGACAATATAATCATGCACGATATTTTCACTAACAAAGATGAGGATGGAGTAGATCTCTCCAAAATTAGGGCAATCAACATAATCGTCTCTCAGCTGCTCAAATCTAGTAACCTAGGCCCTCATCTCAATAAGAGTCATCATATGATGACTAAGGGCATCAGCAACTTGGTTCTTCACGTGTGCATGTATATTCCTAGATAAACTCAACCCACCTTCCATGGCATGTGTTCAACTTCTTTTGGGAGTTTATATCGCATAGAGCTTCATGATAAAAAAAGTTGACAAACTCTTACGGGAGTAAATAGTGTCACCAATATCTCAAGGACTGAATCACATCATAAAATTCTTTATCATATATGGAGTACCATTAACAAATATCATTCAGCTTCTCACTGAATTAATCCATGAGATGACTTCTTGGGAAAGGACCCCACCAATATTAACTCTAGAGGCATCATAGGACACCTCAAAGACTTTAGAAAAGTTAGGTTGCCTTATAAGAGGTGCTTCCACCATTTTTCTCTTAACCTCATCAAAGGCTTTAGCAGTAGTCATAGACTTATGGAACTCCCCTCTTTTAAGGTAATCAGTGATGGGGGAGACTATGGTATTGAATTTCTTAATGAACCTCCTATAGAAGGTAACCAAGCCATGGAAGCTACGAACTTCTCTAATGCTCTTTGGGATGGGCCAATTGACTATGGCTTTTACCTTTGCGGGATCTGCAGAGACCCCACAGGCTCAGACTGTAAAGCCCAAGAATATGACATGGTATGTGAGGAAGACATACTTTTTGGGATTGACATAAAGCTGCTCCTTCCTCAAGACACCACACACTTGGCCAAGATAGTCTAAGTGTTAATCAACATAATGACTGCATATAGGAATTTCATCAAAATATTCAACAATAAACTTACCCAAGAATAGTCGAAGCACTTGGGTCATGACTCTCATAAAGGTGCTTGGGGCATTTCTTAACCCAAATGGCATGACCAGCCATTCAAACAGACCATCCTTTATTTTGAAAGCTATCTTCCATTCATCCCCTGGGTGGATCCTAATCTAATGAAAGCCACTCTTTATATTAATCTTGGAGAAAATGCTGGCTCCTGACATCAAATCCAGCATGTCGTCAAGTTTGGGGATAGGGAAGCAATATTTAAAGACAATTTTGTTAATATCATGACTAACAACGCACATCCACCGTGTACTATTCTTCTTGGGAGTAAGAAGGGAAGCCATGGTATATGGGCTTAAACTCTCCTTAATGAAACCTTGATGTAGAAGTTCATAAACATGCCTTTTGAGCTCAGCATGTTGCATAAGGCTCATACAAAAGCGGGGAAGGTTTTGAAGGGATGCACCTTGGACTAAATCTATAGCAAGTTGTATGTCCTGAAGTGGAGGTAATTGATCAAGTAGATCCTCGAGGAAGATGTAAAAAAATTCTTGTAGTAGGGTTTGGACCTCATGAGGGATAGGACTAACAGATTCCTCCATAATCTCATGTCCCACCAAGGCATACAGAGGTGCACCTTATGACACACATGAGTCTAGAACCTTGACAATTACAATGTTCAGTCCTATGCTTGGCTTTATGGGCATGGGCTTGCACACATCCTTTGGCTTGGGGTGGCTTGGTATAATCTTAATTTTTTTGCATGCATGTTCAAACACACCGATATTTGAATGACCATAAATTAGGACATCATTATCATAGGGCCAAGAGCGGACTAAGACAGTTTGTCCCACATCTATAGTAAGGATATTGTACCAAACATTCTCCTTATAATAAAAAAAGGAGATGGGTATAAACCTTCACTCTTTCACCTCCAAGGCAATGGAGTTGACGCACGCCACCTTATAAGGGTTAGGGAAAGGAAAAATAGGTAGAACTAGGCGTGTAACCATGCTGGAGGAAATGGCATTGATGCAGCTATCACTGTCAATGATGACCATATAATTGTTTTCCTTTAGCTTGGTGTAAGTATGAAAAATAGAAGTTCTATGTAAATCATCAATAGGTTTAGAGTGGGACAACACACATCTCACCATACATATGGGAGATGGATCAAATCTCGAGATGCAATGGATGACCATAGTATCATCCTCATCCTCCTCAAACAGCTCACCATTAGGATATACAAATTGAGTGAGGTCAACCTCGGGCTAAATGACTTCCTCATATACTTCTTCAATAATGGATATTTTATAAGGGCTAGAACAGTCGGTGGTGATGTGCCCATACCCATGGCACTTGAAGCACTTAGTCCCATGGTGGGACTAAGGTGATTCCACCATGGGAGACTTTCCCTTCATATTAAGCTGAGTCTGGGTGTGTTAGAAGGGGGTAGCTGGGATAGCTAGGTGTTGGCCTACAAGAATAAATATGTGGGGCTGATCTACCAGGAGGCCTAAATGGGGGTCTAGACCCGTTGTAACAAACAGTGTGGTGTGGTCTAGATTTTTCCATATCCAAGATTATATGGTGGTGATATTCCTAGTAAATAATTCATTGTGGAGATAGTAACCTTACACCAAACATGGATAGGATCTGCACAGAAGTAGTGGTTGACTCTCCACTGCAACATATCCTAAAATCATCAAATATTGAGATATATATTTTTACAAATTTACTACCCTAGTTTAACCTATTCTACCTATCCAATAGTCTCGGGAAGTATGATGGTGGGAGGTATTTCTGCCTCAATTCCATTTTCATTGTTCTCCAATCAGTGATAGGATATTCACCTTGAGATTCCTTAAGATTTTTTAGATTAGTTCAACACTGAGTAGCTCACCCAATAAGCTTTATTTCAGTAAATCTAACTTTTCACTCCTCAAAAATATTATATGACTTAAAAAAACAATCCATACCCTTGATCTAAACCAAAAAGATATGGGGATCTAGGTTTCCATCAAATGTGAGAGCATCAACCCTAATATTTTTCAGCAAAAAAGCATCAGGATCATACATGGGATTATGACCACCGGGATGCTCACGATATGGCCGACCAATAGGGGTAGGATCATGTCCACTGGGGTGTCCACCATGTTTTGGGGCGTTCCCTGGACAAAAATAGGGTTATACCTAGGTTGTTTTGTAGGAGGAGGGGACTTGGAAGTATCCATCCTTGGGATTCAAGTCATCACCAACAATTGAAGGAATTTTAGTTGGGGTATAGAGTAAAGGCATACTCCTTGTCTTATCTAGAATGTGAAGTCTTTCTATTGTGAGGTGATGATATTCGGTTGCATTGGCTTGGTTTTCCTTAATAACCTAAGTTAAGGCGCCAATTTGACAAGCTAAAATGTCTAAGGTCCACTGAATTTATTCCTGGTCCATGGGGGTACACTAGGTGATACTTAGGGGTACTAGGATGTAAAGGACAGCACCTAGACTAATGGGAAAACATACCTAAGGCTTGTTATATGATGTAAGTTTTAGTGGACAACAAGTAAACAATGGGGAAGAACCTCCTAAAATCAGTTTTAGAGAGGTATGACTGATGTAGTTTAAGGGGAATCACTTAAACATACAATTTCTTAAACTAAGCTTGAGGTTTTGAGCCTACTTCTTATAGCTAAGTGACCTGACATGCAAAAATTGTTGTAAGCACATGTAAAATGGGCATACAAGTGATATAAATGAAATGTTAGACAATTAATCACACCTAGGAGTTGCAATATAAAACTTTGGGTTGAATTCTAGCACATGCAACTGGGCAACCATGCTCTGATACCAAATGATACAAGACTAATCAAAATAAGTCATGCAAATAGAGATTTATGTTGAGATAATATCAAGAAAACAAAATAAACTTCATAAAATATTAAGAACAATAAGAAAATTTGAACTATTAGATCATGTGATAGTAAGACACTAACAAGTAAAGGCTAAATAGTAATAAAAGGTGAATCATCTTAGACTAGCATATATGGGTTGGCACAAGTCCAATAGTTAATTAAGGGACTTGTCACTACAATTTCTATTCGCTCAAATTTAAGTAAAATTTGGCAAATTAATCAACATATATGAGATCATGCTACTATAGATGAAATGAGAAGATCAATATTTAGTTAGATGAAGAACAAGGGGAGGATTTAATACTTAGCTCATGAATGGGAGGAATGGAGTCCTTGATGAAATGACGGCTAGTGCCCCATTGGCTTGCCCTTGAAATCCTTGCTCTTTGTTGAATCAATATCCTGGTTGTATTAATAGAAGCTAGGTTTCCTTAGAGAGGTAGAATAGTGGGGAGGGAAAAGAAATTTGTAGCTATATGAGGGTTTAGAAGTGGAGAGGTTCATGATTTTATGGTTTGGAGGGGAAGCTAGGTCGGCTACATGGGGAGGAGGAGGGGAGGGATGATTTTCCCAATTTTAGTGGCTTGAAAGGGAAGAAGTCGGCTTAGGAAGTGAAGAGGTGGGGGCTGGCTACTTGGGGAAGAGAAAGTGCTGATGTGGCTTGCCTGGGAAGGGAATTAGTTGGCTTGTGAAAGGAAAAGTGAGCTTGGGAGGTGAAAAGGTGGGGCTGGCTACTTGGGGAAGAGGAAGGGCTGATGTGGCTTGCTTAGGAAGAGAAAAAGTTAAAGTAGTTGTGGATCTCCAATAATTAAAATTAATTGAGATAAATGCTCAATTAATATGAATTAATTACATAATTTAGAAGCCAAAGGGTTAAGGGTGTTGGGGATAAGGTGGAGGCAATTAGAGGGGAAGGGAGGGAGGTGGTTGTTGGTTGAGGGCAGTAAGTTGTTACAATGGTGGAAGGCTGTTTGGGCGGCTACGGTAAGAGAAGAAAGAGATAGAGAGGAAAGATGATACCAACCAAGAGCTCACACATTGTTGGGTATTTATTTGCCTTTCTCCAAAGGACTTCACACACAAACTTAACTCACTAAGAGAAGAGGAAGTAAATAACTAGAAATTTATATCAAAATATTCATCATCTATAAAAGAGAAATGATGGGCCATATATATAGGCACCCAAAACATGAAAGGAACAAAAAACAAGAAGGTTATTGGCAAAACAACATAAAAGCTCCCTCAAGAGAGAGTAAAACTACAATAAAATAAATAACCCCACATAAATCTCTTACAACATATAAAAACTAAAAATATAAAGAATTAATCAAGATTGTAGATCTTCAACCTCTATGATGACCCTTCAAGCTCTTATGTCCCCATCAACTAATATGTTGCATATGCACGTGTCGTGACTTATAGAATACAAGCATGTCATCCAACATCATTGTTGCATTTTAAAATGACCTCCTGCATGTATCATTAAAATATATACGGTTTCATTCAGGCATGTCAATTGACATTGAAATCACATTCCATATACCCCCGCATCCATTTACCATAAGCAGAGGGTTTCACTCTAATATGTCATTTTTTACATTACAATTGTATTTCAAAATTTTACTTAGTACACACATGAATACATCATCCAGTATACATGTAACAATATAAACTCACATGGGCCCCGACGAGCGTGTTGTAAAAACACATTATGTTTGAGGATGTTGCATAGGTTAAAAAATAAATGTATATTTGAACCCAATCCTTTGTTGGCAACTGGACAAAGTTGACAAGGTTCAAACCCATAAAATGAAATAGCCTATGAATAGGGCTGCAAGCAAACCAAACGTTCGATGAGCTACTCGTTGCTCTGTTCGATTAAAGCTCGTTTGTGATCATTTAACTAACTAAACAAACAAACTTGAATAACATTTTTAATACTCAGTCCTTAAATAAACAAGCTTGAATACTAATGTGTTTGGTTCATTTATGTTCACGAACAACATCATTTGAAGCTTGTGAACAAGCTCAACATTGAGATCGTTAAGAAGCTTGATTAGTGTTCGATTTAGAACTCATTAATAAGCTCAATAAAAATAATCATATAGATTAATCATATTTTTCATTTTAAATAGACAAATGCTTTTATTATAAATTTAATTTCATTTTATTTTACACCTTTGATAGAATGAATTGGTTCATGAACAAGAGACATTTCACATTTGTCAATGTTTGCTGGATTGTTTGTTTAATATGTTCATAAACAAATATAAAATGAATCATAGATCATTTGTTCGTGAACTCATTTGGTAGCTCAAAAATACTAGTTATGTATTTATTCATGATCTTGCTCATTTGGTAGCTCAAGAATACTAATTAGAATTGTTCATGAACGTGCTTATTTTATAGTTGCTAAATATATTCACGAGCATAGCTCATTAAGGCTTGTTTTTTAAAGCTAGATAAGCACTAAACAAACCGAACATGAACACCATTAATTTAAATGAATAAAACATGAACACAAATAATAAGGCTCGAATCAAACATGAACAAACTTGAACAAGCGAATAATAAATGAACTCAAATATTAACACTCACATACTCAGCTTGGTTCGGTTTGTTTGCAGCCCTACCTATGAACAGAAGATCTCAATCTAAGGGGACCACAAATATTTAAAATGCCTCCCAAATGCCTATAAAGATTTAAAAATTCCAAAAATGTCAGAACCTAAAATATTAATCATCAAACACTTAAAGCAAAATACATATCTAGCCTCCACAATAGTTTGTTGAGGTAGACAAATATGAAAACTACTTCAACTCCCAAAGAGCTAAGGACTAATCAAAAATATCATTAGGATTCATTTTCAATCTGTCTCTTGCCAATAAGTATGTGGAATGTGTCTTCTAACTAGTGATCTCACCGCCAAATGGCACCACACCATGGCTTTCGCCACTAAATGGCACCACAGGTAAACAATTATGACCAAGGCCCTCTGAATCGACTGAGTGGTTTCCTGCCAAATGGCACTACTAAATTATGTTCATGGCCAAAGCTCATATGTTCCCCAATGGAATTAAATCCTTGAGATATGATTGATAGGACAAAATGCCTTTTGTTAGCAAAGAAAGATTCAAATTTATCCCCTCAGACAAATACTCACTCCATGTTTACAAGGAAGGTACCATTGGACGAAGCAACGCATGGCTGCCGATAAGGATCCTTCTATCAAGTTGGATCGACTACCTCCTCTGACTAAGTAGACCAGGTACCATGATGGCCCGGGATGATGGAACTATGGGATCTTGTCAGGCTTATCACCATTCTCCCACCATCCACTTTAAGTGCAAGATGGTGAAATTTTTAATTTTAAATATTAAATTTCCACATACAAAAACTAATGTTGCTACTATTTGCCTAATATCATGTATCTACGGATACAATGTATTCATTTGATGACTAGCATTAATCAAAAGTTCTCTTTCATGATCGGGAGGGGTAAATAACTATTGGGGCTTGTGCCTATAGAAATCAAACTCATATCATAAAGTCCTTGCAAAATGAGGACGAAATCTCTAGTTAGTGTTTCAAGCCCAATTTTCCTTCTGAATTTTTACCCTAAAACTTAATCTGTTAAAACTCCCTCAAAAGTGGGGGAGGCCAAGAATTTTCGAAGCCCACATGAATGATTGTTCTAATCAGGCTTCATTTAGGATAGCTTTCTTATTGCTTCTTAAAATAGCTTGTTAGTATAAAAAATAAAATTTTTACACTAAAGAACTGCTTTAAGAAAGCCAACCCAAACAAAACCTCAATCATACAATCTTATTAGATCACTGACTTATTCCATACAACATGTCAATCCACATAAATATAATATTTAGTGTAACATAAACAAGTCTTAGCAATCTTTGCCTTTTAATTATAATATTTTCAGCTATAGTTTTCTTCTCAATCTAAAAAATTTAAGTGTGAGGAATATTATTCATTGTAGCAGAATCATCACATCTTCTTCTCAGTTCTTTCATGAACAGCAATATTTAGACTATTCATAACTCGCTTCCATTTCAATATATAGAGATAAAATCATCTCTCTTGTCAATGATGATTTCTCTAAGAAATCATTCTCTGCAATTAAATTTTGTGTACCTTAAAATATTATTATTGTTATAGTCGACCCCACATAGGGGGACAAAGGCTTGATGTTGTTGTTGTTGTTGTTCTTGTTCAAGTTGTAATGTAAGCCCCATCTTCTATCTACCCTTATTGAGGACTATAAGAATGTAAAATTTGTATCATTCCATTCCTTTGCTTCTTAATTTGACTATGACATGTCTATATAGTGCATGTGATGAGAACAATTAGGTTTCGTTTGGGACAGATTTCTTACTGTTTTTTTTTTTTTTTTTCATAATAGAATCATAATTTTTGTTTGGCTAATCTTTTTTTGTTGGTTTCAAAAAAAATTTATTATGAAAAATTGCTTTCTACAATAACTTTAAAAATTTACTTTCTCTACCTCAGTTTTATAGAGCATTATCAAACAAAACTTTAATGTGCTGGTGTCTTCTTATAATTTGGGCAGGTTATTTTTTATAATTTGAATTGATTACTTTTGCATTATAATAGAGGTAGGAACAGCATTTCGTAGATGAAAACTTTTAGAGCAAGATGTATTTTATACACCCATTGATTTTATTTTATGATGATGTGCATTTCAACCTATTAATTAATTTTATATATATATATATATATATATATATATATATATATCACTCATTTAATGATACATTTAATTGATATGAAGCTTATTTTGATCATATTTTAATAAAAACAATTTCTTCTTAAAATTACTCTTGTACATATCAAAGGCACCAACCAATTTGACCAAATTATTAATAGGCTAGCCTAAGATTTAATTGCTAGCATCCAATGCCATGAAAAAAGAAAAAAGAAAAAAAAAGTCTAATAATCAATATAAGTCAATAAGAATGGATTTGTAGTTATTATTTTGTTTCAAATGCCCACAAGTCAAAAGAAAATTTGGTTTAAAGCTCAGTACATTCTTCAGGGTTTGTTAGCAAAATGACTAAAGATCTCCTTGTACAAAAATACAACATTAGCACAGTATATTTACACCAAATAAAAAATTATTTGTAAGAAAAATTAAATATTGTCAGATTTTATGATCAAATATATAATAATTTTGAGTGGCTGTGTATATAATAAAAATTCATCTTGTACTTTGAATACTGCTTCTATTGTTGTCATCGCTATTATCATTGTCATTTCGACTCAACAAAAATTGGTTGTCCTATCTAAATTAAATACAGTACATAATAGAACAACTTAAGGCTTCATTTGGGACAACTTTCTTACTACTTAAAGCAGTATTCCAATATAAAAATTACTAAAAAATTGCTTTAAGAAACAGAAAGAAAGTCATCTTAAATGGAGCCTAAATCTCACTGATCACATAATCATATTGATAGATTTTAACATTATTGAACAAAATTTTTGAAAATAATAAAAAGATCGCTGTATCATCTTCATCTCAACTGCTTTCACTCTCCTCTCCCCATCTATGAGGAGAGAAGAGAAGAAGATAAGATAGAAAAGAAAGAGGATTAAAATGAAAAAGAGACTATCTGAGAAAAGAAATAGAAAGCAGGAGAAAAAGAAGACAAATAGAATCTCAAAATTTTAATTAAGGGGCAAAACACGCATATCTAACCATCATGAATAGTTCTATGGTTCCTCCTAACCAGTGAAGTTCATTTCAGTATTACCTTTAAACTGAATTCACATTGTCAATTTATCAACTCCCAGATATCCAACAATTAATATAGGAGAAACAATCGATTCTACAGATCAAGTTTTCAATGTGACTGTTTTTACAAATGAATATTTCCTCCCACAAAACCTTAGAAGGAAGGAAGCTGCTCTCACATGCAATTGTACATCTATGCTTATTATTCACCTCACCCACCATTCTTCTATTATACCTCACTTTTCCTTTCTCTTCCAATTAAATATAATCATGTGTGTATGGTTTCCCCAGTTGAAAACCTGATTACAAAAAGAAAAAAAAAAACTGTCATAATATTATGGCTAGTCAAGCGCTGCTTTATTCCTCCAGGAAGTGATAGGCTTTGGCAATCCATCAAAAATTGGCCTAGTAATGGCATCAGGCTTCAAGGACCATTTACTTGTTGGCCAAATGGAGAAACTGTTCTCAGATTCAGTCAAGTTTGAAGTGCTAGATGATTTTCGAACCGAAACAAACACATCTGCTAATGAATCGATAACCGATGAAGAGTTTTGGTGATGAGCTTCTAGATCTATCCTGCTCCCAGGTTTTGGCCTCAAAGCCAAACCTTTTCCTGTTCTTCCTGATAATGTTCCTACAGTGCTTTCTTCCTTGAGTAGGATCCCGGGTGTGTGTAGAGAAGGGATGGCATCGGCCTTTTGACGCCTTCTGATAGATTTATCGGACTCCGTGTTGTCTTCAGTTACATCTCCATTCTCAAGAGATATAACATTCACTAAACTTCGGCTCTTTCGATGTCGATTAAAGATTGGATCAGAGATGGATGATTCTGAAAGTTTTTTATCTTCAAACAGGTGGGTTTTTCCCAACTCATTGATAGCCATTTCAGTGCCTTCAGGTAATATGCTTTTATTAGGTTGTGTAAGGTCGTAGAAACCTTGCAAACTGCACATTGCAGGAGAAATACGGCGAGGAGGAGGTTCTGACTTGAGGGATTGCAGTGAATTTAGAATATCATAATGTGACCGACGAGGAGGTGTCTTCTCTCTGCAATATAAGTAATATGCTTAAACTAAAGCTAATGCTAGACTAATGCACAAAAATAGTCGAGAAGGTTTGTGCAAGCTGTTACCACAAAGACAGACAGATCATTGGCTAGAGGAAAAAATATCGATGATTTGTTATTCACCTAGACTTTTCAAATTCAAAATAAATGATGAATCAGCATGAATTTAACAATGGGAGTTCAACTAAGTAATGGGAAAGCAGAAACAAAATGGAAACATATCAACTTGTATAAAGGAACTGTGATATACAAATTTTTCTTGTATTTGGTGCTTTTGTTGTGAGTCATGTTAAGTCACGTATCAAGTGTTTTTAGAGTCTAGCTTAAGCTTAGCCTTGCCAGTGCTTTGCCGTAGCTGAGCCCGTACCCATTTTGACCACCCATTGACCTCCACTATAATTGTTAACCTTCATATCACCATTTGACTTATCACTTCAACTTTCTTACATCCACATCAACCACCTCCATGACATGAATGTCCCTCCCTCCCTCCCTCCCTCTCTCTCTCTCTCTTAGAATTATTTTGCTTTTATTGTTTTTTCCCATAGAAAACTTACAAAACCCTTCAAACTCCACACCAAACTCTTTCAAACACATGCTATCAAATTTGGAGCCCCTCTGCATGCTTGAACATCGCCCCTCACTTCTTTTAGCTTTTAGGCTACATCTTGTTCTAGCCTATAAATTATAATTTTTGTCTTCATGTATGGATGATGATTATTGAATGAAATTGCTCTCGAGTGCACTTGAAACTTCTCCATTTGTGTACTTCTCATTCCAAAAGAACTTGAGAGGTGAGTTCGAGCAATCGAAGAACTTATCAAAAAAATAATTGAACATCGCCCCTCACTTCTTTTAGCCTTTAGGCTACATCTTGTTCTAGTCTATAAATTATAATTTTTTTCTTCAAGTATGGATGATGATTATTATATGAAATTGCTCTGGAGTGCTCTTGAAACTCCAAAAGAACAATCGAAGAACTGAAACTAATGCTCTGCATGCTCATTATTAATATTTTTTTGAGTTGTCAATTTGTCATAAATTCAGCCTAAGGTTGATAACTGACTTTTTTTCATGATGAATAAAAGAAAAGAAAAACGAATTTAGAGTTTCAACAATGGTTGCAAAACAAAGGATATCATCTTTTGTTGTCTGATTCCATGAACGCTATTAGTTTGGATCAATAGATATTCACCCATAGAGTAATTCCAAGAAGCATACCATAACCTACATCAAATTCTCCACTTCCCCTCATCCTCCTACGTCAAATATTTTCTAAACCAACTACTTTCAAAAGACTCGTAAAGTTATATGCTAGACATGAGAAACATATAAAACCCAAGTAGAAAGGCAGACCAAGTCAGCTTGCTGTTAAGAGTGGAAATGATACACATGTGAAAAACCAGAAACAAGTACTGAATGTCCTCAATCTAATTTCTTACTAGTCAAAATCAACAGGAATTACTCTCTCTCTCTCTCTCTTTATTATATATATATATATATATATATATATATATATATATATATATATATATATATATATATATATATATATATATAACACTTTGGACGTAAAAAAACTGGGGCAGTTTTTACTCCTGTACAAGCTGTCAGTTTGGATGCCTGTCCGCCATATGTCAAATAACAGGAACAGGCTCTCCCTAAATCCAAATCAGTTCAAGTTTCATATCATAGAAGTTAGGCAAAATTCATCTACGGACTTTGAATTGACCCGAATTGATTTTGTAGTCCTTTGTTAATTTCTACTATTTTTACTCCTACATATTTCAGTTTACAAATTTTATCAAATAACCATTCCAGATATCAAAACACTTATCTTCATCACATGCATGTCAAGAGCCTTAGGGCTCGTTGGATTCTATAGTAAGCAAGGTCACCATTTTTTGTCAATCAAATCCTTTAATATACCTAAATCCTCTAAATATTAAGCTATCATCTTAATTTGGCTCCAGTCAAATTAAATCTAATCTATATATAATCTTTTGCAAAGTTCTGCCCATGATTACCTACCATATATAGCCATATCCTTCCTAAATTTTTCATATCTTGTAATAACATCATAAATGCCCAAAATGAAATTTAGAGCTGCAGCTTCCACTTCTGCTAGCCGAACCATCCTTGGCTAGGAAATTTGCTAATAACCACAAGCCAGATGGACCGAATGAAAATGCATATATATATATATATATATATATATATATATATATATATATATATATATATATATATATATATATATATATATGGATGAATCTTGACATATATATGTTAGAAACATTATTATAGATCATAGTATGATTATGAATACTTTTATGTGTAATCTCCTCATCCAGATGATATTTACAATAGATCGTGCTATGCTGAGATCTTCTCATGCACTCTAGTCTCATAAATATGATCAACAATATTATAAATAATGATAAGATTTAAAGCACTGGCTCAATTATTATATTGCACATATGAGACATTCATCTCCTACCCAACTAACCTATTCAATTCACAAACTTCACCTAGTCAACTTCCTAATTAGTTACACAAAATCCACTCATCCTACTAGCCCCTCTAGTTCCATAAGCTCCATCTTTATTAGCCTCATCAATCCCACTACCTTCACATACTTAGGTAGTCAAGGATGTTGAATAACTATTTATTCCTCGTCTTGAGCTTGATCTAGTATGTGTTCTTGAGTCAAATTATTGTCCAATCCTAAGTATAACCTAATGAACAAACTTGGCAGTAGATCATGCCAATGCATGATGTTGAGCCTGAGTTATACACCTATACTATTGTTGCTCCCCAACACCATGAGATTGAGATACAAGAAGTTTCCTAATTTCATGTGAAGCTACATTTTTTTTTTTTTTTTTTTTTTTTTTTTTTTTTTTTTTTTTTTTTTTTTTTTTTCATGTGATGCTACATACTCTATCACTAATTTTACAAGTTTTCATTCATATTATCATTGAGAAAAAACTCAAAATAATCTCTAGAATATTTTTATGTGACCAATTAAGTCCAATAGTGTGACATTTCTCAAATTTAGTTTCTCAACTATACAAAATTGATCACAAATAATCCCTCAAATAGAAACTGATGAACATTACAATACAAAAATGATCCCAATTTAGTCCATTGACTGTACAAAATCTATATCAAATGGTCACTTAGGGACTCGTTAGGACTTGGGAATAATTTTATATATTCGAGGGTCTAAATTGGAGAAATACGATACTATGGGACTAAATTGGCCATGTATGAATAGTCAGAGGACTATTTTGGACTTTTTATTATCCCTATCGTCACTACCATATTACTATGTGATTCTCGTCCAAGTTTCAAAACAATCATAGTTGCATGATAAATTGCAACATCTAAATCCACAACCTGTATATCATTAGTTTAGTTATACTAAATATTTATGCTACTGAGAGAAAAGAAGCTTAATCACCTCCGCTGCCACCATGGGCATAGCAAAGAGCTCTTGTTTACAAAAATCACTCTTAAGTTTGCATGAACTTTGATAAAAACACTAACACCTTTGAACTTCTCAAAGGAGGATGTTCTGGTCCCCATTCTTACAAACTATAGAAAAGGGAATTTGAAGTTGTTCAATATCGTTTACCAACTTACTATAGAAATGTCATGCTCACTTTTAAGATCTCAATAGCAAAAGATAGAGTTAATGCAATATTCTCAAGGGAAGAGGTGCATCCATTTAATTGAGATTAAAGTGCTATTAATATGTCCATATGATAACATTTTAGCTCCTAAATATCAGGTGCATATCACATTGCAGTTTCCCTTTGAAAGAGTTAAAATAATGAAATAAATGTTTTATAAAGATAATGGCTAAGAAAAATGAGAATGACAACTATCAAGTCTACTTACAAAAAAATCCCAAAATAGTCCCTAGACTCTTTGTGTATGGCCAATTTAGTCTCAGAGTATCACGTTAACCCATTTTAGTCCCTCCACTATATAAAATTGATCCAAAATAGTCTTCATGTTATAATTGTAAAATAAAATTAATCTCACTTTAGTCCCTAAACTTTATAAAATTGATCTAAATTTAGTCCCTCGACCTTACAAAATTGATCCTAATTTAGTCTCAAAAGAACTATTTTGAATCAATTTTTTATAGACGAGAAACTAAATTGGAGCAACACTATACTATGGGACTAAAATTGCGATATATGAATAGTCAATGGGCTATTTGAAATTTAACCGGGTCTACCTATCATCAACTTAAAATTATCTTAAATTTATGAAAAATGAAAAAAGTCTAAAAGTATTAGCATTACATTATCCAAGGAATTGTTTTTTTCATAAAATTTGAAAAACTGGTAAAAGAGGATCCAAAAAACAATCCAAGGGTTATGAGTTATGAACTTGATGCTTTCAAATTGGATAGTTTTTAATAAAATTTTGACACAAGTCATGAGGATGAATATTACTACTTGAAATTGGAATTGTTAAGATAGCTAAATCATTGTTTAAATTCATTATTAATCATAATAAGGATGATGAAAAGTGCACACTGATGAGTTAATTATCAGCCAAAAGAGTTGATGCTTACTAATACCAAAGGGCACGTCATTGTTGACATGTGGCAGTTTGGGATTATGGTAAAATTTGGAAGAGCTACCTATAATCAACATATTGTTCTGTATATCTCAAAAATAAATTGAAATGATTCACCAATATAAAAATTTTAATTGATTACATTTATAAATCATAGGGCCTACATTTCATCAGCAATTTCAAAAGTTGGATGGCTTCGAAATTCTAGCAAGAAAACTTCTGGTTTTCATAAAAACTAGGCCATCTAAATCAGTTTCCCCACTTAACCCATCATATTAGATTTAAAAAAAAAATCAACATAGTCCATAAATTTACTAAAATTACATGTATACTACGCCAACAGTAAATTATCTATAAAATAGGTTATGAATAAATGGCACCTAGTTTTTTTTATCTTTCATAGGAGAAGTTACCACAACCTTTCCGTCCAAAGTTGTCAAACATAAGCGGCTATACGACTAAAGAAATATGTAATCTATAACACTGTAGGTAGATTGAAAAAAGAATAATTTCAATTTAAAAAGGGAAGTATTCTGTACATACGGGAAAACAAAATTGCAGAATAAATTAATTAAGTTAATCTGCACTTAGATGTTAGAAAACAAAAGAGGGAAGTATGGGCTTTTGCACTTTTTCTGGTATAGAAGTATCAGTCATTCCCACTTTAGTACAGCTAAAAAAGGCCACACACATATGAACCTTGGCATTATCATAAAGCTAAAAAAGAGCGCCACTGCATTCTTCTCCTATAAAGGTAGAAAAGAAGAAGGTGGAGGGGGCAGGTTGGTGGAGGAGGATTTAATGCAGCTGGACGGCATAAGAGTCATGAGCCTCTACAACGGTTATGTTGCCCCAATGGTGAATTGGATATTATGAATTTAAGTCTAGGAATAGCCTAAATGCTAAAGGAAGATAACGATGCTTTTATCAACCCACGCAGTTGGCATGTGCAAAACATTATAATGAGTGCACTTGTGAATTGATTTTTCAAACCAACAAGCTAAGGCTTTGTTTGGAACAGCTTTTTACTGCTTCTTAAAGTAGTTTTCTTGTACTAAAAAACTGCTCTAAGAAGTAGTAAGAAAGTAGTCCCGAACGAACCTAAATTAAGAAAATTCCTAACATCTAAATTTTGGAATGAGAATTAATCAGTACAGAGCAGAGAAACAAAAGAATGGAAGAACAAATAAACAAGTCTTCTCGTTCTCAAAAGGAAACATATAATTGATCTAATCATATGTTAATTTTTTTAAGTGAACTAGCAGCTTTAGGAATCCACCAATAATATAATCCTCAGAAAAAAGAAAATAATAATAATAATAAATAAAACTATACACTCCAATTAAGCCAAAACATAAAATTCAAAATAAAATAAAATAAAAACATCCAAAAACTTATTAAGAATGCAAATTTAAAAAAATCGGATGAACAGAATACCCGTTCTGAGTTGAGCCATTTGACATGAGAGGGGATGGGGGGTGCTTTCCCGGTAGAGGAATCAGCAATGACTTGTGAGCAAACATTTGAAGATCTGTTACCAGACCGTTTATTCTTTTGATATCCGCAACCTGAAAAAAAAAAATTATCAATGCACATCACACACCCCTAAACATCTAAGAAATTCCAATTAAAAGCATCGCAAGAAGAACTGGAATAACTAGACAGTCTAGACTCTTTAAGCAACCTGAAATAAGAAATTCAACTGGTATATCAGCTAAGAAATTCCATATGCTCAAATAAGAAATGCAGAATTAACAAAAAAAAAATCCATTAATATGAACCCTCCAGAGTACATAGCAATCATCAAAATGCACAATTGGAGAGAGGGAGAGAGGAGATCACATGATCGAGCTCTGTGCTGCCTTATCCACCATAATAAACCATATTAAAAATCTATCATATAGCCGAAACAAATTGAGAAAGACTAGCATCGCTCAACAGGAGAAAAGACAGGATTCAACATTCATCTCAACTTTACCTCGACGCCATACTTTATAGCAACCCCGGCAAGGGTATCCATCTTGGTAACACGGTGCTCGATGAAATTAACGCCAGACGGCAAGAAGGAAGAAGACGAAGAGGGCGAAGCGAGCGAAGCAGGAGAGGATATCGGGATTGTCGCGTATCCATTGGCCTTCTTAGAAGAAGACACCGCTCCATCTAATAACCCGTCCGAAAAAATGTGAGAATTCCTCACGGCCCTCCTCGTTTGCATGGCCGGCGGGATCTACTTGTTATCTTCGCTGACTGCTTTCAGACAAATCTTAGCCAACTTGACACTGTAAACAAAAAGCCCTATAATCTCTCAGCTCGGAAGAACAGGTGCATTCTTGAGCCCTAGTTTTCGTCCAAAATCATAAAAATACAATCTTGATCAGCAAATCTTCAAGGCGAAGAGAACATAGACGTTCGGATTCCGCACAGAATAATTTCCCGAATTACAGGAGGGTAGAGCGGAGGAGACAGGAGGAGAAAGGCGAAAGGGAGAAGATCCACCACAAAGCATTTATTGGCTTTGACCAATTTTTCGGGAAATTTTAAATTTTTTTTTTTGGGGTTTAATTAATGCTTCCTGTGGGGCAGTTTTTTATTAACTTTTAAAATAATTTTTATATAAAAACATCTAATTTAATAAATATTTATACTAAAAATTAATTCAACTTATATTATAATATTGTCCAAAATAAAACTAAAAAAGATCTTTAAATAGTTAATATCATTCATATCTCTATTTTTTGTTATTTATACTTATTTTGTATTATTAAGAAAAATATTTGTATAAAAAAATATGATGAGAATTTAATTAAGATGAATTTTTATTCATTAGTATTCGTTAAAAATTAAAATAATATATGATTAATTAATTATTTAACATTATATTAACTTAGCATAAATCAAATAAATAAAATATTCATTTTGATCAAATTTAAACAATAATATTGTGATCAAAGTTTTTTCATATTATTAGATATTAAATTAAAATATTAAAATTTATACTATATATATATATATATATATATATATATATATATATATATATATATATATATATATATATATATATATATATCATAAATTATTAAATCAAAAGTTTATAATTTTGAAAATTATTGGTTGCTCAATGTGCAAAGAGAAATTCATTTTATCAAAATTATTATTTTGAAGTATATAATTTTATTAACATAAATGCAATTTTAACAAAAACATGAAAATTATATATATATATATATATATATATATATATATATATATATATATATATATATATATATGTCATCATCGGCTTCTCTCACACACTCTCAAACTTTCTCTTTCTGCTCTATACTCAGCTGTTGATTGTCAACTAACTTCAACTCGATCGTCCATCGCCAACAGACTTCCACTCAAATAGCATTGAATTCTCATTGCCTACTAATTACTTCTGGTTCTCCTTCCGAGTACTATTGCCACAAGATCTTCTTAAATCACTATCGCATGCAAGAATCATTTGACCTTCTTTTGTCATGGATAATTTAGTGGAGAGAACAAACTCTCATCATGGCTTCTTTTACATAAGAGAGGTGCACTAAAACTTGATAAGAGAATGTCACATATCTCTGATAGTAGAATGCCTCCAATGTAAGAAGAATAACACATGAAAAGAAAAAAGGGGGGAAAATCTCCTTTTACACAAGAGAGAGGCACTGAAGCCTTATAGGATATGTCACATATCTTCGATAGTGGAATGTCTCTCATATAAGTAGATAATCATAGGAGAAGACAATTGAAGGAGAAAATATTTCCTTCTACACTAAAGAGGGGCACAGAATTTAAGTATGGAAAGTCACCTACAAAAAAAAAATAGTGGAAGGCCTCTAGAGCAAGAAGAAAATATGAGAAAAATAAAAGGAAAAGCTACAAAATTTTCCTTCTACACTAAAGATGAGCACATAATTTAAGTAGGAAAAGTCACCTACAAAAAATAGTGGAAGGCCTCTAGAGCAAGAATAAAATGGGGGAGAAAGGAAAGGAAATGCTACAAAAATTCTAACATCTATACAAGGTGAGGGGTGCTGATTTTGCGTAGGAAAAGACACCTACACAAAAATAGTGGAAAGCCTTAACTATAAAAAAGCCAGAGGGAGAAGAAAGAAGAATGAGCAATTTTTCCCTTGTCCCAAGGGGTATTTATAGGATTTTTTTGGGAGAAGAAAGCTTCTGGAAGCTTTCAAATTTTTTTCGAAATTTTTGGAATTTTTTATAATTTTATGATTTATTTTATTAAAAATTTATTATAAAAAAATAAATGTCACTCGCCTAGAGGGGTGCACCTTCTACCCGTGGACACGTGGTCCGCTCCACCTGTTTGGCTGCCTAAATACGTTCAGGCTCCAATTTTGGGCCCGAATAATATAAATCGGAAGATTTTGTGGTGCTCGAACACGTTATTCGACGTTCCAGACTCAATTTTAATATTTTCATAGCCCAACGGGACCTCTATGATCGAGTTTGAGAAAATTAATAATTTTTTGAACGTAATTTCTTTCAATTCGATCAATGTAAAATATCGAGACAAGTATTTTCAAACTTATGGAGCTTCAACATTCAAAAATAGGAGGCAACTGATATATCACCAAAAAATTATCTTGATCGGACACGAATCTCGAGGTAAAAATCAAGTTGAAAACTTTGAAAATTAAATTTGAGATCATCTAAACTCTAAAACTTACAGTCAAACTGATTGTCTCAGAAATGCGAACCAAACGACACAAAATTCAACTCAATTCGAGCCCAAATAGGTCCGAATCGAAGACCGGCCAAAGCACTATTGGAAGGTTCAAACCACAATTTGGATTACCAAATAGTTTCAAAACATGACATGCTTATAGCCGAATCAAGCGGCTCGACGAGACAAATCTAACGAGCCTAAAATCACCAAATTTTGATATCATTAAGACCTTCAAATGTCTTACAAACGATCTATGGTTAAGGGATTCAATATCGGTTGTCCATCCAACCCACTCCATATTTGCCCTTGATCCTCCCCCTATTTAAGGGTCATGCCACTCTCAAAAAACTATAAATAGTCCATCATTTCTTTTAAGAGGGGACCCAAGAGAAGAAGAAGAAGAAGAAAGAGAAGAACAAAAGGAGGGAAGAAGCTCCTCCTCGACCACCGCCGGAGTTCCGCCCGACTTTCAAGTGACATTGGAGTTTCGCCCGACTTTCAAGTGACGCCGGAGTTCTGTCTGACTTTCAAGTGACACCGGAATTCTGTCCAACCTTCAAGTGATGTCGGATTTCTATCCAATCTCCAAGTGACGCCTAAATTCCACCCCGTCTCCAAGTGACGCCAGAATTCTGTCCGATCTCCAAGTGGCTTTGGGATTTAGTCCGACCACCCAACTTCGTCGAATTTGAATTTTTGTTTGCAACTTAATTTCAACCTGAGAGCTGATCATTGTAATCTGACCGTCATAAATTTTAAGGACGAGTCAGCCTTTTGTAGCTCAAGCAAACACTATGAGAATTCTTTCAATTGGGCGTGGCTCCGTGATTTTCCCTTTACAGGGTTTTCCACGTAAATATCCTGGTGTTTTATTTCTCTTCTGCTTGTGTGCTGAATATCCGTACAATGCTGAGATAAAAAATTATAACTCTATCGCTGCGTATATTCTAGCCCGCAACAAGATTAGGCCATGTATTTAGTGCCAATATGAACTTTAAAATTCTCAGATTTTAATGCAAAATGTGTTATAACATATTTATATAATTTTCATCATTAATTTATCAATTAAATAAAAAATCTAAACTAATAATTTTATTATTATAAATGATATAATTAAATTATTAAAAATTTAATAATTTCTGAGATAAAAGTCAATATTCTTTTTTTTTATTTTTGAGATTTAGATGTAAGCATGAATTATGATAAAAAAAAACTTAGATTTATTTTTAAATTAATTTTAAATTTTGAAATTGAATTAATTTTATATTCAAATAATTTTCTAAATGTAGGCAATAATCATATGGATTAAAAATTAATTTTATAAGCATAGCTGTTATTATTATTATTATTTGTTGTAACGGAAGCACCGATGCGATTATGAGAGTTGTATGCTTCTCTGGCACGGAGGGATCAGAGCCGTCCATTTGGAGGAGATCTTCACCGATCGCTATCGGGTTGGTATCCGATCCGCTAATCGCGGGCAGTGAATGGGATTTGGCAGAAGCCATTGGACGGCTGTGATGCATGATAGTTCTACAAATTGGTTTCAGAGGATTTGTTGGTATCCGAGCTGAATGTCTCACTTGATTTATTTAAACTTAGAGCTTAAGCTAGCTAAAAATGAATGGCGTTAAATGAGTAGTTTAAGCAGAAGCACATTGGAATAAATAAATAAATTTAAATTAAACTAAATTTAATTTAATTAAAGATAATTTAATTTTCATTAACTTTATAATTATTTGGGTTAACAAATGTTTACTTTGATGAACCACACCTTTTAATGCTACTCATAAGTCTAAAAGCACTTGAATGGATTGAACAAACCATAAATTATAATCTTAGGAATTACTTTAAGAATAAAAAAAATTTAAATACTTCAAATTTATAATAGAAATTTTTATCTGATCAGTAATGGCGAGAAAATACAAGAGATAGCTCTTTCTAGTTCTCTTTATTATGTCTCTCCCTTATGTGAATAATGGGACTATTTATAGATTTTTTTGTGATGAGCATTTTAGTAAATTGAACCATAATCCAAAATACTCAATCGTACGGCCCATATTGATTCTCTTGATTATAAAGCATTATTCAACATATAAAATCCTTAATGATGTCAAAATTGAGTGATATTGAGCTCATTGGATTTGTCTTATCAAGCTGCTCGATTCGTCTATAAGAATGTCTAACTTGCATATTTTTTTTGCTATCCAATTATTGGTTTCAAGTTTCTAAATATGCTTAGGCTCTTGATTTGATCCCATTTAGGCTCAGATTAGACCGATTTTGGTTGGATTGGCCTTGCCAAGACATTTAGTTTGACTAATCAAGGTGATTTGGTGAAATATCAGTTGCTCTCTTATTTTCGAAGGTTGAAGCTCACAGAGTCTGAGAATATATACATGAGCTTTCCAAAATATTATAACATAAAATTATAATTTCGAGCAATTACGAGGCATGACCGCTCCTTCGACGTCAATGTGGACCTCCCCTTGGGCCCTGAACCAAATAAAATATTCTTAACTATAATTTAAGTATTCCATGAAGTCAGGGTGTTGATCGGAGCAAAAAAATCAAAGAATTTCACTCCAAAATATTTTAAATTGCTAAAAAAAAGGTTATAAAGGCTTTGTTGGGATCTCCAAGTATCAAAATTGAGTTATCTTTGTAAAATGATCTTCGGAGCCCAAAGCAATGTTGTAATAGGAATGTTTGGACCCAAAATTGAGTCCGCACCAAAAATATTACATGCATAAGAAGAAAACCTTTTATAGTATTATTTTTATATTTCTCCCTCATTTTGACGAATCCTAGAAAGATGGGAGGAATCATTAATAATTCTTTGATTGACAAAAAAAATTATTTGATGAAAGTCTTGCAAGAAAGGTGAAGTTGTGATAGCATTTCTAAAGAGTGAATAGAACAAAATGCAAACTTGACCCTTATGAGTAGTAGGAAAGAACTGACATAGAAGTGTATCAGAAGCTTGCTAAATATGCATGATCGTCATATAATGATTAATATGTTCATAAGGATTAGAGGATCCATCATATAAATCAATAGTAAGCAGTTTGAATCCCACTGGAATAAGATGTTCGAAAATTTCTATTGTTAAGAGTGATTCATGGAAGTGGGGTGGAGTAAATTGATTACATTCCCTCAAAGAGAATTCCTCTTGAATAAGACATCGTAGTATATCTCTTATAACATCTTAAGGGGCATCAATAAAATAATTTTGATCTAGGTCCCTCACAACTAGTGGACTAAGTGGAGGATTATGAGTTTGCCAAAGAAGGTGGGGGTAATGTGTTAAACTAGTTATGTTGGAAAGAACTTGATGAGCTTATAGGGAAGGAAGTGCTCGTTGATTGGCATTACCTCCAAATTTTTGTTGATATTGTGAAGCGAGAACTTCATATTGTGATGGTGAGCTTTGTTGTCCAGTCTCCTCGGATAATTAAAGGATTTGACTCTGAAGTTCCTCCATCGGGTCACGGGTTGGGTTCAGATCCAACCCAAAACTGACCCAGGGCTGTTTGAACCGAACTGAACCCGACCCATTTTTGCAAACGGATCAATTTTTCAGACCCAAACCTGACCCAGTTCGGGTTTGGGTCGCTTCAGGTTCGGGTCAACCCGAACCCGACTCGCATATTTTGATCAGAAGCAAAACGATGGGAGTTCGTTCGTTGTGTTGTTCGGCTTCGTTCCACCATAGGAGAAGTGGAGATTGCACGAGTCGCTTCTTCGGCTCCTTCATTGTAGTTTGACTTCACTCTTGCGATGACGTTATTGTAAGTTACAACATTTTAGTTGGAATCAACGACATGATCTTGCTTGTTGTGATTTGTGAAGGTAACTTTCTCCCTTTCGTCTTTTCTGTTCTTCTTCGTTATGCCGCATCCATAGGAGTTTTGGAGATTAAACAAGTCACATCTTTGGCTCCTTCGTTGTAGTTCGACTTCACTCCTTCGTCGAAGTTATCAAAAGTTACAACATTTTGATTGGAATCAATGATGGGAGCTCACTCATTGTGAAGGTAACTTTCTCGATTTCGTCATTTTTGTTCGGCTTCGTTATGTCACAAGAGGTGTGGAGATTGCTGAGTCATTTCTTTGGCTCCTTCGTTGTAGTTCGCTCGCTGTGAAGGTAACGTCATCTTGATCAGAAGCAAAGAAGCTTGCTAGCTGTCAAGCTAAATCCTGTAAATATGGGGAACTACAATATACCTGGTCATAATCGGGTCATTTTTGAGTTTTTGGGTCAACCCGAACTTGATCCGGAATTCGAAACGGGTCAAAAATTTGGACCTGAACCTGACCCTTTTTAGGTTTGGGTTGACCCGAACCCAAATATTTTGTGTCGGGTTCAAGTTGAGTTTTCGGGTCATGCCAAATATTGACACTCCTATCCTACACTTATAGTCCTCTAAAGTGTAGCCATGGAGGACTTAATCACCCATATTTTATTGTTCTTGATTTTGGGATTGATTGTTAGTAATTTAAGTATTATATTAAAATATTCCCACAGACCACGCCAAATTATTACGTGTTAAATTTTATTTGTTTGTAGAGTATATTTTATATATCAGCAGTATGTAAAAATTCAACATGTATATATAAGAGTAATAAGACTAAAAGTTTTTTTAGTGTAAAACTTGAAAAAGGAAAAAAACCACTGGCCTAATACTGGAATCATCATTTCTTCACTATTGATGAAGAGGGAGATTAAACAGATGTTTGACTTTTCTTGAGGCATATTAAGGTAATAAAATGTCGATAGAGGGACATTTAATAGCCAATAATAGGAATTGATTTATTTGAAAGGAGTATAAAAAGTAAATGTCCACAGGCATATAGTTATACCTAGTAGCAGAGTTAAATCTTCTCACTATTTTAGAAATGGTGGTTATTTATGCTAATTATTAGTGGCAATCGTAGTTGTCAGCGATAATAACTGGTGGTGGTCACCAGTTGCAATAATTAGAAAAAATGCAAGAGAGCACTTTTTAGTTCTCTCTATTCTTCCTCTCCCTTAAGTGAAAAATGAGGTCCTATTTATAGGTTTTTTAGTTTGTATTTTGGTAATTCAAACCATAATCCAAAATACTTTATCATACTACCCATATTGATTTCCTTAATCATGAAGTATTTATTCAGCAATTAAGTACCTTAGTGATGTCAGAATTGAGTGATCTTGAGCTTGTTAGATTCATCTCATCGAGCCACTTAATTTGATTATAAGCATGTGGAATTTAAAAATCATTTGATCATCCAATTAATACTCTAAGGCTTTCAAATATGCTTTAAGCTCTTGATTTGAGCCCATTTGGGCTTGAATTTGATCAATTTTGTTAACGTTGGGTTCATGTTGCCGAGATAATCAGTTTGATTATAAATTTGTTGGTTTGTACTTTGGATGGTCCTAAATTTAATTTAAAAATTTTTAATTCAATTATGCCTCAAGATTCGTGTATGATCAAGGTCTTTTTTTGCTGATGTATCAGAAATGATTTTTAATCATAATGTTTCTAATGACAAAAAATTTGGAATTCAAGCACATAAGATATAAAACAATCTAAGTAAAATAAGTCTAAAAGTGTTCAGTAAATTGAACATGCCCCTCTCTCTCGTCATTTAGATGTGAACAAGCCACATGATTGAGTGGACATCCTAAGAGCAATGATCACTCCACTAATTAGTCGATGGTTTATCACGACACATTCATCACTTCATCACAAGTATATCATTGAAAGTGTCCACTAGTCCTTAAGCCTCAACATTTTCACACAATTTTTTTTGACTATATGTACATTTCCTTGAGTTATTAGTGTCCTTTATAGATCTTCGATCTGTAAATCCTATGCAACAAATTAGATCAGTTAAAGAGACATATTTTCTCATAAAATGGTGTCTTATCATCATTAATTTTATATGGGCCTAAATTTAATTCATAAACCTTATCAAAAGTATTCCAATTAATTTAACCAACCAAATTTTAATATAAAACTCCACTAAATTTATACGCCCCTCTACTTATAAGTAGGAAAATACTTTATTGCCTTCGTGTAACTACTAATTTTAGTTTGAATAGTCCATTCAACCTAACTTTTTTAAAGAGGGAGTTATTATGTTCACCCTCCATTAACATCAACACCTTCGAATTCCTTTTGTCACAACCATAACAATCATTCTTAATTAGTTAAGATTCTTACTTTCATGCTAACACAATATCTAATTTTGAGGAAGGATGACCATTGCAATTTAAGACTATATTCATTAAAAAGTGCTTTATACAGGCTCCAGTTCATGATTTTTCTACTCCTAGATTTTTCATATATAAAATCTTGTTTCTCCTATGCATTCCTTTTTTTATCTTTTAATTGTGTAGATTAATATTTGAAGCTAAGGGAATAAAACATCTCTTTCCATACACTAACATAATAATCTGGACATTTATGGGAATATTTTACATGTAAAATCTAAATTAAATTTCAACTCTTTATAATAAGAAAGCTACTAACATGTCAAGTGTATTTGACAATTGGGATTATAACTTACTCAAGCATTTTTATCCTCTTCCATTTCATCCAAACCTATCCTTCTTAAGAGTCATCACTCATCTCAACATAATAAAGAAAATTTATTATGTGTGGATGCTAAACGCATCTGAATTGGCCTCCAGAACTGTCGGCATCCGCACGTAATAATCTCTCCAACATAAATGGCATCTAAAAGTTTATAACATAGAGCGCATAATTGTTATCGTAAATGAACTCAACCATTAGTTTATAATGTAAAGCTATATGGAATCTAAGAGGGAAGGAGCGGGGTAAGATATTAACATAGTTTAGCCAGTTCTTTGACCTAAAATACAAAAAAAATGATCAATAGAGGCACAAAAATGCACCTAGAATAAATGCTTGTTGCAATATGTGAGTTATTAAGAAAACAAACATTTATATTACATAAATAGATGTCCCAATATGATAGAACTACATACTAACAACAATTTAGATTGATATAATTAACATCTGAGAAGACAAAAATAATGCCAAATTATAAATAAATATCATTTTATTCATTGAAGTTAAGCATGAAAAAGTTAATAAATTTTTAAATTTAAAAAATTTTAAAGTATCATTAATTTTAAATTAAACATTCTAAACCTAAATATTTGAAGGTAAAATAAATATAAGAAACAATGTTTATTTTTATTAAAAAAATTAGAGGTTTTCATTTAGAAAATGTTAGATATATGATTAAAATTTCTTGATCCAATATAAATGAATATTTATAATTTTTAGGGAAAAGTATTAAGCACCATTTTAATAGTAGTATTATAAATTAAAATAAACATAATTGTTCTTAAAAACAAAAATAAAACGTTTCTTTTGAGATAACACATACTATTTAGTAATTAGTTTAATATGTTAGATGAAGTGATTGGTGATATACAAATAGATCCATATAATTGGGATTATAAATCAGTAAAAGATTTCTATCATAATATAGCTCTGTTCATTTTTAGATTTAGGTTTCGTTTTGGATGATTATCTTATTGTTTCTTAAAATAACTTTTTAATACAAAAAATTAATTTTTGTACTAAAAATTATTTTAAGAAACAGTAAGAAAGCTGTCACAAACAAGTCTTAATAAGAAAACTTACATTTCTAAATGGTGCATATTGTGTTAATGTGCTTTAGGGTAAAAATTCACATATCAAAATTGGTTTAATTTTACCAAAGAAGCACATAATAATAATTGTCCAATTCATATTTGGGCTTAGATTTCAGCTACTAAGCCCAAAACACTAAGCTAAAGGTGGGCCTTGTGAATTTGACTAGTAATTCATTAAGGCTCAAAGGCTTCTAAATGAAAATTTTTAATAATTTAAAATCTAAATATTGTATTTGATTAATTATCTTTTATTCAGAATTTATTAAAAAATTAATTTATTCATAATTTTTAAGATAAAATACTAAATTTGAAGATATATGTATAAAAAAGTTTAAGGTATATATGTTCCAAAGTTCTGATTTTAGAATAAAATAATTAAAAAAAAGAAATGAAATTCATAATCATTTTGAAAAAAAAAAAATTGATCAATTTTAAAAATATTTAATGAGATATTCAGACTCTTGATAGTGATGTAAAAATCACAAAAAAATAATTATTATTTTTGAATAAACACATAATTAATGCCTAATATCAGATATTAAGAGCATAAGAACAAAAAAAAAAGTAAAAAATGGGCCCAATTTTGATTAGAAGTAGAAATTATGCCTATGAATTTGATCAATAATTATTAATTTGGGTTGTCAATTTAACTTGCCATTTATTCTTGTATTTTATTTAATTTATTTATGTGTGTGCACATTATATATTGATAGATTATTATTTTTTTATTTTAATTTTTTTTAAAATAATTTAATTTTAAAAATTTATTAATTCATATAATATCTAATTAAAAAATATTGATCATTCACCTTAAACTTCAACATAAAGATTAATATAATGTCAAATTGATGTTTAGTTTGGGATACATTTTGTATTGCTTTATAAACAAATTTGTTGGTATAAAATTTTTTGAACAAATTTTTTTTTAAACAAAAATTTGCTTTAAAAAGAAGTAAAAAAGCTATAGCAAACTAAAGCCTAAATTGAGTATGCATCATGCACGCAATATAAATACCCTACCAAAACATCTATATAATAAAATAAATAATTTATTAATTCCATAGCATAAGAGTACTCAAATTAAATAGAATTTGAATTTCTTGAGCGGATATAGATTTTTTTTAATAAAAGGGATTGCCCAAATTTCATTATATAGAAAGAAAATTACAAAAAAGGCCCAAAAGAGGACAAACAAAATTAGAAAGCATTAATTGCCAAATTAAGGAAAGCAACCTCAAAAAGATAAACAACCAAAATTAGACATTATGAAGGCAGCATAAATAACCAAGAACCAATTAGAAGGCCAAGATGCCTATTAGACTCAGTAAATGGCAGGAGGCTTTCTTGCAAGAGAGAGGTTCGCCACCCAGATGCCAGGCCAAGACCATTCATTGAAGGCAGCAACCCACAAACCATACATAAGATAACCTTGACAGAAACAAGCATCATCTGGCATCCCAAACAAGGGCCACCAGTGTCCAAGCAAAACGAGAGAATCAACCACCAATATTACCAGCAAGCCAATGCCATCCAAGGGGAGAGCAAGAATCTGCCTCATCATTGTCCGAATCGCCCAAAATAAACAACAAACACCAATTATTGGCCACAACTGAAATTTCAAACTAGCCAATAATGGCCAAAAAACACAAAGGTGACCATTCATAGAAAACATATTAATTTTTTTTTTCTCCTACAACGTTTGCCACCCCTACAGGCAAAGGCTTGCTCAATAATGTACCACACATTCAAATTATACAACTCTTGAAACTCATCCACATGTGCATCAAAATGTTCCCTAGCACCCCTGTATGCCGAGTACAAGGACTCATCCAGCCAATTAGATTGATCCACACTAGTGTTATTCATTACAAAGCCAATTGAGCTTTCAATTCATCATTAGAAATAAGAGAAATTAGAACATCAATAATTCCCCTTTGAAACCTCAAAATTATGTGACAAAGCCATTTCCAAAGAAGCTAAGGGCGAGTCATGAGTAATAACAAAACCACTAGATGAATCATTCAAAACAACTTTGTTTACATCACACACTTCCATGTTGAAATGATCTTGAAAATGATAAGAACCAAAATCAATCTCTATAGAATCCTTCTTAATAACAACAGTTGAAGCAACCACTTGATTAGTACACTCACAAGCTTCTTAGACAAAACACCCCAAATCCATAGCATTCTCAGAAGCATGAACAATAGCAAGGATGGGGACATCCGAAACCAACTCAATTGAATGCCCCACATCACCAGTAATCAAAATCCCATTTTTCAAATGGCTCGCATTAGCAACAACTACATTTTCATGCAATGATAAATCCACACAAACATTACCTTGCACATTTTCATGCACAACATTAGAAAGCTTATCACTTTCATATGGAGAGTTAGTAGTATTAGCATCAACAACTTTGGGATGTAAAACACTACAATTCAGCTTTGAGTGCTCCAACGATTTGTAATAAGTGCAATAAGAAGGAAAAATCTCCATAATCACAAAATGAATATAACCCAAGTTTTCGGGACCAACTCACACCCTATCAAGAAATTGTTTGGTGATATCTAACTCAGCCAGAACATGAGCGACAGAGGGCTGAGAGCTAGTTGAAGTAGCATTATCAATTCTTAGAGGTCAACCAAAGAAGGAACTAAGACCATGAAGGACTCAGGGAGAAAAGAGGTTAGGCATGTGGTTGGAAAATGAAACCCAAATTGGAATGATGGGGGACCCAACTTCAATATCAAAAGTAGGAGTCCATTTAAACAATTTTATAAAGCGGTTGTTCACAAAGTAAGAACGATGAACAAAAACTCTACAATAATCCAAGTCATTAAAAAGTTTAATCAATACATGCTTCGTATAGAGGATAACAACTGAAATTTCACCAATAAGTTTGAGACCGAAGAAAATTTTTTGAATAGCATCAAGCGAGGGTCTACGACTAGGAAATTTTCCAACCAAAGCGAACTCGAAGCAGGCAGCTAGTGCCTAAATTTCAACCTTCGAAATCCAGAGTGATAGTAACCCACAGTGAGAGGTGATTTTTGAGGTCAAAGAAATTTGGAGATGGAGAAACACCAGCTAATGCATCCATAAAGAAACGAGACGAATTTTTCTCATTCAGAAAACTAGGATCAACCAAGCGACTACCCACCATTAACAGAAAACACATCGGTGGGAGAAAAATCAAGCGAGAAAAAAAATTGAAAACCACCAAAAAACCACTGAAGGAAAGGAGAGAGGAACTTCCCTGAGGGAGAATCAGTACCCAGAAAGCTCAAGCAAGGCGCTGCGAAGGATAATGATGTGGGTTGGAAAAATTCTAGCGGAAAACATCATGGAGGAGGACGAACTCTAATTTTTGATTGGATATAGATGTACTTAAAAGATGAGATCTTTTAGGTTTCGTTTAGGACTATTTTCTAAAGCAGCATATGCTATATAACTATTTTAGAAAGCAGTAAGAATGCTATTGCAAAGCTTATTCCAAAAAAAAAAAAAAAATTTACTAGAAAGTTATTTAAAAAAAATAGTAAAAAAAACTTAGGGAAGATATAGGGCACAAGGCAATTATATAGATAAAGGTAGAGCTATATAATACTCCCAGCCTAGTCGAAAATAGGGTGACAGCTAAAAAAAACAAAAATTGGTGAAAGATGAGTATTATGACTTCTGAGACTGGCAAGAAAACGGTTCCAACTAATCAATAGTGTACGGAGCATCAAAAATAAAAGTAAGATTAGTTCGTGAAGAGATATGAGAATATGAATGGACGGGACAATCCAAATATCATAAAAGTAGAATAATTTTATTTAAGTTGTCTTTATGCAAGATGAGGATAAATTTTCATTATTTCCATATCACAGAGACACAGAATGCCTGCTCTTAATTTGAACTAGGGAGGAGAGGAATACGAGGGAGATGGAGTAATTATAAAATAGAGTTTAGTTTTCATCAGGAAAGACTCGTTATGATCTCTCAAGTTGAGCTTATCGAGGCATGAGCTCGAGCTCTCGAGCTCTCAAGCTCGTATATTAAAAAAGCTCGAGTTCGGGCTCAGCCTGACTTGCCTCAAAAGCTAGTTTAGCCGCTCAATTAACTTAAAATATATTTAAAGATTAATTTAAATCAGCATTGTATAACGCATTTATCCTTTTAAATTAATTCTATATTAAAAATAAAAATTAAAAAATATTGAAAATTTTAATTAAAAATAAGAAATTAAGCTCAATAATAGATTCAAGTTTGAACTTTCCAAACAAGCTCGTGTGTATAATTTGTTTAAGGAGCCGAGTTCGAGCTTTCTAAACGAGTTTGAATCTAGCTCGAGCTCAAAAAGAACTAAACAAGATACATAGCTCTCTTTCGTTTATTGGTTTGGACTTTGGCTCCCAACCATCATAAAAATATAATAATGTAGTCTGTATGAGTTCAAAATGCTTAAGTGAAAATTTAATTCAATAACTTATAAGGTGTAATAGGCTACATATTTGAGTCATTGTGTCATTCTTTGAACTATATGAGTCATGAAACAAATGTGACTTAACTGATTTTTTTTATTGAATCAAAGCAACCCCAATATACCATTAGAAAGTTCATATGATCAAATTTGAATTTCGATAAAACATTTAATTTGAATTTTCTAAAATTAAATTTAGGATCATGTAAGCTTCGGTTCGAATAAATTTTTTGTCGAACTGAACGTATCGATGAGATGAACCTAACGATACCAAAAAATATCTCAATTCTTGTTTAAATGAACTGAAATCAAACAACTGAAGTGCAGTTGTAAACTTCGTAAATTAATTAAAAGGTTAAACAATATTAAATTTTGAGTGCTTATAGTCAAACAAGTGGGTCAATTCGAGGAATACAATGAACATTTGATTACTTAATTCTAAGTTCATAAGACACTTAAATGCTGAAAGAACAATCTACGATCAAAGGAATCAATACAGTTCGTTCAATGATGCATTTTGAGATTTTGACTTTAATTATCAAAATGTAGCTCTAAACAATGATAAATAAACCTCTATTTTCCGCATGAAAATGGCTTGAATTAAGAGATGACTTGAAATTTTTAAGAGCTCCAAAGCCCTATCTGACAATCAAAAGTGAACTACATAATCGACCTAAAATTTAATTCAAAAATATATTTTAAGGTGTCATAAACTACATATTTGAGCCAATGTCCCATTTTTGGGTCAGGAGAAGATATCATTGACCAATTGAATCAAAGCAGCTCATTTATAAAGCTTAGTTAAAAGGACAATCAGATAACTCTTATCTTATAATCAAGCCAACCATTTTTATAACAACTCTTTAGTTTGATGGTTGAAGAAACTCAAGTACAGTAAGAAGATGAGATGAGAAGAGAATATTAAAGAAAGACAAATGTATTATTACCTTATTACTCTTGGCGTTACAGGTTGATGCCTATATATAGACTAATACATAAAGAAGATGTACACGTGTAGAGATATGATAGGATGGCAAACATATTTATTTGTTTTCAGTATTTGTATTTAACTGTTCTAACATTCCCCCGCAAATTGACGACCGGGTGCCGATAGTCAGTTTGGATCGTAAGACTTTGAACCGAGGTGTAGCTAATGGTTTTGTAAGAATGTCAGCTAGTTGATCAACTGTGCTGATAGGTAGTAGTCGAATGTTGTTGTTCTGAATGTGATCACGAACGAAGCATTGATCGATTTCGATGTGCTTCGTACGAGCGTGGAAGACAGGATTGTTTGTTAGTGCAATGGTGGACATATTGTCACAAAATATATCAACCGGTTGTGAGTGAGTAATACGGAAGTTGGCAAGAATTCTCTTGATCCAGATGGTGTCCACCGTTGCCGATGCCAATGCCCTGTATTCAGATTCGGTAGAAGATCTGGATACAGTTGTTTGCTTCTTAATTGTCCATGAGACCAATGTGTTACCAAGAAAAGTGCAAAAACCAGAAGTAGATTTTCTGGTTACCAGATCCGAGGCCCAGTTGGCATCCGAAAACGTCCGAAGTAACAGATCTGTTCTTGTGATAGGAAGACCAAAGTCAGATGATCCTTTGATGTACCGCATCAATTTCTTTAACATTACTGTATGATGAGGTGCCGGATCATGCATATGTTGTGAGAGAACATTCACAGCGTATACTATGTCTGGACGAGTCAACGTTAAGTACGGTAAAGATCCTATGATTTGCCTATAAGTCGTTGCATCGAAGCACTGCCGAGCTTCGGACTCCATTACTGGCAATTTTGAGATAGACGGATTAGCGACCGAATTACATTTTTGTAATTCAGTCATTTGAAGAATAGATTGAGCATATAAAGTTTGGGATAGAAAATACGTATCTGGTGTGGAGTCAATTTTGATACTGAGAAATTGATGTGCTGCCCCGAGGTCTTTCATTGTGAATTTTGATTTCAGTTATTCTATGAGAGTCGTCATTGCTTGAATATCGTTGCCAGTGATTAGTATGTCGTCCACGTAGACAAGTAGATAGATTTGTAGGTGATCTCGTTGCATAAGCAGAAGTGATGGGTCAGCCTGGCTTTGTTTGAAACCAACTTGAAGAAGATAGGATGTGAAGGTAGTATACCATTAGCGAGGTGCTTGTCGTAGCCCGTAGATTGCCTTGCGTAGATGGCAGACGTGATTTGGATTGGACGAGTCTTCAAATCCTTTGGGCTGTCTCATGTAAAATGTCTCGTTTATGTCACCGTGCAAGAAGGCGTTGGCTACATCCAGTTGATGAATTTGCCATTTGTAGAAGAGAGCAATGGTGAACAGGATGCGTATGGTCGGTAGTTTCGCTACCGGACTAAATGTGTCGCGATAGTTAATTCCGTATTCCTGTTGATTACCCTGAGCCACCAGTCAGGCTTTGAATCGTGCCACGGATCCATCCGAGTTATACTTGGTCCTATATGTCCATTTGGAGCTAAGGATGGATGCATTGGAAGGGGGAGGTACCAGTCCAGGTGCCCTACTTTTGTAATACAAAAAACTCTTCGGCCATAGCCCTTCTCCATTCAAACTTTTTCCTTGCTTCGATATACGTTGTAGGGTCGGGCTGTATGTGTTCGTGATGCAGCAAATTGAGTCGTTGTACCAGTTTTAGAGAACCAGTTTTCATTCTAGTAGTCATCAGATGCGGTATATGAGGAACAGTCACCGGATGCGGAGCATGATGGAGGCTTGTATCCATGGTTGCAGAATTTGGTGAGAGTAAACTGGTATGCGAGGGCTGAGTTGGATCTGGTAGGATGCGAGTGGGGGGCTGAAATGTGGAGGTGGGAATGAGCAGAGAGTGTGGTGTGTTGTAGTTGATCATCGGTTCTTGTGTATCCCTGTTCTTATACGGAAATACATTTTCATTAAATTGCACGTGCCGCGAAATTACAGGTTTGCTTGTTACCGGATTGAAGCACTTGTAGCCTTTCACGCTATCAGAGTAGCCCACGAAAATGCATGCCGACGAGGTGGGCATTAGTTTGGTGAGATGAACTGGAGGAGACAAGGGATAGCATTCAAACCCGAATGTGTGAAGATGATCATACGACGGTGTGATGTTGAACATTCTTTGAAGTGGTGACCTGTTCTCCGTAGTTAAGGAAGGGAGCCGATTTATAAGATAGGTTGCGGTAAGGGCAGCGTCAAGCCAATTAGTCATTAGCAACCTAGCAGTTTGAAGAAGAGTTCTGGTTGTTGTTACAATATGCCTATGTTTTCACTCGGCAATCCCGTTTTGTTCGGGAGTGTACGGACACGAGGTTTGATGGCTAATGCCTGCGTTCTTAGTGAAAATTTGAAAACGTTGGTTTATAAATTTGCCACCACCGTCGGTCCTTATGACTTTAAGCTTGCGAGCGATCTGTCGTTCGATGAATGAAACAAATTGAATGAATATGTTGGTTACATCCGATTTAAACATAGGCGGATAGAGCCAGATAAACCGAGAGAAATCATCGACGAATATTACATAATATTGAAAAACTTGATGTGAAGGAACAGGAGAAGGTCCTCACACATCAGAATGAACCAGTTCTAGCGGAGCAGTAGTTCTATCGAAAGATAGTTTGTGACCTTTACAAGCAATGCAAGAAGTACATGTAGAATTAACAAAAGATATGTGCAATGAGGGATGTTTTTGTGAAATCTGCTGAAGGACCCGAGAGTGGGGATGCCCAAGGCAAAGATGCCAAACGAACGAGGAGCTTCTAACTGTTGACAAAGCCTTGGGAGACAACGGTTTTTGCTGAGTCGTAATCTTGTAGAGTCTGTCGCTACATGGACCTTTGAGGATGGTTTGATTGGTCATCCGATCCTTAAAAACAAAGCCATTTGCATCAAAGGTTATAGAGATTGGGTTATCTTTGACAAGATTAGATATAGATAAAAGATTGTAGGATAGAGATGGAATATGCAAGAGGCGGGATAGAAGAAGCTTACTAGCCTGGGTTGGAAGGATCCCTGTCCCCGTGTGGGCAATTGGGACTGACATTCCGTCCCCTATTGTTACTGTGCCATTTCCATGATAGGCATTGTAGTTTGCAAGATTGTCCTTCGTTTTGGTCATGTGCGAGGACACCCCGGAATCAATGTACCAATCAACGGTTGAGTTGCTGTCGTTGTTAGCAATGAGGGCATTATTGTTCTTGGATGATTGTTGAGGCGGTACATAGTTAATGTTGAGCATGTGCCAGCACGTGTCAGCCATATGGCCTTTCTTTTTGCAAATCTGGCTTGTGGTTCCGGAGTTCTGATTGGATTTGGTTACCGGAGCGTTGTCGTTAGCAGATCTTCCGCGACCGCGCCGGCCACGACCCCAAAACACATATAGGACTAACTGGCTGTCTGGCATTGGAGGAAATTCAGAGCCGCTGATTTGAGATGGATCTCCTCACTGATGAGAAGAGCATATAGATTGTCGAGTGTCAGCGATGTTTGCATTGTTCGGATGGTGGTCGTGAACGACTGGTATGACGGGGGTAAGCCATTCAAGATGTAGATCATCACATCTTCCGGATCTACCGTCGAGCCCACCGAGGAGATTTGATCGACTATCTTCTTTATCTCAGTTAGATACTGAATCATGGACATGTTTTGCATAGACACATTATGTAGCTCATTTTTGAGCTGAATGACCTTAGATCGGTTAGATGATTGGAAACGAGTGTGGAGCGTCGACCAGATTTCTTGCATTGATTCAAGATGAATCACATATGGAAGAACCGCCGGCGAGATCGTAGAGCACATTGCCGTGGCGAGATTTTGATCCGTGACTTGCCATAGATGAGGATCTTGATTGGGATCGACGTTTTCTACAGCCGACTTAGGATCAAGAAACTCGGCAAATCCGTTTGCCTTAAACAGCTTGGTGATTTGGGTGCTCCAAATCGAAAAGTTGTCCGGAGTAAGAGAATGAGGAACAAGAAACTTGAGATTGAAAATGACAAACTTGAGGGAGGGAGAAATGACCGGTGCCGAAGGAACGGCGCCTGTGGTTGCTCCGGTCGAGGATGAAGCGGAAGCTTGAGTCGCCATAGCGATGTCCTTAGAACCGAACTCCTCTTGATACCATGAAGAAACTCAAGTACAGTAAGAAGATGAGATGAGAAGAGAACAGTAAAGAAAGACAAATGTATTATTTCCATATAACTCTTGGCGTTACAGGTTGATGCCTATATATAGACTAATACATAAAGAAGATGTACACGTGTAGAGATATGATAGGATTGCAAACATATTTATTTGTTTTCAGTATTTGTATTTAACTGTTCTAACAATGGTCTAATTGGTGATTATTAATTTCTTGTTCTTTCTTTATATATATATATAGAGAGAGACAGAGAGTTAATTTAGGTTTAGTTTGGGATGGCTTTCTTACTGCTTTCTTAAGCAGTTTTCATCTACAAAAAATTTTTAAATTACAAATTTTTTACTTAAAAATTATTTTAGAAAGCAGTAATAAAGTTGTCTCAAACGAAGTCTTAAGTTTTGTTTTGGACAATTTTTTTTCTTACTTTATAAAACAATATTTTAGTATAGATTTTTTTTTTTAATTTGAAATTTTTGTACTTGAAAGCTACTTTAAGAAGTGATACATCATCAAAAAATCATCTTAATCGGGCACGAATCTCAAGGCAAAATCAAGTTGGAAACTTCCAAAATTAAAATTGGGACCATCCAAACTCTGATTTCACCAAACTTATGATCAAACTGAGCGTCTCAGAATTACAAAACCCAATGACACCAAAATCGACTCAATCTGAGCCCAAATGAGTTCAAATCAAGGACTCGAAGCACTGTTGGAATGTTCAAACCACAATTTGGATTAACAAACGATTTCCAAATGTGACATGCTTATAGTCGAATCGAGCGTTTCGATGAGACAAATCTAACGAGCCCAAGATCACTGAATTTTGAAACCACCAAAACATTCAAAGATCCAGTATACGATCTATGATTAAGGGAATCAACATCGGTTGTCCATCCAAAACACTCCAACTTACCCCTGATCTTCCATCTATTTACAAGCAATGCCACCCTAAAAAAATTATAAATAAAGCCCCGTTTCTCATGAAAGGGGAACCCACCAAGTATGGAATCAAGAGGGAGATGGAAGATTGCTCTTACCTCCTCGCTCTTCCTTGACCACCTCCCGAACTTCCACCGGACGACCGCCGAACGCTGGAGTTCTGCCGAACCACCACCCGACATCAAAGTTCTACCAGACTACTACCCAACGCTGGAGTTCTGCCCGACCACCACCTGATGTAGGAGTTCCGCCGGACCACCGCATGGCGGCGAACTTCTGTCAGGACCATTGCCTGATGCCGGACTTCTACTGGACCACTATCTAATGCTAGACTTCCATTAGGACCACTAACCGACACCAGACTTTCGTTGGACCACCACTCGACGCTGCCTGATGCTGAAGTTCCACCGGACCACCGCTTGACTCTAGAGTTCTGCCAAACTACAGTTGGACCACCGATTGAGGCCCGAACTTTCGTCGGACCACCGATAGAAATCGGAGTTCCATCAGATCACCAAATAACACCTAGACTTTTGTCGGACCACCGCCTTATTACTATAATTTTTCTAACCACTATCTCCTGCCAACTACGGTCCTTTGGACCTCCCTCGCCAGACAACAGTCTTTCTGATCACTGTCTCCCACTAACTATAGTCCTTCTGACCTCCTTTGCCAGACAACGGTCCTTCCGACCACCGTCACCAGATTATGATCTATCCAACCTCTATCGCTCGTCGACTATGGTTATGCCAACTAAAAAAATATTTTAATACTAATTCTTCCAATTCGCACCATGTAATATGATGTACATTTGCTACATCAACCCAAGGTCTTTCCCTGAAGGAAGGTCCTCATTTATAATCGACTGCAAATAATAATGGATTCATTCAAACTGGACTAGGCCTCATCATTTTCCCCCTTTTTAGAGGTTTTCACATAAAAACTCTAGTGTATTTATGAACGCTACACCCTCTCTTGTATCGTCTTATGTGCTGGATCTTTGTACAAAGCTAAGACCTTAAATTTTATATTTATCTACCAACGTGAATACTATAAGATGTAATAGTTTGGCACCATCTGTAGGAACATGATTCTCGACTTGGGGATAATTTTTACTCCAATCTCAAGAGGTTGTTCATGTCAATGTCTTGGCATCAGCTAATGCCATATCAATTTTATAGAAATTAAAAGTGGATTGGGGGGCAACTTTGACTACAACTATGGTAAAGAAGATTTCTCCAGTACTTCTAACATCCAAGAGGATATCTAAGAAAATTATTTTCAGGAAACTCCCCATGAATGCAAGGATACTTCCAACAAATCTTAAGTCCTTAACTAGACTTCTACTCCTTGGAAAAAGTCTTAATCTCGACCTCAAAAAGACAGTAACGGTCTTAAGATAGATCATTCTTCACATTCGATACAAGATACACGCAGCGTTCGCCTCCTCCCAATCAAGAAAAAATTGATTCTAGGGGGATTCAATTCGACCTCTTCTACACAAGTCATTGAGCAATGCTCTGATATATAACCTCAGATAGGTCATACATTCTTGGTGGATTCTCTCGACCTCTTATATACAAGTTATCATCATCCAGTAATATTCTAACATACATTCTTAGATATGTCACACATCCTTGATGGATTGTCTCAGCCTCTTGCACATAAGATAACATCATCGAGCAATGCTTTGACATATAACTTCAGATAGGTCATACATCCTTGGTAGATTCTCTCGACCTCTTCCATACATGTTAATATCATCGAGCAATGCTCTGATATATAACCTCAGATAGGTCATACATCCTTAGTGGATTCTATCAACATCTTCCATATGAGTTAATGTCATCAAGCAGTGCTTTGATATACAACCTCGGATATGACATACATCCTTGGTGGATTCTCTCAACCTCTTATATATATGTTAATATATAACCTTGGATATATCATATATCTTTGATGAATTCCCTCGACCTCTTCTATACATGTTAACATCATCGAGCAGTGTTCTAACATACAACCTCATATAGGTCATATATCCTTAGTTGATTCTCTCAACATCTTTCATATAGGTTAATGTCATCGAGCAGTGCTCTGACATATAATCTCGGATGATTCATACATCATTGGTGGATTCTCAACTTCAAAATAATCAAACATTCATGGTGGATTCAAGTAACATCTTCTTTATTGCATATTGATGTGCTTCTTATAACTTCCTCTTCAAAGAAAAGTTATAACTCGGTCATCATCAGGCCTTTACTTAATTAATAGTATTGGTGTGTTGCTAGATAAATGACAGGGAACACTGCTTTGACCCCTTTCGTCAAGGATGCCTGATGTCTATACACATTAGTGTGGATGAAGACTACTTCCAAGAAAGTATTACTTGACTACGACCATCATCGTCCCTTTTCCATATCATATATCAGTGGCCCCTTGCTTTACTACTATTGTTAGCACAGTCTCCCCATCAGCTCTTTACCCGGCTGTTGACCTCTATCGATCACAATCAAACTTTCGCTTGTTGCTAGACTTCTGCCTGACGTCGGACTATCATTGGGCTTTTACCTGACATTGAACTTCAGCCCGTGGCCGAACTTCTATCCATCACAGAACTTTCACCCATCACCGGACTTCTGTCCGTCGACGGACTTTCATCAAACTTCTACCCAATGTCGAACTACATGTTACAACTCGGGCTTCCTAGTTTATAATTTTGATGATAATAAATATTATTGATTACCTCTTTATTTCTCATAGTATTTATAGAGAATATTTATTTTTTGTTGACTAATATTTCAGGTACATCATGCATCATTCTATGAAGATTCATAGTTAAAGATTGAGTAGAACATGTTATATTAAATTAGAAAGCTTGTCATCCACTAAATTAGGCAAAATTTTGAATTTGAAAAATTATTCTATTTTTATTGTACAAACATACATCTTGTATGATGTTTAAAATATTGTCTAATTTAATCTAGTGATTAGTCAATCAAATATGCTTAATTTTGATATTTTGATCGTATTGTATGAACTAGATAATATTATACGATCAATAAGATAAATTTGGTCGTCCCATAATTCATCCTAGACAAACTAAATTTCGGTTGAACTAATCATGTTGTACTAACTGGTGATCATATAATACTAACATGTTAAATTCTACACATCGTACTGGATGATCCTGTGATCATACTGTATGATCTTTGACATTTTAGATGATTTTTTAGGGTTTTTGAAGCCCTTTATTTAAGCTTTCTCCAAAGACTTTATAAAAAAGTCTTTGGCATGCATTGAGTCTTCATTCTTTTAGAGAAAACTTGAAGAGATAGCCTTGAAAGGGAGAGAGTAAAGGGTGGAGTTTGAAGATCTTTGTGGGGTTTAAGGGAGTGTGGAGGGGATTTCACATGGTTGCTCCGACAACTTGTATCTTAGTAAAATTGGATTCAAGGTTTGTCTTGAGATAAGGAAGAAGAAGATCTCTTTGGTATCAAAGGACCCAGCTACTCCGCCGTAATGGGGAAGGTAAAAGTGATTCAAGGACCTTTGCCTCACTCGTAGGGTGAAAAGGAGTTCCAATTCTCTTTTTTACTAGGAGGGTGAAAATGAGTCAAGGTTCTCTAATTGTGAAAGGAATATGGTCCTCTGCCGCACCGGGTTGGTGAGAGAGTTTTTAAGGGCTTCTCCATCTAGCAGTGGGGGCTAAAGGAGAGAAACTATAGTGATAATGCAATACCCAGAGTGGGTGACTCTAAGCAGTGGACATAGGTTATACTTTAACCGAACCACTATAAAATCTTGTGTGTTCTTTCTGATTTTATTTTTTGCAGTTTATTTTTCTATATTTTATTTTATATTATAACTGCTTGTTTAAAAATTTATGAATGATATTATATGGTATATATTAGATTATATCACCATCTTTGTAACTTTTGATAAATGTACTAGCTTTCATATCAAGTGATAGTATTACTTCCGTATTAGTGAGCCTTAGGGACAGTTCATTAAGATTTAACAAGCCCCAAGAACTTTCACTATGGCCCTTATGACCTCTATCTCTTAACAATAGTCTTTCGACCTCCATCATTAATTGACTATGGATGTGAATCTCTCTTGGTCGTGGGATCTCTTGAATAAGGGTGATCCTCCGTCATGACCTCTATATATAGAGGGGCCCTGCAGTTAGATAAAGGATACCACTTATTTAAAGATAGGGGAAGGCCTCAGCCTAAGGAGAAGAAGGAAAGAAAAGTTGAAATGAGGAGGAGACTCCTACTCAGTGAGGGGCTCCAGACCTGGATAGGGGATACCACCTGAATAGGGCCAGGGGAAGTCCTCAGCCTGAGGAGAAGAAGAGGAAATGAAGAGGAGACTCCTACTCAAAGAGGGGCCCTAGACTTGGGCAAGGGATACCTCCTAAACAGGACCAGGGAAAGGCCTCAACCTAAGGAGAAGGTAGGAAAAGAGAAAAGGATGATGAGACTTCTACTCAGTGAGGGGCCCTAAACCTAGACAGGGGATACCACCTGAACAGGACTTAGGGGAAAGCCTCAACTTGAGGAGAAGAAGAAAAAAGGAGGAGACTCCACCTCATTGAGGGGCCTTAGATTTGGATAGGAGATACCGCCTGAATAAGACCAGGGAAAGGCCTTAGCTTGAGGAGAATAAGAGAAAAGGAGGAGGGGCAAGTTTTTTCTTTTATAGTGAAAAAGGGAAGAGGAGAAAGTTGGAGAAGTTGTAAAAATAAATTATTATTATTATTATTATTATTATTATTATTATTATATATAATATTTGAACCCCATATTCCCACTACTCTACTAAAATGGCCCATAACTCTCACCTTCCCACTACTCCACTAATGGCCCATAACTTCCACCTTCCCACTACTCCACTAATAAGTCATGACTCCCACCTTCCCACTACTCCACTAATGGGCCATGACTCAACCCAACCCACTACACCATTATTAGCCGACATTCATGAACTTGGGCGGGGCAAAGAGCATGACCTAAGCAACCCGCAGGCATGGCCAAGGTAAGTATCATAATCAGGCAAGGGATATGATGGGTAAGCTAGCAAACCAAGTGGGCCAATTTTACGTCAGGGTCCAATTTTTGGAGTGGAAATTCTGAGTCAGATATTTTTTGGAGTCGAGGGGATCATTTTTCAATATTTCAGACTTAATTTTAACACTTCTAAAGCCAATTGGGACATCTAAGCCCAAGAACATATTATTTTGAAATTTTAAGTTACACAAAAAATTTCCCAAAAGCTGCAACATATATTTTTGGACTTTGCAGGCCTTGACGTTCAAAAATAGAGAGTCAACTGATACATCATCAAAAAATCATCTTAACCGAGCATGAATCTCAAGGAAAAATTAAGATGGAAATTTTCAAAATTAAAATTAAGACAATCCAATCACTGATTTCAACAAACTTATTGTCAAACTGAGCGTCTCAGAATTACAAACCCAATGACACCAAAATTGACTCAATCCGAGCCCAAATGAGTTCAAATTAAGTGCTTGAAGCACTATTGGAAGGTTTAAACCACAATTTAGATTAACAAATGGTTTCCAAATGTTATATGCTTATACTCAAATCGAGCAACTCGATGAGATGAATCCAATAATCCCAAGATCATTGAATTTTAAAATGACTAAGACATTTAAACATTCAGTAAATGGTCCATAATCAAGGGAATCAACATCGGCCATCCATTCAAACAACTCCAACATACCCCTGATCTTCCATCTATTATAAGTCATGCCACTCTAGAAAATCTATAAATAGAGCCCCTCTTTCTCATGAAATGGGACCCCTCCCAAGAGAGAGATCAGAAATCACTCTTACCTCCTTGCTCCTCCTTGACCACAACCCAAACTTTTGTCAGACCACCACATGATGCTGAAGTTCTGCCGACCACCACTTGACGCTGGAGCTCTGCCAGACCATCACCCGATGCTAGAGTTGTGCCAGACCTCCACCCGACATCAGAGTTCTTCCTTACAACCACCTGACATAAGACTTCTGTCAGACCACCGCCTGATGCTGAACTTCTGTTAGGACTACAACCTGACGTTGGACTTCCTTCAGACAACCGCCTGATGCAAGACTTCCACCAAGACCACACTCAATGACAGACTTCCGTCGGACCACCACCTAATGTTGGAGTTTCATTGGACCACTGCTTGATGCCATAATTTCACTGAACCATCATCTAACATCGAAGTTCTGCCAAACCATAGTCAGACCACCGACTAAGGCCCAAACCTTTGACAGACCATCGACAAAAGTCAAAGTTCTTCCAGATTACTGAATAATGACCAATTTTATGTTGGATCACCACCTTACAACTATGGTTTTTCTAACCAATATCTCTCATCGACTACGGTCCTTCCAACCTACCTAGCCAAAAAATGATCTTTCTGACCATTATCTCCCACTATCGTTCCGACATCCCTCGCCAGACAATGATCCTTTCGATGACCGTCACCAGACTATGGTCTTTTTGACCTCAGTTATCCACCAACTATTGTTCTACCGACTAAATGTGCATTTCAATACTAATTCTTCCAATTCCCATAATGTAATATGATTTACATTTGCTATATCAACCCAAGGCATTTCCTCTAAGGCCTTCCCCCCAAGGAAGGGCCTCATTTATAGTCGACTGCAAATAATAGTGGATTCATTTAAATTGGGCTAGACCCCATGGTTTTCCCCCTTTTCAGGGGTTTCCACTTAAAAACTCTGGTGTCTCCTATGAACGCTACACTCTCTCTTTTATATATTTGTGTGTTGGATCTTCATACAAAGCTGAACGTTGGTTAGGGATGTTAAGCCCTTAAGAACTAGCTCGAGGCTAACTAAGAGGTGGGGGGGGGGGGGGTGAATTGGTATTTTAAAAAAAATTTCTTTAGGTAAAGCATAACAAAACTTTAAAACCAAATCACCACAGAAATCAAGGTGCAGAAAAATAAATGCGGAAGCAAAACAAAGAAAGATCGAACCAAATTTATAGTGGTTTGATCAATCCTTGACCTATATCCACTCCTCGGAGGCACCCTCCGAGTATTGCACTAACTAAGTGTCTCTCCTTTAGCTCCCACAACTAGGAGGAGAAGCCTTTACAACATACTCCTTTTCACCAACCCCGATGCGGCAGAGAACCAACTCCTTTTGCTTTCTCCTAAAGCGGGTAGAGAACCCAAACCTTTGCTGAAGTAGACCTCTCAAGAACCTCCCAAGGATGAAAGATGAAGAATGGAGATGACGACTTGGAATCTTGCTTGGAGCAACCTTTGTGAACCCTCTCATAAACTCCCCCTCACAAGTTCCTCTCTCTCTCTCTCTCTCTCTCTCTCTCTCTCTCTCTCTCTCTCTCTCTCTCTCTCTCTCTCTCTCTCTCTCTCTCTCTCTCTCTCTCTCTCTCTCTCTCTCTCCCTCTCTCAAGGCTCTCTCAGGTCAAGACAATAACACTCAAGGTCTTCTTGCATGGGAAAATTTGGGTCCTTTAAATAGAATTTCAAGAACCGACTTTATCGTCCTGGCTAATCAGTACAAAATAAGCTCCATCAGCTAGGACAATTCAGGACGATCAAAAGAAAATTGGTTACATCATCCAGGCTGATACAATATCGTCATGGCCGATTAGTTCAAATATAAGTACAATCATCTTGAACATCGCCCTGAATAGAGTCTGGCTGATGTCAATCATCCAGGACTTCGTCCCGGCCGATTCTGCGATTGGGCCGACCAATGTGATCATATCAATCAGCCTTAATTGCTTTCCATAATTGCCAGATTAATTTAGGCATAATTATGCTGTATCATCCAGGCCGATATGGAGATCGTCTGGGCCAATAATTTAAAATAAAGAATACATAAATTGATCATGGTGGCTGATTCTTTCTGATTTGAGCTTATCGTCCTGGCCGATATAAAGATTGCCCAAGACAATTATCTTAATGATGACTGCTTAACCAGGATGCCCTAATTAGGGTTTCTGTTTTTGGTTGACTCGTCCTGGCTGATATGAACATCATTCAGACCGATGTACTCAAAATAGAAAAACTTAGAAAACCCCTCAAGTGTGTGTGTAAGGTTACTTAGCATCAGGAACCACTTTTATAATTGACTAAAGAAAGAAAAAAATACATACTTGACTCAACCTAAATCTACCCGATCTTGAGCTGACTTGAGTTACATTCGATCTTGTGGACCTGAAAAGTTAGTAGGCAAAGCAGTCGTAGAAAATCATGAATGTTTGCTATCATCAAAAGTATAATCCATAAACTCAGATTTGTAACAAAAGCTAAGACATTAAATTTTATATTTCTCTACCATCACGAATATTATAGGATGCAACAAGAAGCAATAAGAAAGCCATACCAAATGAAGCCTTAGACAACATCAAACAACAAAACCACCAACTATATGTTATTACAATTGAAAGGATTATTCACATATGTCAAATTTGAGTTTGAACTTTAATTTGATGTCCCACAATTAAGAATATAACATAGAAATTAAAAAATTAATTAATTAATTAGTTATGATCTCAATGTACTTGTATTCAACTTCATAATTAATTGGCTAAATTTAATTAATTTAATAAATAAATAAGAGAATTTTCAATAGAAAGTTTCAACTACTTTATTAAATGAGTTAAACATGAATAAATAGCATCCACATATACATCATCAAAAAATTTATTTGATGATGTGAGAATCTAGAGGTAATCTTTAAATTAGAAAATTTTGAGATTAAATTCAAAATTATTCAAATTTTGATTTCTAACAAGTTTATAGTTGAACTAATTGCCTCAAAAGGAGCCCTAATCAAAAATTTGAAGCATGAATGAAAATTTTGTGACATTAATTGTAGGACCAAATGATCTTTGAATCATTTTTTCTTAAAATCAAAATGAGTGTAGATGATAGAAATCCAATAAGCCCAAGATTATTCAATTTTGAGAGAAAATAATAAAAACACTACCTTAAAATATTATAAATAGAACCACTATTCTCTATATAAAGGAGGGTTTAAACCTTTACTTGAAATTAGAGATAGCTTGGAGATTTAATGAATTCTAAAGCTACACCCAATCTTTGATAGTAGCCGTCATTGCCCGACCACTGTCCCTTGTTCGATGTCACTCAATTGTCTTTTCCATACCACTATCCCTTATTCATCATCATTCAATAGCTATTGCCTGACTTTTGTCGTTCGATTATTATGGCTATACTTTCATCTCTTGACCATCATTATTCAACAATTATCACCAAACTTTCATTGCTTGATCACAATCATTTAACTAGAATTGCTCGAATATGATCTTTTAACCATCGTCACCTAACCACCATCTCTAAATAACTTCTTTATAAAGAACATCAATGCATGACATTGCTTGTAACCCTGATACACATCATTGATACAAATGTTGAGAAAGCAAAAGAAAGAAAAAAATTATGTCCACCAATATTGTCATATGTCATCACCAATATCGATACACATCATCGCTTATAAGGTTGATGCACTTCATTGACATAAACATCAATGCCCATCAATTTTTTCAACCACTATTTCCAAAAACGTTGATACATGTTATCACCTATAAAGCCAATACATGTCGTCAAAGCAAATGCTGACATCAACCAACTTTATTAACTATTATTGCCAATGACATCAATGCACAAAATTGCTTATAAGAATTATGCACACTATTAATATAAACACTAGTGCTCACCAACTTATTCACCAACTATCACTAATAACATTTACTCATGTCATCTTCTATAAGTTCATTACATATCATCGATAGAAATGCTAATTGTTAACCTTGAATTCATCAAACCCTTGGGTCAAAGGGTTGACTTGGTCAAATTGACCTGGCCAGGCCCCAAGACCACCTCCCTTGTGTTCAGTGAGTCAAGCCAAGTCTATTGAGCCCAGACCAAGGCCCTGGGTCAACCTGGTTGACCAGGTCAACCCTGGTTGACCCAAATTGACATGAACCCTTTTCATTTGATTTCAAATCAAATCCACTCCTCTTTAGGCTCAATTCTCACCTCTCCTGGACTCAATAGTTCAGACCCAACCTATTGGGCATATACCCATACCCTAGGTCAACTTGGTTGACCATGTCAACCCAAGTTGACCCAAATTAAACTAATTCCTTTCCTTTTGATTTCAAATCCATTTAAAACCTCCTCCTCTCAATTCCACACTCCCCTGGGTTCGATGGGTCAGACCTGACCCATTGAACCCAGACCTATGCCTTGGGTCAACCTAGTTGACCAGATCAACCTAGGTAGACCCAATTAGCCTAATTAGGTCAATTTAAGTTCTAATTTATTTTAGACCCATCTTTGGCTCAAACCCCCCATCCCTTGAACTCACTTGACCATGTTGACCAGGTCAACCCTTGACTTCATAAACCCAATCCTTAGTTGGTCAAACCTAGGCTTAAATTGGTCAAATTCCATCCTTTAATGCTTTTAAATCATTCCAAATGAGTTCATGATTGAAACACGGCCAATTCAAATAGATATCCCTTTTAATTATTCCTAAGTTCTATCCTAGACATCAATCTAATGCCTTGGACTTTAAATAGATGTTTTAGGATTATTTAGGACTTTTTGCATTATTCCTCTTTTCAAGATCCCCCAAGCTGAGATATATCATTTGTGAGCTCTTCCCTACTCCCTTCACCTTTCTCGACTTAGAACCATCGGCCAACCCCCACCAACGGTGAGTTTTTGGTGACCCGAGGCTCTAAATCTTCTAAGCTTCCTACATGTTGATCTAGTGCATTTTAGAGCTAGACTTCAACTAGGGAATTGTACGAGGATAGCCAACTAGCTCAGAGAACCCAAGATCTACTAAATCCATTCATTGGATTGATGTAAAATTATAACCCTAGGTTAACACACTTAGATTAATTTAACTTTTCATTAAGCAAGTTTCAGACCGCGAAAAGCATCCCCCATAATTTATGTTCATGATTGTAATATATATTTAAAATTTTGTCAAATTTAACTAAGCCATCCTCGAGAACGAAGACTTTTTCATTTTAGGGATACGGATTAACACACCCTTGATCTTGAGATCGGCGGTCCAAATCGTGTCATCTTGATGTTATGTTTAACTGCGTGGATGAATCCTCCCTTCATTTAGTGGTTCGGCTTGATCTCTGTCATCTATTTGAAACCACATGAAATCAAATAGTTGACGAGTGACGTTGACGCTGATTAATTGAAACTACATGGGTCCCATGCGGCCGTATTAATCATACGACAATGATTGTGTGGTGGCGCAATCATTGCCCATGATTACCGTCACCAACAATCATTAGCAGGGGTTTAACCCTAAAATTAGAAGTCGCCACTTAACCCTTCCATCACCACTAACTTAGGATTAGTTTTTTTATTAATTTTAATTAGTTTAAAACCAAATTTTACTTTTAAAATTTTTTAAAAATAAATATAAATCCTAAAAATTCATAAAATATATCAATATTTCCATAAAATTAATTATTTTAATTTAAAATAATATTAGTTTAAAATATTGCTTATATTTTAAATTATATTAATTATTATATCTTTCTTATTTCTACTTAATAAATAATTATATGTAATTAAAATATGTTATAAAAAATTATTTCTTTTTTACATTAATATAATTAAATTAAAAAAATAATTACTTAAAAAATATTAATTTAAGATAGAATTTACTTATGGTAATTTTATTTAATTTTAATTACTTAACATTTAAATATTTAGTAAATATTGATTAGTTTAAAAATAGTAGTAATAAATATTTATTTATTTCATTTTTTATTTTCAAAAATTAAAAAACTATTTATAATTGTTTAATTTTAAATAATTGAGAGATATTTTCCTATTTTAAATTATTTTAATTAATAAATTATTTAAATGACTTAAATTCAAAATACTTGCTAATAATTATATAATTATCATCTTAAAATTTTAGAAACTCTAGTGTTTAATTTAACCTAATAATTACCTTTATTAAAAACTAATTATTTTCAAATTATTTTAAAAATATCTTTTATTGTATTTAACATTAAAAATTCATAACTATTTCATTTTAAATCCTAATTACTTGTATAATACCTTAATTTTTTTAAAAAAAGTAGGTACTTTAATTTAAAATTATTTTCAAATATAAAAACATACTTTTTCTTGATTATTTATTTATTATTGAATTATTTTTATTATTTAAATATTATTTAAATAAATAGCATATTAAATATTTTTAAATTTAAAAAAATTAAAATTATTTTGAGCCTTACTTGGGTGACTAGTGGATCCCTCATGCACATATGAATTAAATTATTTTTAAACTTATATACTTATATATTTAGTTTATATGTATTTTAATATAATTTAAAATTACATATATTATTAAATGACTTAGTTTTGGGAGATCTATTATGAAATTTTGAACATAAATACATGCCTATGAGCACCATTCATGGGGGGAGAATTAATAGGTGATTGACTCCTATCATTTTCTAATTACATCGATAAGCATGCTTAATTACTTATTTTGTTGTATTTTACATGTGTAGTCTGTACGAGCACTTAGTTTAGGCCCTCCTAGATCTAAGGACTTGATGTGTTTATGTTTTTATGCATTCCCTTTATGTTAACCCAAGGGTTAGTTACTAACTTTGATTTTAAACCTACTTAACGTTGCAACACCATAAGGACAATAATTAAGAACCCGTCTAACAAACTTAAAAAAAATTCTAAGAATCAGAGTAAATCCCAGATTGACATGAAATTTGAAACATTTAAACTTAGGGACATTCTAAACCTTTTACAATTTTCTAGAAATTTTAGGAGCCTTTAAACTCCTTAATTAACAAACCCTAATTTTCCCTTTAATTAAGCCCCATTAACTTCAAAAAATTTTAATAAATTCATATTAACTCCAACAATTACCCATAATATATCAAACTCTTCAAAATTTAATACTTAATCTTAGAAAATTAAAATGCTCTTCATTAAATAATTTTTAATAATTCATTAATTGCCCCAACTTTGAAAATTCATAAATAATTTCAAAAAAAACTAAATTGGACAAACTAAAAGGCATTCAACTCTAATTAAAATCTAGTATATATTAAAAATATTAAGTTTCATGAAATCAACCTAAATCAAAAAAGTTAACTCTCTAGTCAACCGTAGTTTGTTAACCAGGGCCCAAAGCTTCTAAAATTCATAACTTTGCCTAGAAAAACTTCAAATATAGCAAACTTATTGTCTAATTACTCCTTATAAGGCTTAATATTTAATTAAAATGCTAGAATCCCTAAACCTAGCCTATTTTTAATAGTGACCTTTTGGACCCATTAACCTAGTTAACGGATAGGAGGACCATAGTCTTTCTAAAACCCATTATTTTAACTTAAACTTTAAAGATTACCACCCTAAGTATTAAAATATATCCACAAACTAAATTAACTAAATGTGAACCCTAATTCATTAATACTTAAACTTTAATCAAATTCTTCTTTCAAACCATTAACAAACTTGAACATAAGGTAACTTGAATTAACTACCCAGCATAAGAACTATCCAAAACCACACAGGGCTACTACACACACATAGGATTGTTATGACATCACTTCTATCTCCAGGATTAGGGCTGATCATTTTCCTTTTCTATTTTCTTTGTTTTGTTCTTGTATGTGGCACGTGTGTTAGTTGATTTGAGTGCTTTACTTTAATATATTGTGAGTGTTATGATGTTTATTTTATTATTATGCTTTCTATATTTTGCTTATGATGTGATTTATGTGATAGATCACCCATTTGTTAGGGGTTCCTTTGCTACATACGATATCTTCTATAGGTTTCATGCTCATGCAACATTAACAAAAGGGGAAAAATCATTAAGCTTTAAGACTAACGATATTTTTTGCAGATGCTTTAGAAATTACTAAATCCCCCTTTTAATTATAAGAGCATGGCTAAGTGTGATTGGCAATATGTCTTTTATTTCTATATATAAATTGCTTGGGATGTTTCTTTATTTAACTCCTTAGGATAACCATGTAGGAGAGTCTAGATTTTTTTTAAATGATGTAATTCGTGATCTAATCAAGTTGTGAAAGTCTTTTAAAAGTGAGGCATTTAACCACTCAGTACCCGAAGAGAAAAAGAAATGCCTTCATAGGAAATTCCTTATTCATTTGGGTACCCTTCTGGAGGACGAACCTTGAAGAGCCTGAAGGAGATGATCCGTAGAAAGACGATGTATATAAAGATGAAGACTTGAAGACAAAATACCTAACTTTTAAGAATTACATCATTCTTTAGGATCAGAATCCAAGATATTGTCGGAGGGGCCTAGCCATCATTACTTTTATGTAGAGTCTAAGTTATACTTATACAACACTTATCGTGAATTGTGGACTTTTCTTTACTCTAGTGATTTATATTAATGTGTTTACTTTATGTGCATAATAGAAATTGCATTGTTTTTCTAGATTTCTTTCTTGCATGTGTGTGGCCTGATCTCGCATGGCTCTTTTAAGGACTAAAATCTTTTTTACTCATAACCAAAATTTAATATTTTAGGAATTAAATAATATATAAATCTAATGACCTAAGGAATAGCCAAAATCATCTAGGATCGCATGCATATTAATGCATTTCTCTTCTCCCTTTCTATAATACACTTCCCCTCATATGGAAAGAGTCTAGATAATCTACCTATGAGGGTGAGGTGCTGGACCTTAGGAAGCTCAATCTTTTTTTATTTTTATAAGCCTTTTTAAAATTTCTTACATACTTAATTTGCAACTTTTTAACTAGCATGCATTGCATTAGAAACTAATTAAATTAAAATTTTAATTACATCAGCTCTGGGTGTTGATACTTGTTCAATATGAATTAGGTTGTTAAACCTAAGCTTATATCCCAGCAGCCAATCAAGAGGGGGTGAATTGGTAATTAAAAATTAATCCCTCTTTTAAAAATTTAAAATCGAGAATTAACTTTAGTGAATTTTATATAACGAGAATTTTCAACCACAAGTTAATACAGTAAAAATTAAAAGGTAGCGGAAAATAAAAAGATACAAGATTTATAGTGGTTCGGTCAAACACGACTTATATTCACTCCTCGGAGGCACCCTCCGAGTATTGTACCAATACCACTAGTGACTCTCCTTTTGCACCCACAGCAATGCGGAGAAGCATTCACAAAACTCTCTTCCACCACTACCCGTTGCGTCAGAGAACCATCGTCCTTTTAAACTCTTCCCAGTGTTAGCAAAGAACCGTTTGTCCTTTCACACTCTCTCGATTTAGGCAGAGAACCCTTCGTCCTTTCACACTCTCCAAGTGTGGGCAAAGAACCCTTTATCCTTTCACACACTCCAAGGGTGGGCAGAGAACCCTTCGGCTGTTCACACTTTCTAATTGTCGTCAGAGAACCAGATCTCTTTGACAGATCTTCTTACAAGAAATTTAGAAGTAGAAAGAAAATAATAAAGTAATCAAAAACCACAAATAAAGATTCTTACCTTTGAGTACCAAGTGAATCTTTCACGCTCCAGTAGTAAGAATCTTCCTTCAAAACACTCTCTCACACTCACTTCTTGAGTCTCCCTTCAGTTGGCACGAAGATCAGTAGGCAAAAAGATTAAGAGGCAATTCTAATTAGACTTTATATAGGAAAGACACAAAAAATCGTCCAAAAATTGCTGATATTCAAGTCTGTACATAGTTGATCGTCATGTACGATCGCAGATCATCCTGGACAAAGTTACTTAAATCAATTGCATATGAACCCAATGTATATTGGTACGAACTGACTTCGTACCCGATTATCGTCCCGTATGAACTAAGTTCATTAGGTACGAACAGTTATACCATGGGTCGGTTTGACAAACTGCAGGAAGTTATCAAAATTGGAAATGTTAAAACATTTTCATCCTGGGACAAATAAGAGTTCGTTTGGATGAAATTTTTACATAGAGCATTTCATCCTAGGACGAATTGAAATTCGTTTGGACGAAATTTTTACAGAGAGCATTTCGTCCTGGGCTGAATATAGAATTTTGTGTGAACAAAAATTTTTTAGAGAGCATTTCATCCTGGGATGAATTGAAGTTCGTTTGGATGACATTTTTACATAGAGCATTTCGTCCTGGGCTGAATATAGAATTTCGTCTAGACGATCAGGACTTAAAAAATTTTCATACTTCCTCTTCGTTCCATTACTCCACCGAGGGGATAACTAACTTGATCATCTCATACGCACATGTTTCATTCCGTACAATCAGTATTAATTTTAAAGATCTCCCCAAGTGTGTGTGTGCTAAGTTACTTAATTATAATCACTCCCTCTCAAACTCAATACAATGAAAAGTACAAGCTTCAATTTATAAATTATCTCATACTGAATTTTGATTTGAAGTCTTTATTAGTTTTAAGTTCGATTATTCTTAAATGTTAGTCCACACAAGAGTAAAATTAATTCTTCTAAAAAGTATTAGGAGAAAACAAACTTTAAAATAATAATATTTGAAATCATCAAAACTTTATAAGTTGTAAGAATATAAAAATTGCAAATAGCAACTCTCTCAATAATTCTCCCCCTTTTTGATGATGGCAAGATAATTATTATTTGTATAAATTGCAAATTTTAAGAATCTCCTAAAATTTGCCTGAGTTGATGAACATATGAAAATAAAGAGGCATTTCACAACAATTTTATCTTTTATCTTTTCCTTTCCTTTTTGATACAAAATAAGCACATATATACGATACAAACAAGCACATAAATACTATACAAACAATATTTTCTCCACCTTTTTTGTCAACAGCAAAAAGAGAAGAAGAAAAAAAAGACAAAAATATAAGCAGTCAAATGATAATCCTTTGATAATTAATCCTTGAAAGTGATTAAAATAAATATTGCAAATAAAATCAAATCATTAGATAAATAAAAATAATTCATAGAATATAATAAGAGATATAACATTGATAATAACAAATATATATCAAAAATATGAATCAATTTAGACACTAAGATAAAGAAAATCATTGCAAAAAGGATAAATATAAAATTTGTATATTTCAAATTTCAATATGAAATATAAATGTACAAAAGATCAATTTGAATTAAGAGATTAAAAGATTATGAAAAGAAATAACTACCACATGTTGCGCTTTGCGCATCTTTTTCGATAGTTGTGGTTTATTTTTGTGCATCTTTTTACTTGTGGGCTGATTTTATACCTCTTTTTCAAATTGCGAACCATTGCGCATTCTTTTTTATTTTTGTACATTTGTATATTTTTCAAGACTAATCTTGATCTTTTCAAAATCAATAATCAAAGTTTTCAAATTTTTTTAAGTGCATCAATATTTATTGAAAAGTGAAATATAAAATAAGAAAATATCATAATTATAATAATAATATTAAACATTAATGTAGTCTAATAAGAGACATGAAATTGACAATCTTAATTATATCAAGTTATAAACAAAACTTAAATTTAAAAAAATTAGATTTTCTAATGAATTTAATTTTGAGTTGCAGTTTAAGTTATAACACTTGTAGGATAAAAAATTTTAGGGATTTTCATATAGGCTAACACACATTTTAAAACAAAATTAAAACCAAGATAATATAACTTATATTGATATCATTATAATGGATATTACAATCTAAGAAATGATATCAATATCACATAAAACTCAAAATACAAAAACATTAAATGAAACAAGCACATAATTAAAAATAAAATACATCACAATGTAACACATCACAAACCACTACATCACAATCACATCAACTAAAGAAAAACATAACCAAGAATATGAATCACTCTGATGGATCCTGATTTGGAGGAGGATGAGGAGGTACAGTACTGAAAAAGTTAAAATAATTGCTTATCATAAGAATGTTTGAACTAATATCATTCATCTGCTCTCTCATATACCCCATGTCCTGATTGTACTAAACATCCTACTTCTGTAAGTGAGTTTCAATTTGATCAAATCTTTGATCAAAATGAGACTCTAAGCGATCAAATCTCTGAACTAAATCCTGATAATTTGGTTCACTAGCAGGTGCAGGTGTAGGTTCATGTTCCTCCTCTAAGTCACTAATAACATGTGCTTTACCTGGTTCATCTTTATTGAAGATTTCCCTAAAAGATCTGTCATTGTAGCAGAGAGGTTCTTCAAAATCTTCAACTGGATGAACCAAATCATACTTTAAGTCTAGCTACAAGGGCAAAAGTCTTCTCAAAATCAATCCCTTCAATCTGATTATACCCCTTAGCAACTAATCTAGCCTTATTTCTAATGACTACTCGTGAGTCATTTATTTTATTTTTGAATACCCACTTAGTTCCAACTACACTTTGATCCTTTGGCCTTGTAATTAATTTCCAAACTTTATTTTTTACAAATTAATTTAACTCTTCTTGCATAGCCAAAATCTAAAACTCATCCGAAAGTGCTTGATCAATATTTGTGGGTTCTATTATTGAAATGAAGGCTGAATGATTGACTTTTTTGTTTAATCCACGCCTAGTCCTTACACCATCACTAGGTTCACCAATTATTAATTCATTTGGGTGGTTTTTAAAAAATCTCAAATCTCTAGGCAAAGGGTTTTCTATCTCCAAATTTTCTTCCAAATTTATTTTATCAATCTTTTAGGAGTTAATCCAAATCTCATCTTCTATGACATTTAGCTCTTCCAAAATTTCAGATTCATCAAATACAACATGTGTGGTCTCCTCAATTATCAAAATTCTTTTGTTGAATACTCTATAAGATTTTCCAACACTTGAGTATCCTATAAAAATTCCTTCATCTGATTTGGGATCAAATTTTCTTAAGGCAGATTTTTTATTGTTATGAATAAACACCTTGCAACCAAAAACATGCAAATATAACAAATTAGTTGTTCTTCATTTTAGCAACTCATAGGGTGTTTTATTTAATTTAGATCTCACATTGACCCTATTCAGAACAAAACATGCAGTGCTAATCACCTCAGTCCAAAAATATTTAGGAAGTGAGTATTCTTCCAACATGGCTCGAGCGACTTTTATTAATATTTTGTTCTTTCTTTCGACTACCCCATTCTGTTGAGGGGTTCTAGGTGCAGAAAAGTTGTGATCAATTCCTTTCTCCTTATAAAAATCCTCAAATCTTTCATTCTCAAATTCTCCTTCATGATCACTTTGTATAGTTATAATTTCACATCCTAACTTTCGTTGAATCTAAGTCAAAAAGTTTCTAAATTCCTCAAATGATTTACTTTTATGAAATAGAAATCTAAACCATGTGAATATAGAGTAATCATCCACAATCACAAATCCATATACATTCTCTCCTAGACTTACAGTTCCAACTGGTCCAAAAATATCCATATGCAAAATCTCCAATGGTTTACTAGTTCTAAGATTCTTATTGGATTGAAAGAGGACTTCACCTATTTTCCTAATTGACATGCATCACAAAGGTGATTCTTTGTAAAGTCTAGTTTTGGTAAACCTCTTACTAGGTTCTTTTGGATAATCCTTCTAAGATTTTTTATGCTAGAGTGACAAAGACTCTTATGCCAAAGCCATGATTCATCAGAAATAGTTTTTAAACAAAAAGTAGTAGGAGTTTGAATGCAATTCAAATATAGCATATACACATTATTTACCCTTATACCATTCAAAACATCATTTCCATTTAGGCTTAATATGCAGCTAGTAGGAAAAAATTTTACACAATACCCTCTATCATATAGCTGGATTATACTTAACAAATTATGCTTTAAGCCTTCTACCAATAATACATTTTCAATGTAAAATTTTTTAAGATTTCCAATCAAACTTGACCCAACCACCTTCCTTGTGGTGTTATCTCCAAGTGTAACCTTGCCTCCACTCCTAGCTTCCAGCGATATAAATTGTGCAGTATCTTCAGTCATATGCTTTAAACATCCGCTGTCCAGGTACCATATGCTCTCACGAGGTCTTGTGTGAGAGCGACCCTACAAGATTATCAAATGTTAGACCTGAGAACCCAAACAAGCCTTTTAGAAATTTATAAAGAGGGTGCATGTATGATATGTCTAGGTTTATGCATCTTAGGTTTCCACACCAAATAAGTTTTCTTCTTCAAAGTACAGGTGTGAGCTATGTGTCCAATCAATCTATAATTATTATATTTGACTTTTGGAAAAGGATTCCTAAGCCTTCTACTATTCATTTATCTATTTAGGGATTGCATAAATTTAGGATACAAAATAGGATTAGTGAAATCTTCAAGTTTAGGGGGTATCATATTATCCTCGAGAGCTTTTATCGTTAATTTATAAAATGAATTCATATCTTCTAAAATTTGATTTGTATAATTGATTCTATAAATTTTGTTCTCATATTCATTCTTAAAATTTTTAAATTTTTTTCAAGTTCTATATAGGATGATTTCAAACTTTCATGATTTTTATTCAAGTCATCAAACTAATCAAGTAATTTCATGTGATTGTCATCAATTAAAGTATGATCTTTCCTAAAGATTTCATATTCTTTTTATAGTTCCTCAAATTCTAAGCTCATACTAGTATGCATTTTTTTCATTTTCCTATATACATCATGCATGTGTTCGATACTTCAAAAAGTTCATCATAAGTTAAATCACATTGCTCTTCTTTATCTGACTGATCAAGATTATCAGCCTAAGTACAGATTAGTGACTTCTTCTTCCTTTTCGGTCTCTGATGAGTTCGAAGTTGAGTCTTCCTAGAAAGCTCTTTGGAATTTCTTCTTGCCCTTCTTCACAATTGATTTCTCCTCTACTTTCTCCTTGCTAGGAGTGGCTTTGAGTTTTAGGCAGTATGTCTTAATATATCCAGGTTTCATGCACTCATAAAAAATAACATCATTTGAAATCTTGACATTCCTATTAAATTTACCTCGATTTCATTGCAGGCGTCTATTCTGCTTCCTCTTCAGAAAGCTTTTAAATTGTCTAATCATTAATGCGATGTCATTTTCATCCTCAGGTTGTGAGTGTTCACTCTCAGATTCCTCCACTTTTAGTGCTATTTTCTTTTCCCTTCGTGGTTCACTTGCATTAATCTTTCTTTGGCTAACTACTTACTCGTAAGCAATTAGTGAACCAAGAAGATTATCAATAGAGTAAATGTTTAGATCTTTAGACTCTGTAATTGCAGTAACTTTAGCATCATAAGCAGTAAGCAAACAACGAAGAATCTTATTAACTATTTCAGCATTCGTAAGTTCCCTATCCAATGCATGTAAAGAGGTGACTATTTATGTGAATCTTGTGTACATATCAGAAATTGATTCATTTGGTTTCATGCAAAATAGTTCATAATCATGCAACAAGATATTAAGTCTAGATTGTTTAACTTCATTAGTATCCTCATACATTATACAAAGTCTATCCCATATGTCCTTTCCACTCTTGCAAGTAGAAACCCACATGTAATCTTCTGATTTAAGTGCACAAAAAAAACTATTCAAGCATTTGGCGTTTAGTTGTGCTAAGTCACATTCTTCTACTGTCCAGTCCACAAACGGTGTTTCAACTCTAACTCCGTCAACTAGTCTAGTTGGTTTTGTATACCCTTATGAACTAAGATCCACATACAGTAATTAAGTGACTATAAAAATATAGACATGCGTGTTTTCTAAAAATTAAAATGAATATTGTCGAACAATAGAGGTCTAGTTATAGAGTAACTCTCATGTGTATTTTGGTTTCCAAATATAGCCAACTATATTAATCAAAAAGTAGTATAAACTTATGATTTTGAAATAACACTCTAATACAACTTGTTGATACTTGTTCAATATGAATTAGGTTGTTAAACCTAAGCTTATGTCACAGCGGCTAACCAAGAGGGGGAGTGAATTGGTAATTAAAAATTAATCCCTCTTTTAAAAATTTAAAACTGAGAATTAACTTTAGTGAATTTTATAGAACGAGATTTTTCAACCACAAGTTAATACAGTAAAAATTAAAAGGCAGCGAAAAATAAAAAGACACAAGATTTATAGTGGTTCGGTCAAACACGACCTACATCCACTCCCCGGAGGCACCCTCCGAGTATTGCACAAATACCACTAGTGACTCTCCTTTTACACCCAAAGCAAGGAGAACAAGCCTTTAAAAAATTCTCTTACACCACTACTCCGTGCGGTAGAGAACTGTCATCCTTTTACACTCTTTCCAGTGTTGGCAGAGAACCGTCCGTCCTTTCACACTCTCTCAGTGTAGGCAGAGAACCCTTCGTCGTTTCACACTCTCCAAGTATGGGCAGAGAACCCTTCGTCCTTTCACTCTCTCCAAGTGTGGGCAGAGAACCCTTCGACTGTTCACACTCTCCAAGTGTCGGTATAGAACCAGATCTCTTTGACAGATCTTCTTACAAGAAATCTAAAAGGAAGAAAGAAAAGAGTGAATAATCAAAAACCACAAGTAAAGATTCTTACCTTTAAGTACCAAGTGAATCTTTCACGCTCCAGTAGTAAGAATCTTCCTTCAAACACTCTCTCACACTCACTCCTTGAGTCTCCCTTCAGTTGGCACAAAGATCCGTAGGCAAAAAGATTAAGAGGTAGTTCTAATTGGACTTTATATAGGAAAGACACAAAAAATAGTCCAAAAATTACTGATATTCAAGTCTGCACATAGTGGATCATCCCGTACGATCGTGGATCATCTTGCACGAACTTACTTAAATCAGTTGAATACAAACCCAATGTATATTGGTACAAACTGACTTTGTACCCGATTATCGTCCCGTACGAACTAAGTTCGTCCGATACGAACAGCTCTACCATGGGTCGATTTGACAAACTGCAGGAAATTGTCAAAATTGGAAATGTTAAAACATTTTTGTCTTGGGACGAATAAGAGTTCGTCTGGACAAAATTTTTACAGAGAGCATTTCGTCCTAGGACGAATTGAAGTTCATTTGGATGAAATTTTTACATAGAGCATTTTGTCCTGGGCCGAATATAGAATTTCATCTAAACAAAAATTTTCCAGAGAGAATTTCATCCTGGGACGAATTGAAGTTTGTCTGAACAAAATTTTTACAGAGAGCATTTCGTCCTAGGCCAAATATAGAATTTCGTCTAGATGATCAGGACTTAAAAAAATTTTCATACTTCCTGTTCGTTCCATTACTCTTCCGAGGGGATTACTGACTTGATCATCCCGTACGAACATGTTTCATCCCGTACGATCAGTATGAATTTTAAAGATCTCCCTAAGTGTGTGTATGTGTGTGTGCTAAGTTACTTAATTATAATCACTCCCTCTCAAACTCAATATAATGAAAAGTACAATCTTCAATTTATAAATTATCACATGCTAGATTTTGATTTGAAGTCTTCATTAGTTTGGAGTTCGATTATCCTGAAATGTTAGTCCACACAAGAGCAAAAACAATTCTTCTAAAAAGTGTTTGGAGAAAATAAACTTTAAAACAATAATATTTGGAATCATCAAAACTTTATAAGTTACAATAATGTAAAACATGTAAATAGTAACTCTCTCAACACTAGGAACATTTACCCTATATAACTCCAAGATCAATTAGAAAACTCTCTAGATGTCAACTTTAACTTCAAAAAATTGAGCTACCTACCCATCTTTTATAAAGACTGTATATCATGTATTTTATGTGCTTAGGTGGTTAGTTGTCTTTCCTTTTCAGGTAGGATATAAGTTCATGATGCAATAGTGAGGACACTGGTGTTAGTGTTGGGTGTAGAACACTAAATCGACTATAGATTTAGGATTTAAGTGATTGGCTTTCCTTTTCTCCATTTTCTTCTCAGTGCCTTAGTGATGAAATCAAGAATTCTGTACTTTTTATTTTGTTTGAACATTACTATATTATGTTTTCTATTTTATTTTATTTTCTTTTTTTAGCTATCCAATGATGGGAAAGCATCCAATGATCATGGTAGGTAGTGCATATGGCTTGGTAGACCTTTGGTTTGCTGGCTCGATTGGTCCCTGGCTACTGATGGTTCTCGGGTTGGCTGTTTTGGAGTTGATATTTGTGAGCATATTTGCTATTAACCTGCGGGTTTATTCAGCAATTCTGCGGGCTCTTTTCAACCTTCGTTTCTCATCCCCTCCGGAAATCCTGCGGGCTCTTTCCACCCTTTCTTCTCGGGCTTCTAACCTCTTTCGTCTCTCCTCAAGTGCCGCTCCATCTGTATCCTTCTTCTCAAAGTAAAGCAACTTTAGGGTGTCGTATCAGAGTTGATTTGAAGCATCTATTGAAGAAATTGGCCAATCTTGCAGTGGTGGACCATCGATTTGCTAGTTTTATGCACTTTACTTATTTAACCTACAAATTTGATGCATGTGAGGAACCCGCTCTGACGGTTGTCTGAGGATAGCATCTTTTTTTAAGTTTCTTTATTTCTTTCTCCTAGCATCTTTTATTGTGTTTGTCAAGTTTTGGGTCATTTAAGTTTATTTAACAAAGTTTGTTTTAATTTCTACTCATTTTGTCAGTTTTCTTCTCGTGTGTCTTTTGTGTTCAAGAAATATAGGGTCCCCTATATTCCTTGTCTACATCAATTTGGTATCAGAGAAAGTTCGTCTTTTTTTTTTTTTGGTTTTTAGGAGTCTTTCTCTTTAGTGTCAAAAAAGATTTTAAAAAAATGGCTAATGAACAAGGGAATTGGCAACAAGTGATGCAACAATTAAATGATTTGCAACATCAAATTAATACGGTAGCTGAGGCCATTGCTAATCCAAATGTCAATCAAGCTAATTCTAATCCTAGCATTATATCTTCTGGGAGTGAAGAGGAAGAACCTAGAAATCGAAATAGGCGACAAAGAAATTGGGATCACGGAATTAAAATCGACGTTCATAATTTTGAAGGAAAATTGTAACCTGAACAATTCCTAGAATGGGTAGAAAAAATGGATCAGTTTTTTGAATGGAAAGAAATTCCGGATAATCGAAAAGTTAAATTTGCAAATTTAAAGCTAACAGGACATGCATTAACTTGGTGGAAAAATTTACAAAACAACAGATTAAGAAGAGGCAAAGAAAAAGTCCAAAATTGGGAAAGAATGAAGGAGAAAATGAAAAGAAAATTCTTGCCAACTGATCATGCTCGAACAATATTTAAAGATCAACTCAATTTGCGTCATGTCATTAAAACTGACGAGGCTTATCGTATGGCTTTAAAACTGGAAAAGCAACATCAAAGGAAAAAGGGTGATAATAAAATCGTGGAAACGTATAAGCGTCGTTTAACTAGCGGGATTAAATCTCAATCTCAAACTTCTGGGGGAATATCAGGTCTGAAATTTAAAGCTTTTAAAAGTCAAAATCAAGGAAAAGAAAAAGGGGTAGCAAGAAATAAACCATCTGAACAATCTATGCAAATTGGACCTTGTTACAAATGTGGGTTATATGGTCACTTGTCAGCTACTTGCAGAAAGAATAATTCTCCACGAACTAATTTCATAGAAGATGAAAATGAGATAGAAGAAGAGGAGGAGAATGAAACAGAATCTAAAAATGAAGCTGAAAATTTTGATTCAGAAGGAGATGAAAGTGAAAAGTCTTTGGTAATTCGACAAGTTCTAACAACAACAATTGACAAAGGGGATAGATGGCTAAGAGGAAACGTATTCAAAATAACTTGCACCATCGAAGGAAAAATTTGCACCCTTATGATTGATAGTGGAAGTTCAGGGAATTTTGTTTCTCAAAAATTGATCGACAAACTTAAACTCAAATCAAAACCTCTTGCAAAATCTTATAAGATCTCTTGGTTCAAAAAAGGAGGTGAGATTCCAATTACTAAACAATGCACTGTCAATTTATCAATTGGGGGATCATTTAAAGATCAAATTGTTTGTGATATTGTGCCACTTGAAGTTTGCCATATTTTGTTAGGATGACCTTGGCAGTACGACAACAAAACTGTTCACAATAGAGAGAAAAACACATATACTTTGATGAAAAATAATAAGGAGTTTACTCTTCATCCTCTAAAGAATGTGCCGGATTCACCATTCGAGAAAAACACAGTTGCCAAAATTACTTCTCCTGAATTGCTTTTAAATGATAATGATTTGAAACATTTTGAGGTTGCTTATTTGGTTTTGGGAAAAGAATCTGATACTGTTTTACTGGATGAGTTTTCTGATATAATTTCTGATGATTTTCCAATTGGATTGCCTCATATGCGACAAAATCATATTGACTTGATTCCTGAAGCTTTTTTGCCTAATCTTCCTCATTATAGGATGAGTCCAACTAAATATGATGAATCTTTTAAACTAGTATCTGAACTGCTGGAAAAAGGTTTAATCCAAGAAAGTTTGAGTCCTTGGGCTGTGCCTGCTTTGTTAACTCCAAAAAAGGATAGAATATGGAGGATGTGTGTGGATAGTAGGACAATAAACAAAATCACCATTCCTAAACTGGATGACATGCTTGATATGCTGAGTGATGCCTTTTGGTCTTTCAAATACTTCGAGTACTTTTATGAGAACTATGAATCATATTTTGACACCTCTCATTGGAAAGTTTGTTATTTTAAAAAGATTGTTCGCCTTCACGGTATCCCTCGAACTTTTACTTTTGATCGTGACTCTAGGTTTTTAAGTCACTTTTGGAGAACTCTGTGGGCTAAGATAGGAACTTCTCTTCAGTTTAGTAGTGCTTATTTTCTTCAAACCGATAAACAAACTGAAATTGTCAATCAAAGATTTAAAAAGAATTTCAATTCTCTGATTGCTCCTATTACTGATTGCTTGAAAAAGGGAATTTTTAGGTGGACACTTGAGATTATTAAAACAAAAATGAGTCAAGTTCCCATTCTGAAAGTACCAAATTTTGAGATCATTTTTGAAGTTGATTGCGATGTCTCTCATTTTGGTATTGGTACAATGCTTAGTCAAAAAGAAAAACATGTTGCTTACCTTAGTGAAAAACTGTCTAAGTCTAAGTCTAAGTATTCTACTTATGATTTGGAGTTCTATGCTATTGTGCAAGCTTTAAAATTCTGGAGATGCTATCTGATTCAACGAGAATTTATTTTGAATAATGATTACGAGGCTTTACGAATTTTGGGCTCACAAAAAAATCTGAGCAAAAGACACGCCAAATGGGTTTCTTTTTTACAAGAGTATACTTTTCATATCAAACATAAAACTGGGGTTTTGAATAAAGTTACTGATGCTTTAAAACGAAGATTTCATTTGTTGATAACTGTTTTTCCGACTGTTTCTTCTTTTGATTTTTTGAAAGACACTTATGCAAATGATTTTGATTTTGAAAATATTTGGAATGCTTGTTGTGCTTCTGGGACTGATCATTCTGCTCAATTTGTTATACATCAAGGTTTCTTATTTAAAGGAATTAGACTTTGCATATCAAAAAATTCTTTGAGAGAACAACTTGTGAAAGAATTGCATAATGGAGGTTTGGGAGGACATTTTGGACAAGGAAAAACAATTGCTTTAGTTGAAGAAAATTATTTCTGGCCCCACGTGAAAAAAGACATTGCTAAATTAGTAAAACAATGCAAGATTTTTGAAAAACTTGAGGTTACTGCTAAATACAAGACTGAGGCTGATAAACATCGAAAATAAGCAAATTTCAATAAAGGTGATTTAGTGATGGCTTACTTTTGTCGCCAAAGGTTTCATGTTGGCACTTTTAAAAAGTTAAGCAGAAAGAAATTTGGTCCATTTCGTGTGATTAAAAAATTAGGTGCTAATGCCTATTTGCTAGATTTACCAGAAACTGTTGGCACTTCACCTGTTTTTAATGTTTCTGACCTGTCTTTGTATGAAGGAGATTCTGACAATTTTGTAGATATTGAAACTTTACCACTCTTTGCTCCTTTGGTAAAGTCTGAAGATCAAATCGAAGATATTATTGATGTGAAGGTTATTCAAACGAGGCATGGAGAACACAAAAAGTTTTTGGCCAAATGGAGCAATCGGCCATTGACTGACTGTACCTGGATTGATGCTGCTGATCTAAAAAAGAAAAATTTGGAGCTTTTTGAACGAGTTGCTGATACGTTCTCATCAGGAGCTGAGAATTTTCCACCATGGGAGAATTGATGAAATCAATAATTCTGTACTTTTTATTTTGTTTGAACATTACTATATTCTGTTTTCTATTTTATTTTCTTTTCTTTTTTTAGCTATCCAATGATGGGAAAGCATCCAATGATCATGGTAGGTAGTGCATATGGCTTGGTAGACCTTTGGTTTGCTGGCTCGATTGGTCCCTGGCTACTGATGGTTCTCGGGTTGGCTGTTTTGGAGTTGATATTTGTGAGCATATTTGCTATTAACCTGCGGGTTTATTCGGAAATCCTGCGAGCTCTTTCCAACCTTCGTTTCTCATCCCCTCCGAAAATCCTGAGGGCTCTTTCCACCCTTTCTTCTTGGGCTTCTAACCTCTTTCGTCTCTCCGCAAGTGCCGCTCCATCTGTATCCTTCTTCTCAAAGTAAAGTAACTTTAGGGTGTCGTATCAGAGTTGATTTGAAGCATCTATTGAAGAAATTGGCCAATCTTGCAGTGGTGGACCATCGGTTTGCTAGTTTTATGCACTTTACTTATTTAACCTACAAATTCGATGCATGTGAGGAACCCGCTCTGACGGTTGTCTGAGGATAGCATCTTTTTTAAGTTTCTTTATTTCTTTCTCCTAGCATCTTTTGTTTTGTTTGTCAAGTTTTGGGTCGTTTAAGTTTATTTAACAAAGTTTGTTTTAATTTCTACTCATTTTGTCAGTTTTCTTCTCGTGTGTCTTTTGTGTTCAAGAAATATAGGGTCCCCTATATTCCTTGTCTACATCACTTAGTCCCTTCGTATATTGGTATGAACCATGCCTATTGACTAAGCTCACTTGAACCCTTTCTTTCCCTTTGAGTAGGTTCCTAGTCTCTTGGGCCAATCCCATTCTGGAAAGAATAATATTGGATTCTTAATTAAGAGTATTCTCAGGCTCTGGCTTGAGATGTAATTAATCATAGGGGCTTATGCATGTGGGAAACAAAATTTCACCATCAAATAAACCCCACTCAAGCTGATGAATCAGGGGGGTGGGGGGGAACCCATTGTTTCGATCAGGTCATGCATATTATTATCCATCGGGGTGCGTTGGCAAGAGCTTTTATCCTCAATGGTTAATTGTATGTGTGATCTAATCTGCCCTATCATTAGCCCGATTGCAAAGAGCGTGAAGCCCTGCGATCATCTCATCCCTCAGGATGGTGTGGTCGTATACCCTTTGTATTTTGTCCCCCTCATATCAGATACCCTTTGTACGTCCACACTAATGCTCATTATCCTCATTACATCCCAATATCATCACCAACTACGTCACTCACTGATGCCACCAATATTGATAATGCATATATCTTTTATGAGAACAATGCATATGTTGATACAAATATCATTATAATTTGTTAGTTGAAAGGATATAAAGTAAATAATAGTTTCCCATAGATATACCATAACTTACTTCTCATAAATATGAATTTCTCAATAATTTCATTGGTTTTCATAATAAAACAGAGCTATAATTTCATCTATATTTCTCATATATATTCTAGATTACCACTATTACAGAGATGACATAATGTACTTACTTTCAAAAAATTTCTTTGAAATTTTGATGAGCAGAATATGAAATCATATGCAAAATGATATGCATATCCTGATGCCTACTTATAACTCTACATTTACTTATGCCTCCCACAGTCTACCTTCATTGAGTAAAGGAGACTATCTTGAATCCCCTTATAACTCCACTTTCACTCATATCTTCCTCAAACCTTTCACACCCACATAAAGCATATACAGTTTCAATTAGAAGTTAGAAATAGTTAAGCAGTATATAACAAAAAAATCGGGCCCATATAATAGAGTTCATAATGCATTTTATCAATCTCCCACATCAGAACAACCATCATATGATCATAAATGCATATGCAGAGCTTTATAGATTGAATATATACACAATATGGTAACATAACTACGAATGAAGATGTACCATAATGTTGAAGATGATACACATGTATAATACTAAGATTTTCTAACTTTCACCACTTAAAATAATATTCACTATTAAGCTTCAAACATTATTTTGTGATATAATAAATCTCAGAGTTACTAGTTCTTGATAGAAGAATATTCAAAAATTAATATAGGTAAAACAAACTAGTAACTATCTTAATTCTTATAATAAATATTCAAAATAAAATATTATATAACATATAAAAAGCTACATTGTATAATATTAATTATTTTCATTAAAATGTATTTTTCGTCTTTAACTTTTCACAAAAATATTAGAATTAAAATTAGTATTATGGTTTTGGGGAGCATACCTCAAGCATAATAATTTTCCTTATTGGCCTATGAATGAATCTTCAGCTTTGGCCTCTAAATCCTCTTGTCTTTCTCTCTCCTCCTCCGCTCCCTATCCTTTTCCTAATCCACGAGTGAATTTAGTGGGGCTAACATGGGCACGTTCCCCACTTCAAAAAAAAAAAATAATGCCTACGATGGTATGCCATGTATTTTCTTCTGACTGCGATTCCCAGAAGGAATCAGACACTCTAATTTGTGAATCTTCTAATCGAAATGCCTTTGAGGTAGTTAGCTGCAACTCAAATGATGTTATGGCTGCTTTGGAGCCCAATTAGGATGCCCAAAAGTCTATACGCAACATTTTGTGTGATGATAGTGATAAACTGACGACTCCGCCGCCGATCAGACGCAGCTAACACCACTTCCTCTGCCTCAGCTGCTCTCTCTGCCATATACTGCTTTATACTTTATGTTATTGTCTAAGGGCAAAATAGTCTTTTCCAAGAGCCTCACTTTATGCTCTTTAGTGTATTTAAATTCCAAAGAACCGTTGCTACAGAAACAGGATGAAATCATTATTCTCAGCTCACTACTGTTCATCGTCTTCGTTGAGCTCGTATCATTTTCTCATGGTATCAGAGCCGCTCGCCTAATGGCCCCCCGGTTCTCTCCCAATGGGCGATACAACTCCTCCATCCGCGTCGTCCACTCCGCAAACCACTGTCCACGACAACCAGAACACGGCAGATGTTCATATTCCAGCTAATCTCAAATTTTTTCTTTCTAATGTCAAGAACGTCATCAATGTCCAGCTTCTCCCGGACAACTACCCCACCTGGCGGTCGGCGATTCAAAAATTTTTTGCAGCCAACAGCTTCTCAGGGTACCTGGATGGTACTCATTCTTGTCCACCCAAACACCTGCTAACCGCCGCCGGCCAGCTCACGTTGAATCCCCAATTCTCCTCCTGGTCTCTTATTGATCAAAACCTCTCTGTTGCTTTATTTTCCACTATCTCACCCTCCATCCTCCCCTATGTACTCAACCTTGACACTTCAGCTGCTATTTGGCGCACACTCAAGCAACGATTTTACTCCACCAATCGTTCTCGTGTAATACAGCTGAAAAATGAATTACACTCTCTGTCAATGCATAACAAAACCATGACTGAATACCTGGCGTCGGTAAAAGTGCTTGTAGACAACATTAATGCTGCGGGTGGTACTGTCGACAGCGAAGATGTTCTGCATTACATCCTCAATGGTCTACCGCCCTCTTACCAGTCATTTAAAACCTATATTCGCTCCTCTATGCATCCCATCAGCCTAGATAACCTGTATTCGCTTCTACGAAGTGAGGAGGTGCACCAACTTACAGACGCCACCAAGGATCTTTCATTAGCTTCCACAGCTACGTCCAGTGATCCTGCTCTCGCACTGTTTACCCCCCGTGGTCGCGGTCGTGGCCGCTTCACCAACTACAGAGGACGGGGTAGAGCTTCCAGCTCCAATTGTTCTCCCAGACCACCCCGCTTCGACGGTAACTGTCAAATTTGTGGTAAAGCTGGACACTCCGCAGTCACCTGCTGGCATCGTTCCAACTTGCAATACAGCGCTCCAGCTGCTTCCTCCGACGTTGCTTTGCTAGCCAATAGCTCCGTCGTCGACTCTTCTCCCTGGTATCTCGACAGTGGCGCAACAGCTCACCTCACTCCTGAGGCATTACCATTCCAGTTACCCTACACTGGTAAGGATCATGTTCTGGTTGGCAATGGCACACCACTTCCTGTTCAAAACATCGGCAATGGACTTCTACCCACCCCGACCCGTAAGATCCTCCTAAACTCTCTGCTCCACGTCCCTCACTTGACCCATCGTCTGCTCTCTATTTCTAAACTAATCCATGATAACAATTGTTCGATCTTATTTGATAAAACTGGTTTTCATGTAAAGGATCGGACGACACAACAAACACTTCTCAGCGGTCCGTGCTGTAATGGTCTTTATCCCATTACCAGCACCTCGTCTTCCCCAACTCATATCGCTGCTCAAGCCACTCTCGCTTCTCCTGGTTTCACGGCTTTCGAACTCTGGCATCGTCGCCTCGGCCATCCTCACCATTCCATCCTCCGCCAGATTCTGCAACAACTCCCAACAAAATCAAGCAGTTTTAGGCATGAATTTTGTAACTCCTGTGCTTTAGCTAAAAGCCACAGGCTACCATTCTCCCCCTCAAACCATGTATCTAGATATCCCTTACAGCTTCTTCATATGGATGTATGGGGACCTTCTCCAATTCCTTCCTATGATGGTTTTCGTTATTACCTACTTATAGTAGATGATTTTAGCAGATATTGTTGGCTCTTTATGTTGCAACTTAAATCTCAGGTTCCACACTTAATAATAAAATTCATCAAATTTATTGAAAAACAATTTACGTCTTCTGTTCGTCGAATCCGAACGGACGGCGGCGGCGAGTTCGTCAACAAAACCCTTCAAACTTTTTATTCGCAAACAGGCATTCGTCACGAACTCACGTGTCCTCACACCCCTCAACAAAATGGAATTGCCGAACGAAAACATCGTCATCTCCTCGAAACGGCTCGCACACTTCTTATCGATGCCGCCCTCCCCTCTCTGTTCTGGGCTGCGGCCATTCACACCGCTGTTTATCAAATCAATCGGCTGCCTTCTCCCAATACCTCCAATCAATCCCCATATCATCGCCTTTTTCAGCAGCCACCTTCCTACACTCATATGCGTATCTTTGGATGTCGCTGTTATCCCTGGCTTCGCCCCTATACCCCACACAAACTTTCACCCCGCTCCCTCCCCTGCATCTTCCTCGGCTATGCCGCGCAACAAAAAGGCTACATATGTTATGACCCTCAGACCGGGAAACAATTTACCTCCCGCGATGTCATTTTCCACGAGCAAAATTTTCCCTCCGTCGTATCTACTCAACCTCCACCAACAACACCCTCTCCCATTTCCCCACTCTTCCCTCATCCTCCTCAAATTCCCACAACTCAATCTATTCCTCCAGCTTCTTCTACTTCACCTACACCACTAAATATTCCTTCAGTAAATAACAATCATACCTCCACCGATACAACCCATCCCACTTCATCTTCTGATAACACATCCAGCTCCAACATACAATCTAATCATCCAATGATCACTCGTTTAAAAACTGGATCATTGAAACCTCGACAAATACTAAATCTTTCCCATCTTACTGAATCTATTCCAACTTCCTACAGCATTGCCAGTAAATCTCCTCAATGGCGTCAAGCCATGTCTTCCGAATTTACCGCACTTCAAAATCAAGGGACTTGGTCCCTTGTTCCTCTGCCTCCCAATCACCAAGCCATTGGCTGTAAATGGATTTTCACAATTAAACGACTTGCCGATGGTTCAATTGCCCGATACAAAGCCCGCCTCGTCGCTCAAGGTTACAAACAAGAATATGGCATAGATTACCTTGAAACCTTCAGCCCAGTGGTTAAATTCCCTACCATTCATATCTTTCTCACCGTAGCTCTTCACCACGACTGGCCGATCTTCCAACTGGATGTTGTCAATGCTTTCTTACATGGCGACATTGACACCACCATTTATATGGCTCAACCACCTGGCTTCACCGATACCCAATTTCCAAATCACGTGTTTCTTCTAAAAAAATCTCTCTATGGGCTAAAACAATCCCCTCGTCTTTGGTTTTCTACCCTCACCAACTATCTGTGTACTTAAAACTTCACCGTCAGCAATGCCGACCCTTCCTTCCTTATTCTCTCAAAGGCCAACATCCTCATCTACCTCCTTATCTATGTAGATGACATTATCATCACAGGTAATGATCAGCACTACATCGCCTCTCTAATTCAAAACCTTCACCAAAAATTTCAAATCCGTAATCTGGGTCCCCTTTCCCGCTTTCTCGGAATCAACTTCACACGCACTCCCACAGGCTATCTACTCGACCAACACTCCTACATTACTGATCTCCTCCAAATAGCTTCTATGACCAACTGCAAACCAACACAAACACCCTTGCCAACTAAAATACCTAAGGACCCTCAGCTTCAAACGCCATTCAACCAACCAGCACTGTTCCGCCAGATCGTAGGCTCTCTGCAATACCTCTCCCTCGTCAGACCAGACATCTCTTTTGCAGTTAATCGCCTTTGCCAGCATATGCATAACCCGATGCTACTTCATTACCAAATGCTTAAACGATTGCTACGTTATCTCTCTGGCACATCCTACTACAATTGGTTTATCCCAAAAACCAATCTACGCCTCTCTGCCTTCTCCGACTCCGACTGGGCTGGTGACGTTGCTGATCGTAAATCGACCACAGGTTACTGCATTTTTCTCGGCACAGCTCTAATTGCCTGGTCCGTCAAAAAGCAAACAATTGTTGCACGATCTTCCACCGAGGCAGAGCATCGTGCTTTAGCCTCCGCTGTTGCTGAACTCATCTGGATTCGCCGCCTCTGCCAGGATTTCCACATCTCTCTAGATCAAACGCCACTATTTTGCGACAATATCTCTGCGATTTCCATCGCCTGCAATCCGATCTTCCATGCGCGGACGAAACACGTCGAAATCGACCATTATTTTGTTCGGGATATCATCCAGATGAAGCAGGTCTCTGTCCATCATGTTCCCAGCTCCGATCAGCTCGCCGACATGTTTACCAAATCCTTACCGACGCCACTTTTTCAGACTCTTCGCAGCAAGCTGATGGTCGTCCCTCCCATCACCTTGAGGGACGGTGATAAACTGACGACTCCGCCGTCGATCAGACGCAGCTAACACCACTTCCTTTGCCTCAGCTGCTCTCTCTGCCATATACTGCTTTATACTTTATGTTATTGTCTAAGGGCAAAATAGTCTTTTCCAAGAGCCTCACTTTATGCTCTTTAGTGTATTTAAATTCCAAAGAACCGTTGCTACAGAAACAGGATGAAATCATTATTCTCAGCTCACTACTGTTCATCGTCTTCGTTGAGCTCGTCTCATTTTCTCAGATAGGTCATAGATAAAGCAAAATTTTGGCTATGATCCTATGTCTGATTGTGATGCTAACTTGGAGGTGAATCATGATTTCATATAGCATCGGGCTCTGGAACTTCACAAGCAGGTTAGTGATTCCATCCCAAATGTCCCGTATGCGGATGTGGATATGCCACTGAGTGAACAGGCCTATATCATTGAGAATTTTTTAGTGGATGTTTGTGATTTTAGGAAATCAATAAGTAGGTGTATGAAATCCATGAATTAAGCCATGGATGTTGAACATGAAGCAGCCTTATGCATTCCAAGTGCTTGTGGAAATGCCTCAATGCAGTAGAATTCAGATATGGCGTGTATTTTTATAATCCCTAATTAATTCAGTTTCTCCCTCTCTGCGCCTCCACCACCTCTTTGCTCCTCCACCCTGAGTACACACACGCCGCACGCTACATATCGCAGGCCTACGGGAAGTTGACCTCATGGTCTCTCCCTCATGGCAAATTATTGCATCCGGTCACCGGACGAGGAGATAGGTTCGAATATTAATAAAATATTATTTTAAATTAAACCCGTCAAAGCCCAGGCAAAGCGTAGATAAAGCGCAAGTCAAAAAGCGCGGGTAAAGTGCAGTCAAAGTGCAACTAAAGCGCAGTCAAAGCGCAAGTCAAAAGCGCAGGTGACGTGACAAATTTTTATTGGATGTCCGAACCTATTCTCCACCTCCGGTGACCGGATGCAATAATTTGTCCTCTCTCACACACACATAAGAAATGAATTGGTCTAAAGTTAACTTACCTCGTGGTCCTGCAAATGATATATTCATGACCATCTCCATTTCATTTCCTACCTTGCATTATACCCAATTGCGAGCTTCTTTTGCTTTGTCTATGTTAATTTCAAAATCAAATTAGTCCTGTTATTATTATCATACATTTTATAAACAAATGAATATTATAGAAGTTGAAAGTAAATGCATAATCTCAAAAAACTCTGAATAATAAGTTTGTTTATTAAATTTTAATATATCATAATATGTATTTATCTAATTTACAAATGATTTGTAAAATTGGTCAAATTAATTATGGCCAGTGTTTTTTCATCTTTTTGCTTTAAAACAGTCTGTGCAAACCCGAATGAAAATGTTGAGGAGAAGTTTATCAAAATAAATTTAAGCCTCTGTTGAAAAAAAATTTAAGCTCTGTCATTATCCTAATCTATGAGAGCTTAGAAAAAATACGGGAATATATATATCATTTTTGGCATGCCGCCGTAGCACTCACCTCCGAAGCGTTACTAAGCTCCCATATAATATTACATATGCTCTTAGATTCCTCAAACACAATAGCTGGAATAACCCAGAATATGAAAAATAATTTTTTTTTTAATTTCTATTTAAAATGGAGCGTTGTGGCACTGAAGCACTGGCCTTTGAGCATAATAGCATCAAAAATAATCACTGTGGCATTGAAGTATTTGTTTTGTAGTAATTATGATTCAACATGTGGCGTTGCGATGCATGGTTGAAGCATTGTGGTGCTAGACCACTAACAACATTTTTATAAATATTTTAATCTAATTATAAACACTAAAAGCCTCTAGCGTGGCCACCTCCTCCCCCATTTTTGTTTGCTTTTCATGAAAGAAGAGATGGAAAGGGAGAGTAAGAGTAGAGAAGAAAGAGAGAGTGAATTTTGGACATTTTTGTCTCTCGTACCTATTATAAAAAGTCTTATAATTGTTGTAAGCTACTCAAATCTCACTTTAATTTTTAATAATTTTGAATTTGATGAAATTAATCTCCCATTGATCGATAAAAATATATTTTTTTCCTAAATTACTACACTTTTACTATGTAACTTTTTGAAAATGATATATTTGAATTTTAAGGATATTTTGATCATAATATTATTGAATTTTATCTCTTAAAATGAAAGTTATGATTTTACAAAGCTATCAATTGTTATAAATATTTTTTTGAATTTATAGATTTCAGCATTTCATATTACATTTTATGTATAGAAGGGAGATAAATACAATTGATATGAAATAAATATAGTATTTGTATATAAGTAAAATAGGCTGATTGTTCACACTATAATTAATCAGAGTTGGTTATTAAAATATAATATTCTACGTAGAAGCTTGGGTAGGTCGACTGGCTTTCCTTTAAAGATAATTTATGGTGTTATCCTAATTGTAGCATGTAATTGATTACTGATTATGTTGATGGGCAGAGAATGATAACTCTTAATAATTTATTGAAAATCAACTCTAATAATAATGATAAAAAAATGATAATATAGATGACATCATGATGCAATGAATATAGTTGAAAGAATAAAAATATCGCATTAAAGTTGGATATTCTACCTTGCTAAATCATATACTTGATCATATATTGATGTAATCAGTACATTAATACCCTTCTTAGTATTGATAGTATTGTAGCATTATTAATATTGATAGCACTGATACATAGATAGAGAAATGTGTGTGCATTATATATATTGATTTTATATAATTGATTAGATGGGTAATGTTGATGCCATTGATACATGTATGTTCATGCTACATTAATGATTTGTTGATTATCAATATATTTATATTTTTTTATTTTGCTAATTTATGAATTTCATGTGTGTTTATTCTCACTATTTATTATTGATTATATTGAATTGTATGATGACTGAGCATTGAATAAAATTGATTATGCTAATTAAGATGAACATGCATATTAATTTTTAAGGTCTTGTATTAAAAAGCTTTTGTGAGTTTTGGGCTTATACTAGGCTTTATAAGCTTATTATATAGTTTCACTGATCTCATATTAGGGAAGGGGATAGGATCGTATGGAGTAAGACTAATTGAGATCCTCATATTCTTCTTTTAATTTCATTATATATTTTCTTTTATTCTCTTATAGTGAGGAGATATGGATATATTAGAAATTTTTAGTGAACTTTTGACAATTATAAATGTGATTTTAACGAATGAATATAGTGAAATATTTTTGTTGTATGATATTTAATTACTTTTGCTGGATATTGAGTTATTTGAATGGTTTATAGAAGCTATGGTGAATGATTAGAAAAGATAAAATAGAAAAACTTTCTAATTTAGAACTTCAGGCGAGACAAGAGCTAAGCACCGTGGTGGTGCCACCCAGCACTGAAATGCTCTAGTAATTTTCTTTTCAAAAAGAGAGGACAATGTCACGACGTCAACACCCCGAGTGCCATAGCAACCCCAAGGAACATTTTTTCATTTCCTCCATTTTGCTTTGATTATATTCCTATTTAATATTAATTCAACATTATAGAACTAAAATTCATGGCTGAATTAAGATTAAGCAAAAGTTCATACCAAGTTAAGTTAATTACCTGGGCCCCATAATAGTATATTTTTCAAATACTATAGATTCAATTCATCACCTATAAGATAAGGCACATTATAAACACAAATGCTTGTACCAATTGACTTTATCACCCATAATTACTAAGATAACTGACTCAGATCATTTCTTATATGGCTGATTCATGCCGCTAAGATATATGTTAATGATCATTGATTTTGACGCCCACCATTGCCACCAACATTAATGCATGACATTACCTATATGGTTGATACATTCCATTAACATAGACATCAATACTCACCAATTTTGCCACTCATTATTTATAATAATGTAAATGCACACAATCACTTATAAAGTTGATGCAAAATATTGCCAAAAGAGCTAGTATCTGTCATTTTTGTCACCTATCCTCACTAATCACATCAATGTACGTCATTCCCAATAAGACAAATGCACATCATCAACACCAATGCTAGCCCTCATTGACTTCATGCTTGTCTGTACCAATAACTTCAATACATGTCATTGTAAATAAATTCAATTCATATCTTCAATACTAATTTTAACTCTCAACATCAACCCTAATATTTATATTATACTTATTGGTCTATAGTTTCCTCTTCTCAAATGAATGTGATTAAGCATATAACAAATAATAACTTGAAGAAAATTTAGTACCTCAAAGCTCATCTAACTTTCACAGTAGAATCTATCTTTCACAATTCATGTCCATTATATTATGCCAATGCCTTCTCTAATAATGATGAAGGAAAACATTATATAACCTATAAGATAATATATTGGAATTATTTCAAGCTCGGCCCCATGATTTTTCTCTATTTGTTAGCTTCACATTAAAAATCTTATTTCTCCTATAAATTGTGCTATACTTTATCTTATATGTGTGTATAAGATCTTCATATATTAATGAGAAGATGAGTTCTCTTTCTATCTATTGCCATTAATTTTGTAGCACGCAATAGTTTGGTACCATCTTTGGAAAAACTTATGGGCTTGGAGTAATCCTTATGAAAATCTCATAAGATCATTCACATTAATGTCTTTGGCACAATTATAGTAGGGAAATCTTTTCGCCATTCACTAGATCATTTGTTATGACTGAAACATTTTAAGATTGGGGGTAAACATAACTTTAATATAAAAATGATATAATCTAAGCAATCACAGAATTGTACTTAAGTAAATTTAATATAAGATGTACCAATCCTTACCTATTTGTTGCTTCATAACTTAATAAAAAGGGCATGTTTGTAACGCCCAAGGATTTAATGGAAGGATTAAGTTTACTTAAACTTTTAATTAACTACCTCATCTATAAATAATAAATACTAGAGCTACTAGATCTCCGAAAATATAAAAATTGTGTATTCAATTTATTTCACCAAAATATAATCACAATAATTCAAATAATAAAACTCTATACATCAAATAACTAAAAAATAGATTACAAGTCATACCTTTTGGATTTGAATCCCAAAACCCTTCCTCTACACCTATTCTACTTGGCAAGATCATTATATATATATATATATATATAAGCAATTAATTAAAGAAAAACATAAAGGCTTTCAGAATACATAAAGCATAAGTGAAATAGTAATATACCAGATTCTAGTATGTATACCAAATCTCAAGTCCAAAACTTGTATAATCACATAATTACTTCCATAGATGTTTCAATATGTTGCACGTAATAGTCATTTTCTGAGATTAACTTGCATTTAAATTTCCCTTTTATTTCCCATCAAAATTTATATAGAAGTTCAAGGATCACTAAAACATGACTCTGAATATTTCTTAACCTTACAATAGAAATATTAACATATAAAAGGCTATGATTGGAATGAATATGTCCCGATGCATGCTTATATCTCCACTTCTCCTTATAACTCATTTTACCTCTCACGCCTGCATATAGTATGTGGGGCCAAAATCCCCCCCCCCCCCCCCCCCCGATTTGTATTAGGCAAATCAAATCAAAAGAATACTTATAGTATTATTTAACCTTTCACACCTGCTTCTAGTAAGAGGGACCAAAATCAAGAAGTCTGCATAAACATTAGCATATAAAATGCTATGACTAGAATGCACATTCTTGATTTACACTTATAGTCTACATCAAAATATGCAACAAAGTCACAAGATGCTTAATTTTTAAGATACTATGAAACTGACATAGGAGATCCTATCAAGTAGTGAAATATTTGTTTAACTGTTACTAAGTATGATTCCTTCGGATTGGCTTAAAATCTTGCACACAAATATATAACAATTATAATATCATGCTGTGGGCTCCAAAAATTCGTTCCCCGGCCTCCCCTGCGTAGGAGAGTTTTAACGGAATAAGTTCCGGGGTAAATTTTTGGAAGGCAGATGGGTTTGTAGATAAGACATTACCCAGAGATTTCGCCCTCATTTTGTGAGGACTTTATGATCTGGTTCTAGGTTTCCTATAGGTGCAAGCCCCTATAGTTAATTACCCCTCTCGATTACGAGAGAGAACTTTCGATTAAGAATAGTCATGAAGTAGGTGCAAAATACCTAGCATATAGTAGCAGCATGTGAATTTTTTTTTTGTAAATTTATAAATTTATTATTTTTATATTTAAAGCGGATGGTGGGGGGAATGATGATGAGCCCGATCAAGATCCCATGGTTCCTTCGTCCCGGGCTATCGTGGTCCCTAGTCTACTTAGTCAGAGGAGGTAGTCGACCCAACCTGACAGAAGGATCCTTGTCGGCAGCCATGGGTTGCTTCGTCCAAGGGGACCTTGTAGACATGGGGTGGATGCTTGTTTAAGGAGACAAATTTTAGTCAACCTTAGCTAACAGAAAGCTTTATGCCTTATTAAATGCACCCTATAATTCATTACTCAAGGGGCTTTTAACCATTGGAGAACATACGGGCTTTGACCGTAACCGTAATATAGTGGTGCTATTTTGCAGCAAAACCACCCGGTCAGAGGGCACATGCCACGTCTCCGCTGGCGAGAAATCATTTGAGAATGAATCACAGTGATACATTCAATTAGACATTTTGCTCTTTGTGAGTTGAAGTTATTCTGAAATTTATCATCCTTAACAAACGTTTGCGGATGATGGATGAAATTTTACTTTAAGTTTTAAATAATAAATTTTATTTGAATATTTTAAAATTTTATCAAGATTTTATTCCAAATATGCATGTTTTGAAATCCCCTCCGGTTGAGATTAGCTTTCAACACGGCCATCATCGGGGATAAATTTGGAGTCATTTGCAAATTTTTATAATTTGTAGAAATTTGAGGACATTTAAATAGTTGATCCCCTCCGGTTGATATAAACTTTCAACACAGCCATCATTGGGGATAGAATAACATGTATATTAGGCTTTTAAAATTTAATTTGCATACTTCTCGAGTTGACTTGCTTCTCAAGACGGTAGCACTCTTCTTGGGGCAGTCACTTGCTTCCCAAGGCTGCTACACACATCTTAGAGGTGTTGACACCCTACTCGATGTTGCATATTGAAATTTAGAAAATTCAATTTTAATGCAAGAGGAGGGCATTTTAAATGTTTGAATATGATTATTTGTGTAAATAATTTCCATTAGGATATGCACAAAATTTTATTTAGAGGCATACAAACGCCTTCTGTCCGCTTGTAAAAGTGATGCGGATCCGGTGGCGTTTGTGTAATATCTCAATTTTATATTTTTTTTAAAAGCAATCGTGACAAAAATTCATGCCAAAGCATATTCTTGGACCATAAATAAATGGCATGAAAGTGATCATATGCTTCAACACCTTGGATAAGCCTTCGGAGAACCAACTTGGATCAAATTAGCTGGCATTTTCTCCCCATAGTATTGTTTTTTTTTTTTTTTTGAATTGATATAATGGGCACTTCAATATATATTGTTAAAGGGATTGCTAATTTTCCTAACTTAATATCTTCTTATGCAAATTCAAGGTTTGCCTTGTGCAACACTTCAAAAATATTAGAAAATTCACTCGGAACCAGAAATGAACATTGCATAACATTCATATATTATTTGATTCCTTGTCATGTTGCCTTATACGAGCATCAGAGAAAGCCAATCATACTCTTATTGATTAACATTCTGTAACCTTCTTTTAATTATTCCATGAAACTTCATCTCAAATTTCTTCTTATAAACGTTGTACTCAACATTTTTTTTTTATTTCAAAGCATTACTTGAACAAGAATATCATGTAAGATATTTTAAAAATCTTTTTATGCATCAACGTCCAGCTCATTATGATCATAATCATGGCAACTTCCTCAAGAAGCCATGGGGAATTTAATTCTTTGACTATGATTCATTGTAGTTGATGTGTATGAAACATGAAAAGTTAACAGCAAATCTTATTTAATATGTGGAAGTCATGGCTATGTGGTTCCAGTATTCCAAAGACTTCACAACTTTAAATACTTTGGAGTATTTTAAACTATCATGCTTGCATGGATTGGATATTCATGCATGATCATCTTCAAATAACTGGAGCAGTAAGAAACAAGTTTATATTGAAATTTGTGCTCCTTTAAAAGATATTCTATGAAAATAATTTTGAAGCTCAAAAATGTATTTATTTTTTTTTTTTTTTTTGAGATTTTGTTATTGATGGAGAATATATATATTACCGGTAAAAGAACACCCGTGTCGCTCCCCACCACGCTACAAGAGCGTGTATAGGGCTCGCCGTATGCGTCGCACCGGGCTCCCTCCTACCGTGCTACGAGAGCGCATATAGGTGGTCCGCCGGTTCGTCGCAAACGCCGAAAATGAGATTTGAGATGTTAAGAGTTTGGCAAACAATATACCTTGACGAGTGAGACGACGATGATAGAGATTCGTGGCGAGGCTGATTTTTTTTGTTATATTTCTTTTCTGATGATTTATATATATATATATAAACAGAGAGACAAAGGTTAAGATAGTTTGGTGGATTTTATATGAACAGACAGGTGGTGACGTTGGGATTGGAGGAGTTATAGATATGAATTAAGATCTAGTGGAGTGGGCTTGATGACTGGTGGAGTTAATGAGAGGTTGAGGGTTGTATAGATGTGAGAGTGAATGGAAGGGAGTAAGAGCTGCTATATGAATCGGCTGTTTGTATGGAATGGTAGGAGGGATAGAGCATAGAATAGTAGGCTGGTATAGAAGTAGAAGAGGGGGACGGTTTGGAGAGGTGGAGCTCGGGCTGCTGTAGTGGTGAAGTAAGAGGTGTTTTACGAATTGGAGAGTAAAATGAGAGCCTGTTGGAATCCTTTAATTGATGATTTTGTCTTTTTTTTTTTTTGTTCTGTATTAAGCGGCGGACTCATGCCTAAAGGACACGATAGATGAATTATTCAGCCAAACTCTTTAGAAGAGGACACATTTATGTGTGGCATGCAAGCTGTATTCATATAGATAACTACATGTGGCATCTCTAAGGTGATAATGATAGTGGAATAAAATAGTATAATATAAAATATCTTAACAGCACAAATGAGTTTGTATTTATCTTGTTTTTACAAATTAGTATTTTGATATTATTAGTTTAAATGGAATTATCTATCACGTGTGATTAAAATTTTAAGATTGGAATTTGAAGATACATATATATTAACTAATATTTATAATAACAAATTAACTATTACTTCTTATTTAAATATATTAAGTTTAATATAGATGATATAGTTTACAAATCTAAGTATGAAAGTCGTCATCGCCTCGAAAGCCGTTTACTTTTACATTTTCAATTTATATATCGTCGCCTCGCAACTCAAGCCAAATTTTATATTTTCATTCACACACCGAATTTTATATTTTCCTTTATGCAAGGATTTAGACAATATTATTGTCAATCTTGAGTATTTTCAACGTTTCGAACATAACGGAGAAATTCATTTGTCAAACGGACGACGTTTGGGCAACATCGAGTATGTCCGTAGTCCGTCGATTTCAATCGCTTTCGTCCAATTTAATTACGCGGGATCTCTCTTTGGTTAAATTCGATGCTCTAAATTCATCGACAAGGCTTGTTTAACAAGTGGAGGACATTTGGATATTGTTTTGCTAACGTCGCGTCCACTAGCATATTATCGTTCGATCGAGTCGCATACGAACAACTTATATTTGATAAATTTGATGTCCTGAATGCATCGATATGATCCATTTTGTAATCGGACAAAGCTTTAATCTTTTCATTATGATCGAGGCACTCCGATTTTCGTTTTGAGCGATGTATTGTTTCCCAACAATAATCGATCATTATCTCTTTTGCTTGTATTAAATATGGCAGATATACAGAGGTCAACACATGCCTACTACCAATAAAGCACAAAAGTGATCATATCATACTCCTATAAAACTTTTGATCTATTGGTTTGCTTAATTCATCTAAATCAAGTTTAGTTGACTGGAGGGGTTTCACGTAAGCTTTCATCATATCTTTTGATATGTTATTTAATCTTTTTAAATGATTTGATATTATTTTATTATATTTTTATTGGTTAAATCTGTGTATATAAATTTTTATGTAAATGAATAGGAAAAAAAAGTATACAGAATATGGAATGTACTGATATGTATTAGAATGTACTACTAGTACTACTAAAATGAGGTACTAATTAATCATATATATGATATGATAAGCATATGTGATACTCTACTAATTTATGTGATTTAATGATGTGAGTCATAAGAAGCTAAAGACTAATTAGGAGTTATAATTAGTTGTGGCGACTGATTTACATGATTTAAGGAAAGTTATTAGGAGTACCCTAATTGGGAGTCTTTAGGGGCAACTGATTGGGAGTCATAAGTGTAGGAGTAAGATACCCGCATATGAATATCCAATAGAATACTGATTCATTGATATAATTGATTACATGTGATGCCAACAAACTCAAAATACTCTCCTCTTAATGTCAGATATTGATACTGATACTGAAATTGCTACTGTTATTGATACGAATTATTGATATTTATAAAGATACTTATACTAAATAATATTATTGATACTGTGACTATAACTAACAGATTGAAGTGGACCGAATGGATGATAAGATTGAATGGAATTGATGGAGTGATAAATATTGACTGACTAACTGATTGATTATAGTTTATGATAGAAGAATAAAATATAAATAACTGAGATATAATTTGTTATTGACTGATTATTGATATAGATAACTAGTATAAATACATTGATGCATATATTTTTACATATATATATATATATATATATATATATATATATATATATATATATATATATATGATTTATAGTATTTTATTCTCTTTTACCTTGCATTAATTTCAGGTGTAATATTTTGGTTATTTACTGAACTATGTGCTCATTACATGATTTTACATTTTTTAAGGAAAGGATAAGAATCCTATGATAAAAGGCTATAAACAACATGCATAATTATTTTCATTGTTCATAAAAAAAATTGGTAAGCTTTAGTTACATGACTAAAATGAAAGGTAGATGTAATTTTTCAAATAAAGATCTCGTGGCGTGACACCTCTCATGAAAAGAATAAGGCGTATTTATAAGAAAATATAAGTTAAGCCAATTTTAAAGAAAACTAATAATCTAATATTATTTAATCAATCTAACTAATAATATACTATTTAATTAAAAATAATTTATATTAAATAAATATAAGATTCAAATGGCTAAAAACATGGCAAGTTAAAAAGTCTTCATATACATCCAAAAGAATGCAAAAATGGCTAGCTAGGTGTAATATTAAAATCAAATAATGTTTAAAAATTATTAAATTTAACTCCAAAATGGGTAATGTAACCTATCAATTTGCATCTACAGAATCTAATAAATCTAATTAAGTAAAAATAAAGTCACAATTCAATGACTGTAATATAATATTTTATGCATATTTGGATCTATTTTATAATATATTAAATATTTATAAAAATATATATGATTTAATTTAGATAAAATCAATTATATTAATAAATATTTATACTAATTTCAATTCAAAGTGGATACATATTACATTTAATTACCCTAACTAAGTGTTTATATATATTCAATAAAGTTTATGCAATGCAATATAAAAAATTAAAAAATAATTTTTATGCAATATATGAAGCATTTAAAAATATCTAAATTAACAAATTTTATTTAATTAAGGAATATTATTTATTTCTTATTTAAGCATACCATCCTTAATGTCAAGCCCTAGGCCAATTACATTATAATGACCACATTAAATTGGGGAGTGACATCATAAAACATTAAATCAATCATCAATAATAGCACATGTTTGGATTCCATTAAAATATATTCTTTGAACAACTAGGAAGGGTTGGATATGCGTACATACCTATATTCGCTTACAAATATACTCATTAGTCCATCATACAAATTTGTAGTAGCAGATAATATAAAATACATGATTATTATTTACATTAATTATACTATTCATAATCTAAAAGAATACAGTTGTAGTGACATGATAATTTTTTATGTATATCATCAAAATTATATAGATATCACGATTATAAAATAAGGTATGTACAACTCAAAACTATATCATCAATAAGGTCACCCGTTAATTAATATACCATCACCTTGTTCTTGGATTCATTATCCTACCTTAAAATAAATGCACATGCAAGTACACATGTGATGGGCAAAAAGCCTAGTAAGTCACATGGAACCTACCATAGAATTCAATATATATATATATATATATATATATATATATATATATATATATATATATATATATATATATATATATATATATATGCTTGTAATTCATATTAATAAAACATGTCATGTTCATGTATACAATATAAAATGTATAGAAATTCATGTATCATGCATAACAAATCATGTCAATGTGTGTTATCTAATATTAGTTTCCAGCATGTTAGTAACATACCCATCATGTAACTTGTTTGTAATCAATCATTGGCATGGAATCATGCATATGAATAAAAATAATCAATGAAGCAATATTAGTAGTCATGCATCACTATTATAACTAGTTATTTTATTCCTTTCTCAGTATCAATATCACATTTGCAAACACCTAGGTGGATTCTACAATGCTAACGTGTCATCTTGGTGCTCATTAGCATGTTTGTTAGTCAAAATGATACATAAATATTAACATGCACATCGATTAAAGAAAGCACTGCATATAATTCATATATGATCCATATTCATCTTTATTTTACCATATAAATATCAAGTCTAAAATCTATACCCTATAAATTATATTAATTAAACTATGCATGTTAACTTGCTTTATTGCATGGAATGAAAGGTGTTTGATAGTTGTAGCTGAGTGATAATGGTCTGATATTATTGGTTTAGCGGCAGTAGCCCAATAAGGATGATTGAGGGAGAGCGGTCTAATGATAACAGTAGTCAGTTGACAGTGGTTCAATGAGGAAAGTTGGTTAACAATGGGTCCGATATTGATATTTCAGCGATAGATATGATTCAACCATTGTGGTTTGGGCGATAGTATTTTGATGATAGCGGTTTGGGCGATAGTGCTAGTCAAGTGGTGGTGGTATGATTTAGATGGTCTATAGATGAAAGTCAAATGTCGACACTCTAATGATGTTCCGACAGTGGCGATCGGGTGATGATTCGATTGATGTTGTCGTGTGGTGGTCAGACAAAGGTAGTCCAATGGTAGTGGTCGGATGGTGAAGTTCTAAAGGGGGTGATCGTACGATGGTTAGGTAATGATCTGACGATGGTGGTCGGATGGTGGAGCCTGTTATTCTTCATGCATTTGCATTCTTTGAAATATCTAGCCAAGGGTTCTCCTCATATAGAAAATGGAGTCATATTTAAAGATTTTTTAGAGTAACATGTCTCATAATTACGGAAAAATCTGAAGTAAGTAATGGTCTACCAACCTGTTTTAATTATATTGATCATAGATTGTTTGTTCAACATTCAAATGCCTTAATGTTGTTGAAAATAAGCAATCTTGAGCTTATTGAATTTGTCTTATGGCGAGTCTCTCAATTGGATTATTAGCATGTCAATTTTAAAGATCATATGATCATTCAATTAATAGTCTAAAATTTGTAATTATGCTTGAAGCTCTTGATATGGATTTATTTCATCTTTTGATGGCGCATCAATGATCATTGAGAGAGGTCCCACACCAACCAGAGCTTTTATTTATTCCAAAATTTATTGGTGAAAGGAAATTCAATCAATTAATTAATCTCTTAACCTTAACTGAACTTAATTAAAAAGGTCAATTGTCGCTGCATCAGATTTTAACCACTCAACTAAAATATTTACCTCGCCACCAAACCGTCTTGTTTAGATTTGCATGCGGCAATAGGTTAGTTGGAATACAATTGAATTTTATGCAGATTATGTTTGAATGGGAAATGACCTAAGATTATATTTTTTTAGTCCTTGATTAGATTGAAGGAAAGAGACTGGCACCTTTGACTTGGAACTTGTGTGAGAATGAAAAGAAAGAAAAAAATAAAGAGAAAATTGCAATGCTGCACAGGTTATCATAGGCATATGTCACCTCCTAGTTGGTTGGAGGAGAGCAAAGGGGCTAAAGTGTTTTAATGATCTGTCTCTAGGTGAGCTTAATAGTGTCAAATATGCACCAGATGAGCTTGTAGTGCTGAGTAAGAGCGTGTGACTCTGAGAGCGAGTACCGAGCAACAGATGCTTGATGACTAAAGGATAACTAGTGAGTAATCGATGACTTTGTGTTGAGTCTGTGATCACCTAGAGAAGAACACGAGTGAAGTGGTGTTTCATATGGAATGAAATCAGATGTCGGTTGGTCACGGTAGGAAGAGTTGAAGGCTTTCTAAGTAGGTGTTTTCGTGTTGCAAGATTTGGATGTAGGGATGAAAGCACCCACCCCAGTCATTGTATATAAATTTTTAATAATGAGAGATTTTGGAATTTAACCAACTAATTTATTTCTATTTTTAAATATGCTTATTGAATGTTTAACAAGTAGTTTGATAAAGTCAAATAAATAAATAAATAAATAAAAATAAAATAATAAAAAAGTAGTTTGATAAAGTGCTCATTTAATAATAATTTATTATATGTTTTTTATTAAACATTTTGTTTTATATTTTTAAAAATTAAAAATATTATTTTAGGTATAAATACTATATATCGAAGAAATAGCTAAATATATAACTAATTTTTATAATTATTTTAATTTCACCAAATAATATTTAGTAAATCATCTCAAATTTAATTAAAATTCATAAATTCATTCATATCTAATAATAAAAAATATTTATATAAATTATTAATATAAAACGTATAAAAAAATTTGCATATTCAATATAACACTCAGCTTGACTCGTACATTTATCTAATTTCTAGTTTTTTTTTTTTTTGCAAAATCGAAATTCCTATTTATTTATTTCTTGAAAATCTAATTAATTATGGTCCTAATCCCTCATAATTGACCATTTAACTTCTCTATTGGACGGCTGACATCATCCATTACGTATCGCATTTGAAATTGCCACCTAACCCTACCATAAATTTCCTCAAACCTCAACAGGACTTCGTGCACGTCAATGATAGGAAATCTAATGCTGTTCTCTGTTTTGGCTTATGCAGCATTTTTTCATCAAAATCCGATTGTTGCTCCGTTACCACTTACCAGGCCCGTGTTATGTATGCTTCACATCACAGACGGTAGGAATAAGAACCACTATTGTGAGAAATTCCCACTAGTTAATGTGTTTTGGTGACAGTAATGCATTGTTTGAGAGGTAAGATTAAGTGAATGAGAGACTGAGATGCGCTTATTCTTCTTAGATGCTTCCGCAGAGAGGACGCGAACTTCCATATTACCCTCGTAAGCTAAATCAAATTACGTTTATGCCATTTTCTTTTTTAATGATAATATTATTTTTTGGAAAATAAAAATTTTTTAATGTAGAATCAATCTTAAGTTAATTTAGCGATATTTTTTTAACTATTTTAAAATTAAAATGATATATTAGTACAATAAATATATAAAAATTCAATTGAAATATTTGAAAATATTTTTATATGTAGTATATTGGGATAAAATTAATTTTAGTATATATATTCTTAATTTTATAAAAATAATATAATTAAATTATTTATCTAGTAAATTAATTATATTATCTTTTAATTTAAAATAAATTGTTGGCCATGCCACTAAGTTGAAAAGACCAAAAGGCCCCTGCCTGGTTAGCCTAGCCGCAAGAAAATTTTCTCAGAATTGTTCCACGTCGGAGGATTTTTTCAAATAAACCCTTATCAACCTCACAAGATTCTTAAATCTCTTATTTACATGCAATTAATATTTTTTATTTATAGACCTGGAAGTATTCATATATAAATATTTTATTTACCACTAAATTCCAAAAAGTTTACTAATATATGAGATAATGTGAATGAAAATAGCAGTAGTAATTGTCCTTTCAGTTGGCTTCAGTTGATGCTCTTCATCCAATTGCCATCACATGAACAAGTTTTTTTTTTTTTTTTAGATTTTAATTTGATAAAAAATAAATAAATTTTCAGAGTTTATTTGGTTTTGTTATTTAGTTAGGATCGTGATTTAAATTATTTTTATATTAAAATATTATAACATATATATTTAAGATGTGAAGCAAATTCTGATTAAATTTGAATGATTAATAAAGAATTTTAGAAAATTCACTTTGAAATCATTGATTTTTATCTGAACTCAATTGAAGCCCTTCAATTTGTGCTCAACTTTCAAAATCTTCTGAAATTGAAGGTATTAATGAGTTTCATATTGATTTTAAATGAAACCATTGAAGCTTAAAAATCATACGATAAATTAATTTCATGTCTTAAATATCTTGCTTACTATTTAATTTATTATTATTATTATTATTATTATTATTATTATATATATATACAGGAGCGGATCCAGCTTCTTTTTTTAGGGTGGACAAAAAAATTTTTTTTTTTGTGAGGGATGGGCAAAAATTCTTAGGATTGGTAAAAGTAAGGCAAAAAAGATTTTTGAGGAGGGGCAAAATGCCCAAAATACCCAAAATATTTCAAAATCTCCCCTCTAAATATTAAAAAAAAAAAATTTGAGGGTGGGCAAATTAATTTTTGAGGGTGGGCAAGCTATGGGTGGATCCGCCCATATATATATATATATATATATATATATATATATATATATATATATATATATATATATATATATATATATATATATATATATATATATATATATATATATATATATATATATATATATATATATATATATATATATATATATATATATATATGTGTGTGTAACGTGAGAGATGCATTTTGCATATAAAAGTGAATATCAATTTTGTTGCTTGAAATTATGATTCGCATTTACTAAACCTAAAATAAGAACTCCCCTAATGTTATGCCTTGCGATCAAATTTGAAAGAATTATCTATCTTAATATAATTGAACTACCATAGCTATTAATAATCTATCAATATAATTCAGTCCAGCGAAAGCTATTAATAATCATATATATCAAATTGAAAAACTATACTTTTATTTTATTTTATTTGACTATATAGTCTCAAAAGATAATTGTAAAACTATACTTATTCCTCAAAATTTATATACAATAATAAGGAGTTTCATTAATACATATGACATGATATGATATGTATAAGCACAAACGGTTGTATCCATATTTACCGTTATGTATTTACTCTCTTTACCAAGTTGTATTGCTTATATATATCAAATACCTGTATGTGCAGTGATCACAATAATACAATTTATCTTTGTCTCTTCTCTATTTCTTTCCTTCTTGGATATCTTCTCTCCGCCGGTCCTCATCATTCCTCTCATGGTATCAGTCGCCTAAATGGGAGATCAAAATCAAGACTCAACTACTGTTCTTCTTCCATCCTCCCAATCCGACCAGACCTCCACCTCCACTGCGGCAAGTCACATCCCTCCTCCTCTGAAATTTCTTGTCTCTAACATCAAGAATTTAGCTCCTCATCCCCTTACAACAGAGAACTACCCAATCTGGCGCGTTCAACTTCTCCAGCAATTCACGGCAAATGGTTACGCCGGCTATCTCACCGGAGCTGTCAAAGCCCCTACCGACTCCTCCGCTGCTCACGCTCAATGGACCCTAATTGATAGTAATCTTCTCTCCGCTCTTTTCTCCACCGTCTCGCAGTCGATTTTACCTTATATCATCACATCCACCACCACCCATGAAGCTTGGATTGTTCTTGAACGTCGCCTCCAACCCACCAGCCGTTCTCGGGTTATTCAACTCAAGAACGAGCTATATCGCATTCAAATGAAAGATCTACCCATTCAGCAGTACCTCACGCGCATAAAACCATTGTGGATAATATCTCAGCCTCCGGTTCTCATATTGACCCCGAAGATATTATGCTTCATATCATGAATGAACTCCCTCCCACATTTAATTCTTTCAAATCCACCATCCGTAACTCATTACTTCCAATCGACATCGACACCTTTTACTCACTTATGTGCAACGAAGACATCCACCTTCAGCAAGAACTTCACCAAGATCAATCCCTCTCTGCCACAGGTACCTCCCTCTACGCCTCGTCTAACATCAACTCCCGCTATTGCAACAACACCAACAACAAACGCTTCGGTAAGTCCAAGAACTCACCGTCCACACCCAATCCTCCGGCTCACACATTCAATCAGCTTCCCAATCAGAATTCAGCCAGACCAACATGTCAAATTTGTGGCAAAATCGGCCACATTGCGCTAAATTGCTGGCACCAGAATAACCCCAAATACGCCCCAACCGATACTCGTCCGCCCCGGTCTCTTCTTGCAAATCCGAACACTGCCACAACCCAAGATTGGGTTCTTGATTTAGGTGCGTCCGCGCATCTCACTCCGGACGCCTCCCAGCTTTATTATCCGATGACCTACCAAGGATCGGACACAGTCTCCATCGCCAACGGTTCCACGCTTCCGATTCACAATGCTGGTCAGGGTCTTCTTCCTCTGCCGGACACCACCCATAAGCTCCATCTTCACAACCTTCTACATGTTCCCTCTTTAACTCACAATCTTCTCTCGGTATCTAAGCTTACAGCTGATAATTCTATTTCTATAACCTTCGATGCTAATGGTTTCATTATGAAGGATATTCGGGACCACCGTCCTCTTCTTCTTGGACAACTCCATAACGGTCTTTACCACATTCGCATCCCGTCTGAGACCCGTCACACTGCTCTCACGACCACTATCTCCTCCACTCACCAATGGCACTCGCGCCTTGGACACCCCAGCAAAGAATCCCAGACTGCTTTAGCTCTCCAATTTCCGAATTTAGCTCCTGTAAATTTTTCTTTTATTTGTGACTCTTGTAATCTGGCTAAAAGCCACAAGATCATCTTTAATAAAAGCATTTCTTCAACTGTTGCTCCATTTGACTTAATCCACACTGATCTTTGGGGATCAGCGACGCAAAATTCTATTTATGGTTATCGCTATTACATCATCTTCATAGTTCTCTTGGTTATATTTTTTGCACTCAAAACAAGAAGCTCTTCCCATCTTTAAATCTTTCTGCAAAATGGCGCGAACCCAATATCAGAAAACTCCTAAGATTCTTAGATCCGACGGCGGCGGCGAATACACTAGTCATGCGTTCAAATCGTTCTTACAAGAAAACGGTATTCTTCAACAACTATCTTGTCCCCACACTCCGGAGCAAAACGGTATTGCCGAACGCAAGCACCGTCATCTCCTTGACCACACCCGTGCCCTTCTCCACGAATCTGGCCTACCTCAGAAATTCTGGGCTGAAGCCATTTCAACCGCTCATTATCTCACTAACTTGCTCCCCTCCAAAGCCATTTCTAATCAAATTCCCACTCAACGCCTCCATGGAAATCCTCCGGTCTACAATCACCTTCGCACGTTCGGCTGTCTATGTTACCTATGGCTTCGACCATACGCCACGGACAAACTCTCGATCAGATCAGCGGCCTGCGTATTTATAGGCTACTCACCAATTTACAAAGGCTACAAATGCTACAATCTTATCACAGGCAAAACCCACATATCCCGTCACGTTGTCTTTCATGAACAACACTTTCCCTATAAACATACCAACACCGAATCGCCTACTTCTTCCGCTCCCAATAACTACAACATCCCTCCCTGTCTTCTCATACCCACATCCGCAACAAATACTTCCCAGGATCCCAAAATCGATCCAATTATACCCTCACCTCCCACTGTTACAAACACACCAAGGACCACATCTCACGCGGAGCCACATGATGCTAATCCTGAACCTCTTCCCTTAAACCAGCCGCAACAACCAACTCCCGTCCCTCGCCAAACTCACCAGATGCAGACTCGCTCTAAATCTGGTATTCACAAACCCAAACAATTCCTAAACCTTCTCACCCAAACTTCAACCCCCTCTACCCCCACTACCTACAACCAAGCCAAGAAAATAGATCACTGGCAGAAGGCTATGACCACTGAATTTGAGGCCCTCATATATCAAGCCACCTGGACCTTAGTTCCCCCGCCCCCGAACAAACATGTTCTAGGATGTAAGTGGACTTTTAAGACCAAAATGCTACCCAATGGACAAATTGATCGTTACAAAGCTAGATTGGTCGCCCTCGGTTATGATCAGAAGTTCAGCATCAATTACACTAAGACCTTCAGTCCCGTCGCCAAAATGCCAACGATCCGCTTACTTCTTACTGTTACCCTTCACTGCAACTGGCCCATGTACCAACTCGACATCTCCAATGCCTTCCTACATGGCGATCTACCCGATGACATTTACATGCGTCATCCATCAGGCTTCATTGATCAAAAACATCCTACAGCGGTTTGCAAGCTCCACAAATCTCTATATGGCCTAAAAAAGGCTCCTCGGCAATGGTTCCAGAAACTCACAAGCTTTCTTCAATCACAAGGCTTCACATTCAGCCGATCAGATCCATCCCCTCTTCTCCTAAACACGGTACAAACTCAACTTTATATCCTTATTTATGTTGATGACTTCCTCGTAACAGGCAACGATCCCGCCGCCATTCACCAACTTCTACAACAACTACAATCGCAATTTGCACTCAAACAACTAGGCAACATCTCACTCTTTCTTGGAATCCAGGTAATTCAATCTAAAACCGGATACTTTCTCTCGCAAGAACACTATGCTACTAAACTCCTCAATGATGCAGGCTACAAGAATTGCAAACCAGCACCGACTCCGATCACACCGCCCTCTAAACAGCAAGAGCCGAACACCGCTCCTTTTCACGATCCTTCCTTATACCGTCGCCTCGCCGGCTCGCTACAATACCTATCAATTACTCGCCAGACATAGCCTTCGCCACCAACCAGGTATGCCAGCACATGCAAAGTCCGACGGATCAAGACTTCCGTGCTCTCACTCGCCTGCTTCGATACATCAAGGGCACTCTCTCCTACGGTCTTCCCATCACCATAGGGAGCCTCAAACTTCACTCCTACTCTGATGCGGACTGGGCGTCCGATTCTACCAACCAGAAGTCCATCTCTGCATTTTGTACCTTCCTCGGTCCAAATCTCATCTCCTGGACGGTCAAAAAGCAAGCAACGGTCGCTAAATCATCAACAGAGGCCGAGTACAGGTCGCTGTCTGCAGCAGCATCGGAGATCATTTGGCTCCGTCGCCTGGCGGCCTAGCTCCACATCCCGCAACGATCTCCAACTGTCATACACTGTGACAACACCTTCGCCATTGTAATAGCTAAGAGCCCTATCTTCCATGCCCAAACGAAGCACATTGAGATCGACTACAACTTCATTCGACAACAAATCAACTCCGGCGACCTCCGGCTTGTACACATATCTTCTACCGATCAAATAGCGGACATCCTCACTAAACCGTTCTCTACAGCTCGGTTTACCGATCTTCGCAGCAAATAAAACATTCGTTCATCGAATGCCTAATTTGAGGGACGCTATATGCACAAACGGCTGTATCCATATTTACCATTATGTATTTACTCTCTTTACCAAGTTGTATTGCTTATATATATCAAATACCTGTATGTCCAGTGATCACAATAATACAATTTATCTTTGTCTCTTCTCTGTTTCTTTCCTTCTTGGATATCTTCTCTCCGCCAGTCCTCATCATTCCTCTCAATATGATATATATATATATATATATATATATATATATATATATATATATATATATATATATATATATATATATATATATATATATATATATATATATATATATATATATATATATATATATATATATATATATATGATATAAGACATGACTGATATAAGACATGACTGATACAAGTAAATGGTATAACTAATAAGACTGATATAAAGGTATACACTATATGTCATAACCCAACCCGACCAGGGCAGATCCTATCGTGTTGAGCTGTGTCAAGCAAATTCAAAGATCTAGTTTTGGAAGTATTTCAAGTTTTTTCTGTAAAAAATTTGTTGAAATAAACTATAGACTACAGAGCTACTAAAATATCAAAATACTGAAAATAAACTCATCAACCAAATTTCTTTCATTTATCAAAATAAATATCTATACTACAGTATAAGACTACAAACAAAAGCTATAGAACTGAAAATTTAACTAGTCATGATTGTATAAAAATTAAAATAACAAAATATCTATGACCTTATATCTGATCATGAATTGCTAGTCCACAATCTTCTTCCCCTTCCTAGATCCTAAAAATCAAAAGTAAAATCATAGTGAGCTATAACAGCTTAGTAAGCTATACAAATCAATCTAAATTTTTAAATATTCTTTTTATCAAATATTTTGTTGAATATTTAAAAGAAGTTAAATGCAAATTAAATAAATCACTAAATTGAGAAATGTAATAAATGTATAATAGTTATTTTTTTATTTAAATAATAATATGGACTAAATAAATAAATTAAAATTCATATCATAGCGTAATTCGATCAGCTCAAAATTTTCAGATCCAGATAGAACCTCAAAGGATTGTAACCTCTTATGACTCTCTTTTTATTTGTACTTAGAGCACCATAACATATCACATATCATTGTCTTAGATAGAATCTCAAATGATTATGTCCCCTTATAACTCATAATAATTCCATGACACAGATAGAATATCAGAGGATTCTGACTCCTTATGGTTCCCAACAGATATTTTTTACTCATATATGCACATATATAATTACATTATAATAATTAAATAATAATTTAGTATGTATCAAAATTTCACAGTGTTGTATTGTGAGACCTCGTTTCCTTACTGTTCCTCTCTGACTTGGATTTTCCTCCCAGGATCGTCCGGGACGATATTGAGATCGTCCATGACGATCTGTACTGTTCAAAATACCGTCCTGAAAATAGTTTTGGGAACCGTCTAGGCCGATGATTTTGGTCTGATCATCCCGGGACGATTTTGCGATCGGCCGGGCCAATCAGCCTAATGATATAAGAAAATCAGCTCTTTAGGTCCAAGCAAGGCAACTGGAATGGAGTTCGATCAGAATGTCAGACGAATCCTTTCACTATTGATATCTGGGGCATCACATGTATAACGGTAGACAATAGAAAATCCAACTAGGCAAAAATACATATTTTCAAAAAATTATCAAATTATTAGAGATTGTGTAAAATAATATTTTAATACTTTTATTGTACTACATCACTATTTTTCAACATTTAAATATTTTTCTATTCAATAAAAATACTGCAATTTTAAAAACCCTAGTGAAAAATTTTTAGAAAATATTTAAAATATGTATAATCATAATCTCTATAACATATAAAAAGTTACATAATGAAAGTTTTACATGTGCAAAGTTATACATTTTTTTCGCTAACAGATACAAAATTTTAATCGAAACATTTGCTAAAATTTATACATTTTTTAAAATTAAGATGGGCATAATGTGTCTTACCTCGAGACAAACAAGTTTTTCAACTGAGCCAATAGGATAAAAATGGCCTAAAGGCACCCAAAAATTAGATTTCACTTTCTCTCTTTTTCTCTTTTTTTTCCCCAAACTGAATTTTTCCTTCTCTATTAAGGAAATGAAATTATGATGCTTTATAATAAATGAGTGGATTAGGATATTATATTAAAATAATAATTCTTCTAATTATTTAATATTAAAATATTAATTTTATTCAAATTATTTCATAACTTTAAATCTCAAAATTATTGAAAAATATAAATAAATTAGCTAATAATATTTAAAATACTCTGGTGAAATTGATTTGCAAAACGGAGACCTAATAGTCCCTAAAATCACACTTGTACTAACAGATGCTGATTTCTTAAGAAAATTTAGTAGTGTCAAAAAATTATGAAAAAATCAAGGAAGCTAAAACACAATATTATAATTGTTCTAGAGAAGATGATTTATGATTTGAACTTATTATGACTCCAAAAATAAATATTGACTATTCTAGATAAAAAAATCCTCATAAGAAAATTTAGGGGTTTCACAGTATATATGTACGAATCACATGCCATGAATTAAATGATACATATGATATGTTACACTAACAATGGGTAGACTGTATTGGGCATGATACATGATATGCATACATAACATAGATATTGTATGACATGCATATGATAATAATAGGTGTATAGATTTTATAAGTGAATATATGAACTAAACTATTATGTAACTAATGAGAATATAAATGATAAAACCTATTGAACTTTTATTTTGTTATTGACCACTGCTTATGATATATATAATTATACATATTGTTATTGATCATATGACATGATATGTTTACAATGACTACAACATGCTTTTACAGTTATATATTCATAATGATATTGATTGAATGATTACATGCTTCTTGTATTGAATTTAGTGGTGGGTTTTGATAACCTACTAAGTTGTTAGCTTATTCCATGATTTTATATATATTTTCAGGAAGGGGGTTGGATCCCGTAGAGTGAGGCGGATTGGAATTCAAGTTTTCCTTTCATTTTTGTATTTTGTTTTATTCTTTTGGTATCATGAGTAAAAAGGTAGACTAATTATATCATATATACTCCTATGATATATTTATGCAAGAAATGTATCAATGTAAGAAAAATAAGTAAGATGGGACACTTGACTACATGTCATGTTTTTCTTATATTCAACCATGTAGGTCAATCCTACATGAATCAGTCTTAATCAAATATCACAAGTCACTCATATAGCTTTCATATAAGAAGTCATCACCTCCTACATGTCGGTGTATAGTATTATATCAATCAATCTTCTTATGCCTCCCTTTTTATATCATTAAGAAAAGTCCTTCAACTCACTCTTCTATATAGAATAACATGTCTTCAACCAACTTGAATCAGTTAACCATTTTTAACTAGCCTTTCTTGCCCTTTTTCACACATACACATCATACGAAGAATAATAAAAATTATCATAAACACTAAATGCAGTAATCAATATACAATCTAGATTCTTATATTAAGCAAAAAATGTATGTTGATTTATATGAATAGTAAAATGCACATGCATATCATTTATTTTATGTCTAAATGTAGTACATTACTTCCTAATCATTTTATAATTAATATTATATTATCTATTTCAATTAAAATAACATATAGTCAAAATTATATGGTGAAAATTTAATATCAACTAGTCAAAGTATTCAAAAGGATGGTATCTATCATATATGAAAAGTTATATGGTCGAAAATCATTAAAATAAGTGATAATGCATTTTAATTACTTTTCAAAAAGATAAAATTTGAGGAATTAAAATCCTTAAAAATAAAAGTTGGGTATGAGTTATCTATCACGATCAAAAGACTTTTTATAACTGAAGTGACAAGAAAAAATGAGCTGAAATAACTTTATCTTTTTTCTCACTCCTCTTTCTCCCCTCTTCTCTCCTTATTCTACCTTACTCAATAAGCAAGGTGAAATGAGGGGCAAAGGAGGTTGAGTGGAGATATTATATTAAAAAATATTTTTCAGTGCTTAGCATCGCGACACTCCCATGACCTAGCACAACATCTTTGCATGTAAAATAGTCATGTACCATAATGTCACCTTAGCGTTGTTGTGCTAAATTATTTTCAAAAGTTTCAAAGAGCTCAATGCCATAGCGATGCTTTACCAGCACCTCCCAGTGTCGTTGCATACGCAAGCATAACACCACAACACTCTAGTTTAGAATTTTCAAATTTTCCAAATTTTTATTTTATAATTTTTAGGTTATTACAATATATCCACTTTTGAATATCACCCTCGATATTTTCATGATCAATAAGAAATAAATTAATGCCAAAATAAAGATAATATAAAGCAAAACCAAATTCATTCGCTGAATAAATCCATTTAATTAAAAAAATGGTATGATATTAATTCTATAATCGTTAAATTCCTAACACTGCTAATCATTGGTCACCTCAATCATCAATCATAAATAAATCATGTCACACAATCATTCATTCGCATATCAATTCTAACATATTAAGCAAATCAATTCTAGTATATTTCAACAAATATAATAATATTTAAAAGAGAACCTATACTGGTGGATCTCTCAGGTGCATCTCTCACCTCCTGCTGACTTACGTTGTACACTATTGGTAGTACTGGAGATGCAGTCATCATTGACTACATGGGCTACATCTATCTCTCACTTTAATTTCTTCCATCTATCACACTCACATAACCTTGATTAGACATGCTGGATTTGGTATTTCTATCCATATGCTTGCCTGGACTTATCTGTCCTGTACCCATATCTTTCTTTGTATCCCCTTTATAGGCAATCTATCATCATATGGCTGCAATGACCACGCATGAGACATTATTCTATAATCAAATAACACTATCATGCATGTATCCTCTTACATTTGGGACACTCCTATACACTACCTATCGGTACTATATATTCTCTCTAGATATTAGTAAACATATTTTATTTTCACTATTTTTTTCTTCTAGTCACTTCTTCACCTATTCTCTTCCTGCTCATGTCCTATTTGAACTGGAAATAACCAAATCATTTTCTACAAGCTATTCTCTCTCAACTAACTCTAAGAATTCTTGAATCCTCAGTGGTACAAATGGATGACTCAACTCATCCTTTAATCCTCTTAAAAATATGTAATATTTCTCCTCAGTAATATTAGTAGTTGAGGTGTATAATTGATCAGCGCAATAAACTCAACCACGTAATGCCTCAACACTTAGAGGCTAGCACTACAGGGTTCCCAACATACCCACAAAAATAAGAATATAGAGAACACATGGCCACATTGCTCACCCCAGTGCCGTAGTGCTCACCTTAGTACCATAGCTCTCCCAAAAAAATCTTATTTTTACTAGAAATAGAGAAGATAATGTTGTAGCACCCATAAGATAATGTTGCAACCCTCCCAAGGGATTTTTTTCATCCACATGTAGATTTTAACACACATGACCCTTGGGACTTAATGTAATGTAGAAAATACATACAAAAAAAATTCTGTCAACTTATAAAATATATTTCAAATCATAGAAAACTCTCTAATCATTGCTATTATGGTCCTTATAAAAATCATCTATAAAAGTTAAGCAGGGATCAATCTTGTGACATCTAATTTAGGGCAAGTAGAACTAGATTTTTTAATTGATATCATACGATTAAATATCAATACTCATTAACTCTCTATGCATAGAAAATCTATTAATGTAGTTGTATTAAACTATTTGATCATAGATCAACAATCACTAACTATATGTAATCATGTTTTGTGCTCTGGTTCATGGCCACCTTAGCACCAATTGATTGATGTTGTTCATACACCTATTTGTCGGGTTCAATATATCTTTTGAGATGGGACTACTCAATGCTCCTAATCATGCCAAGTGGAATCTTAATCAACTAGCTGATATAACAAATACATTTAAATTGATTTAATAGATTTAATGAATACAATTTACCTAAATAAGACATAAAATTTAAATAAAAATAAAAATAAAATAATTTTCTTAAATTTATACACATATATTTTCCAAAAATACTAAATAAATTTTTAGAATAATATTAAATATATTTGTTATTTTCTTAATATTGTAAGGTCTTAAAATATTTAAAACCTAGGACAACCTTAAAACTTAGGATAATTATAAATGATATTTTATGTTTCATAAATGATTTGGTAAATTTTTAAAATCTATTTTATTAAAATATTACATAAAATCACATAATATGATGAATTATAATCGATAAAATTTTCATAAAATGGGTAAAATTCCATAAATATTTGAAATTTAAATATATTACTAGCTTCTTCATCTTAAAACTATAAATTAAAATTTAATATTTAGTTCTTTTATATTATGAATTTTATGCATATTTTTAAGTTATTTATGATAAATTAAAAAAAATCAAAATTCATTATCAAACTCTTAATTTGATTAAAAATCAAATCCATCCTTAGGTTGTAGAAGAGTTATATAACTAGGGCTTATAATTATTTAGAAAGGTTGTGAACTTTGATAGTTATTAGGGATTTTTGTTTGTTGTGGAAGGAGGTGGGATATCAATGGTATTACGGTTAAGTAGACAAAAATTTCATACAATGAAATTAGTACAATTCAACCACCAAACACAAATCGAGTGCTTCAAAGATACTTCTAAAGGTATTTTAATTCTTTTAATAAAGGCCTTTTTATAATGTACATAATATTTCAATCTCAAAATAAGCAAACTTGAATTAAAAATCAAGAGAGAGATATGAGGGGTTAGCCATCTTTGTATGAATTTTTCTATTGCGACCTTCCTTGAAAAATATAGAAAGAAACTAAGCTTGTGTAGAATGCTTTAAAATGAAGCTTTTAAATTACATAACCACCTTGGATTTGAACTTGAGGCTGGCCACATGAAGCTTGGATGAGGAATTAATTTAACATTTTTTCACCCACCTTTCCAACTAACTTTTAACCTCATTGCAACAAGCTTTAACTAGTTTTTGACCATCTTCTCAACTAACTTTGGACATTTAAACATATAATAATTATTGGATACAAAATATTATATTAGGCAGGTGTTAGGATGTAGTTTATAAACACCTTGATGTGTTACATTAATTAACTAATGAGCTTGTTTTATGGAAGATATCAATCGTATAATTTAAGGAAATCTTATTTTATCATTTTTTTGAGCTATTCAAATTAAATCTATAACAAAATTAATAATCTTTGTGCATTTATCTTATGGGTCTATATAGTATATTTAATGGTAACAATTAATCTTCTATTACAATCTATTTGACAACTTTCAATGAAGACAAAGAGTATAGACATTACCTTATAATTCATCATCATCTATTTATTATTTTCCATGCTAATATTATGCTTATGAAGTACATGCTATAAAATCTACATGTTAATCCATCTCTTACATATGAGTTCTAAACCTATAAGTAGCCTACCCACAACCTCCTTGCTTCCATTTCTAAATCATCCCTTCCTTATAATTGTGTCAACATCCAAGTTCATCTCTACCTCACCTTACCAGCTTATTTCATAGTTGACAATTTTATTTTTAGCTTGTTAATTTCTTGGCCAATATAACTAGTAATTTTTACATAAGATCTGCATCTAAAACCTACCATAATATTATCTTCTACCAAATCAAACCAAAATGTATACTCTATGATCATGCTTTTAAATATATTCTCTCAAACTAAAATATTTGTAACCCTCCCTTAATCATGTACTTCATATTTTGATTAATAAAATAAACTGTCTATTTTTACTTTTTATTGAATTAAGGTTTGAGAACATTTGAGATTGATATACCCTTTTACTCAACCAAGTATATTATTATATGCCATCTTGTAGACACTAATGCTATTATTATAACCAATAATTCTCAATGTGCTATCATCAATCTTATTTTCACTATTAGGTCACATTTGTGAAACCTTAAGAAAATAAAACTAAAATCTTAAACATTGAGACATCTTTTAGTGTAACGATTGAATTTTTATTATAAATAACAAAGTTAAATGTGCTTGTATAGGAGCACTCTTAGGATGAGATAACATCTTGGAAGTTACACTAAGGGGACAAAATGGTGAGGCCATTAGGTTGAAGTGGACTGTTATAAATGATATTAGAGCAACACACCCATTGGAAGATGGAAGCTGTACCCTTATAATCATATTTACATGGTGGATGCATGATTCTAAGATAAGGAAGCTGATAAGGATATCAATTATCTTGGTTGGAGAGATTATGAAGCCCTTGAAGAAAATAAAGTCAAACTCTTAAACATCAAGGTATCATATAATGATTAGAATTTCATTACAAACTCCAAGGTCAAGCTTGCTCGTATAGGAACACTCTTAGAATGAGTGTTCGTCTGGGAAGTTACACCAATGTGATAAAATCTTGAGGTTATTATGCCAAAGCAGATAATATCTCGGTTGTAAAAAGTTTTGGCTGTTACATCATTATTTTAAGAAAAATCTTATATCTCATACTTTCTTTTTAGATATTAAGTTACTAGAACTTTTTATAAGCTTTATATTTTTTTTTATTCAAAATATCTTCCCAATCTCTTACACCACCTCAATCTTAATGATATCTAACTTATCCTCATGCCATCTTATGTTAGGTCCAAGTTGTTCTAGTAGAAGAACCATATTATATTATGTAGTTATTAGATCTCTCTAATATTATACTCTTATATGGAAAAACATAAAATATTATGAGAATCAAGTTTATTAATTTTAGTTGGACACCCATACTGTCGCTAAAGAATTGCTCATTATATAAGACATACTTTAAACTATGGGCTTACTATTTTCATGTTGATCAGGGTAGTGCTTAAATAACCATTGACCAATTACTTGATATAACATTTTTTTTAGATAATAGACATTTTTTCTATTTTTTTAGGAAAATTTACAATAACTATATTTTGATGGTAGGTACATAGTGGGGAAGTACACCAACCAATGAAGATATGGGGGTTGATACATCAATGACGAGTCTATAAAAAGGAAAAGTTTCAACCTTTTTATATTGATCGTTAAAGTATTGGGCACCTATGATTATTACTTCAGATTTTTCTCATCTTCTTCATCTTTCAAATGAACTTTGTAACATTATACTGAAAGTTCGACAGGGATGTTAAGCCCTAATAAACTAGTCCCAAGGTTAACCAAGTGTGGGGGGGGGGGGGGTGAATTGGTATTTTTAAAAAAATCTTTAAGCAAAAGCACAATCTTAAACCAAAATCAAGATTCATCACAGAAATCAAAGTATGGAAATTAAATGCGGAAGCAGTAATAAAGAACACAAAAATTTATAATGGTTCGATCAACTCGACCTACGTCCACTCATCGGAGGTGCCATCCGAGTATTGCACTAAACACAATGTCTCTCCTTTTTCCCCCACAACAAGACAGAGAAGCCTTTACAAATCTCCTTTTCACCGACCCCGGTGAGGCAGAGAACCAAACTCCTTTTGCTTCCTCTAGAAGTAGGCAGAGAACCCAACTCCTTTTGCTTCCTCCAGAAGCAGGTAGAGAACCCAACTCCTTCTGCTTCCTCCTAAAGTAGGCAGAGAACCTCGATCAAATATTGAAGTAAACCTCTCTAGAACTCCCAAGGAACTAGGGACGATGATTGATCTTTGCTTAGAGCAACCTTTGTGAAACCCCTCACAAACTCCCCCTCACAAGATCTTCTCTCTCTCTCCCTTGCTCTCCTATCCTCTTGGCTCTCTCAGGTGAGAACATCAGTAAAAGATGATCTCTTAGGTAGAACAAAAGGTCTTAAATAGAAGAGCTTCAAAATAGCTCTTAATTACAACAAACCGACTTTATCGTCCAGGACGATATAAATATCATCTTGTACGATCAGTACAAATTTAGCTTAATCAGCCAGAACGATTTGGGACGATCATAAGAATTTTGTTCATATCGTCTAAGCCGATAGTATATCGTCCTGTACGCTAGTACAAATCGTTGAATATCGCCCTAAATAGAAGCTGGTCGATGTTTGATCGTCCAGGAACAACTAAAGTTTTTGAACTGATCGTTTCGGCCGATCCTGCGTTCGTCTAGGATGATATGATATAGCAATCAAACCTTAATTGCTTTCCTTAATTACCAGATTAATGTATGCATAATTGCATTGCATTGTCCAAGATAATGCCCAAAAAATAAAAGCTACCTAAATAGATCTAGCGGCTGATTCTTTCTGATTTGAGCCTATCATCCCAGCCGGTACGAATATAGTCCAGGACGATGCGCTTAATGATGGCTGCCTTAACTAGGATGCCCTAATTAGGATTTTTGTTTTTAACTAATCGTCTAGGCTGATTTTTTGGATCATCCCGGACGATGTGAGCAAAAACAGAAAACTCTAAAACAGTTAGAAAATTTCTCCTAAGTGTGTGTGTAAGGTTACTTAGCATCATGAACCACATCGTTTATAATTGACTCAAGAAAAGGAAAAGATTACAAACTGACTTAGACCTAGTTTACCTAATCTTGAGATGATTCAAATTGCAGTTTGATCTTGTGGACCTGAAATGTTAGTAGGCAAGGTAGTCGTAGAGAAACAGAAGTGTTTGCTATCGTCAAAATTCTATTCCTTGAAATCAGATTCGCAACATATACCTCATCCTCTTATCATATGATCATGCAATAATGTATGCACAACTAACATTATCACTAACCCATTATTACATGGCTGAACACAAAATATGGAGTTCGATGACCATGTCATTACACAATACATTACTAGTTTTATCTAACATGTTTAATATGTTCCTGTTGCTAGTCAAACTGCATATACCTTCACTAAAATCTTAGTGGGGCTAATCATCATCACTTCACAAGAACATTCACTTTGATTCTACATTTATTGGGCTTAAAGACGTGAAAAACTCGTCAACTCTGATTTATCAACTCACAAAAATAGTCTCCTATATCAACAAGCAAGACCATAATTCTTAAAGACTTGTATATTTTGAATTGCAATTTCAAAAATTTCTTATTCTAGTTAAATTCAAATGATTTATGAGGGTCAAATGATTTATGAGGGTCAAGACTTTTATATTTTCTACATCTATAATTTCATTAGGTCCTATTTGCCGAAATATAAATTTATCAAGGGTAAATTTGTATTTCTTGTTGAATAAGGACGGATGGAACTTAATGCAATTTTGACGGTATACAGGGGGGCATAAATAAAATATATAATCCTTTTTTCATAGAAATGTCCAGGACAACTTTGTTAAAAACTATATGTCTGTTCCTGCTGCGCTCTCCACCGGCCCTCTAGTTTCATTTCTCGATTTCTTAGGAGCCTCACGCTCGAGCGATCGCCGAAACAAAGAACTGAACAGCAGTGAAAAAGTCGCAGTTTTCTTTTGACGATCTGGTCTTCTTCTCATCTTCAGCTCTTCTATTCATTTATTAATTTTTGGAGTGCGTTCCCTAGTCGGATTCAATTCATTTGTTTTTCTATCTGGTTCTTTTCTTTGCATTTCGTTTATCCATATCATAAATTTTGGCTGCAATAGTTGTCAGTATTTTAGAAAGTTTCTTTTAGATCTTTGAATCCGATTGCGGGCGTTCGGTTTTACTGTATTTTGTGTATATTTTCGATCCGTGACGATTTTTTTGGCTGAAAGATGAGTTTCTTCGTTTTAAAATTTATTTTCGATGATGCAATTATATTCTCTGCAACGGGGGCCATTTTCTCATGTATAGTTTTTTCTAAGTTTTTTTTTTTTCAGTTAATATTAGATTTTTAATTAATCAGCGGATCACCTACATAGTATAAATACTGTATTTCTGTTAAAAGTTTACTTTGAGAAACTAATATGTTATTCCCCTCTGTTATTCGGTACTGTACTTCCTATGACTGGAGCTTGATTGATTGATTATCGAATATGGATTAAGTTAAGCGTGTTTATTATTGTGCCACTTATCGTTTGGTAGCACCATGATAGCTACCTTGAGATTATTAATTTGTCACAGTGGACCAGAGGTTCACTTGTGATGGTTGTCGTATGTTTTCCTTATGTATACGCTGATGTGGAAAAAAAAAAAAAAAATGAAGAATGATAAAGCTGATACTTTTGCACGTTTTGCCTTGATATCAATTTGCAATGTAGTTAGTTTCTTTTATTGTCATGATTCTATGAAAGTTTTAAAAATCAAGAAAAAATAATTTACGCTCAAAATTCAATTACATGCATTTTTTTTTATTAACTACATGCATTTTTTAATACCTAATGATACTATTAATGCATAAGAACAAAAACTTTTCTTATTGTTCATAATCAAAATTAGTGTTCAATTGATACATTTATCTAAAAAAGCAATCAATTTGTAATTATTTCAATTTATGCTATACATGTCATTTTTTTCTTGGACTTTCATAGAATACCATATTGAAAAAGATATATGTTGGTTTCATCATTATGTCGAATTCGGAATGAATGACATTTCCAATGTGAAATTTAGTGGCATGTATATGTTGAAATCTAAAAATGTCCATGCAATAGGGTTACCCACTTAAGGCATTGGGTTAGTAAAGTAGGAAGAAACACTCTCAGTTAAGCATAGTATTTCAATGGTTTACATTATTATATGTAAGTATATAATGTCATGAAGGCATATATTAATTGGGTACTATGTGTCAATTATGGGCCTCTCTCTGGTTAATGTGGGTGTAAGCTTGGTTTTAAATGTCAAGGTACATACCCTCATAATATTGTGAGTCTTGTTTCAGCAGTTGTTCTATTTATTGCAAAGTTTTAAGACCCCAATAATTCTAGTTTTTTGTGCATGTACTCTTTCTAATACTATTAATCCCTTTTTTGTGCTCCCTGTAATTTGAGGAGTCAAGGGCCTCATTATTATTCTCCAAGACAATTGATCTATTTTTATATAATTCTTACTCCTTTAATATTATGCATATTTATATTCACTACTTTGTGAAGCTTTGGTTGTTGAACAATACGTGAGGTGTAGTCCAAGGTTGCTCTAATGATCCAGATTAATTTGAGGTTTTAGATTATAAGTCCCGTCATCTTTGATATCTTTTGCCTTGTGACTAGTTCCTACAATCATATCCATGGTTATAATGGAATTGTAAGAACCATCCATTTCCCAGAGTATCCTCTCATGCTATGAGTATCTCTTTATTTTTTTAAATTTGGCGCGTCATTAAGGAAGAAAGTGGTTTAATACCCGGGCTCTAGATTTCTTTGACCACAACTCTATGACTATACACATTTTATCTTAGAACCTATCAATGCCCTTCAGGCCCCTCCACCATCCCTAAACCATATTCTAAAGCCTAATGACCATCTCTACATTGAATGGTCCATTCAAAGCTTTAGAACCCCATTGATTATGACCTTACCTATATTGATGTTGCCCAGTCCTTAAGCCTAAAAAACTCATTAGTCTTGGCTCGTTACTTATAATCTTTATAACTCTTAATCTCCAAACTTATTTCTAGTATATCCTTCTTCAAACTTGGAGTTTTTTTCAGGTGTTAGGCCCAAGATATAATTAACCATGGGGACATGCTCATATGAGAAACCTCAGCCACTGAGATAAAAATAAACCCTTCTTGTTTCATTAAATCATTCAAATATAATCGCTTGGATACATCCATTTAGTATGCTTGCAAAGGTTCACATGAGGAAATGGTTATGTCTTCTATCGTCAGAGGTAGAATAGTTGCTTTTGCTGAGGTGCTTTCAAAGTTCACTATGTCTTCTCAGATAAATCGAACTATTATGTTAAGGGTGCTTTGTACTTGCAAATTCTCAATCCTAGTAATTGATATAGCTTTTCCTTGCTAATTTGTGATTGGACAGGCAACGCAAGGTATTATGCGACGTGGTCATGGGAGGACTGTTTTCATTTCTGATAATGTTGCAGACAGACGAAGTTCTGCTCTGTCTAGAAGATACTCAGAACAGACCATTCGCAAGCTTCCTTCAAAGGTATTTGTCTATAAATAGTCTATTTGAAACTCTTTTCTCTTGTTCTGGTTGCAACTTTTGTACTACAGTGCTGATGCATTTGTTTTTTTTTTAGGAAAATCTTGTAATTGTTCCTGTCTTGAGGAATTGTGAAGAGAGGTATTATCATTTGACATGTGGTTCTGATTCTATCTAGTATCGTTTGGTTTACTGTCAGTCATTCTCTGTTCTTTGGAAGTTTCTCTTATATTTTTCAGATTCTTAGTTGCTGCTTATGTTGCTAATAGTTCAAAAGATTCATTCGAGATTTATAAATATGTTTTCTGACATTATTCTATGATAAGTTATAGATTGATTTAATCTTGAATCATCAATTTAGATATTACAATAGGATGCTAGGCTTATGTAATCAGGTTTTGAAGTCTTCTTAGTTCTTCTGCGGTTGTATGTGATTTCCATGATAGCCTTACTTATGTGTCAATTCATCTGAATTCTCGATTGGTTAACCACAAGTTTGGTTACTTTGGATTATTCAAGAATCCAATAAATCCTTTTCCCTTTTAGTTCCTCTAAATCCAAATCCAAATCCCATTTAGTTTCTGCTTGTATCTCTAGCTTTTTTTTTTGTAGGCATTTCATCTATTTTAACTTTGCTTTGTATGAGAATACTGCACTACATTGGGGTCTTATATTCAGCATTGCAGTCCTTTATTTTCGAAGTTTGCATGTGATAAAATAACTGTTATATAGCTAGTTGTTTATGGTGAAAAGTATTTGTTCTTTTGTAAGGAGCTAAAGAAAATAAAAAAGGTTTGAAAAACAGATAGTTCTCTGATCTTAGTTATTCTCTATGATTTATTAGTATTTGAGATACTAAAGTTTCAATTTGATGTAGAACACCTTAAGTATATAAAATTTACTAATGCAGTCTACGATGAGATACACAATGAAGCATAAACAAACAACAATTCATAGGTTATCAAGTCTCAACTTTTGGAATTGATACAAAAACAACGATCATGTTTATTTCATCCTAGAAAGTAGTGTATAGGCACTGAAATTTAAAATCTCATAATAAAAACTGAGAGCAATAATAAAATTTCAATAACATCTAGAATTTGCTCCACTAAAAGGAACCTGACTTATATCTTGAGAGGATCATCACCATAAGCCTGTTTTGTACTAAAATTAACTTGGAAACAAAAGCTAAGAAATAAAACATCATCAATACACTTGATTCATATTCCCAATGAGTAAAGACATTCAGATTTACATCACAATTCATCTCTAATTTTGATTAGTTAACCTCAAGCAAGTTTGGCTACTTAGGACTATCAATCATCAATTCTAAATCCTTTCCCATTTAGTTTTAGACTATCCTTAGTCTTTTTTTAGGTGTTGCAAGCCTCAATGTATTCTCATTACAAATACATGACATGTGTGTTGAGACGGACAAATGGATATAAAGTTTTGATATTACTTTAGTTGATTTTATTTTACTATTTTTTTAATTTCTAGGTTTCAATTTTAGTTGTATTTCATGTGATGATTCTTATAAGAAAGGGTTGCGTTCTCTAATGTTTTGAACTCTTTCACCTACTTTGGTTTGATTCAGTTCCCTATATTAGTTTGACTTGAGTTAGTTTCTCTTTGATCCCTGATTCGGTTTGGTACATTTTTTTTTACTTTGATTTTCATTTTCCTTGGCCCAGTTAAGCTTATGTTCATTGCTTTGATGGTTCACTATGTTTATCGATATGAGCAGTTTTGACTATTTTTGCCTTGTTTGTGCTTGCTTGTAAGTGACTTGAGCCTTATTTTGTACTTTAGCAGCTATTTAATACTATTCTAGATCAGGAATTTTGCCTCCTTGTGAATTTTGATCATTTTTCACCTCCTTTGCACAACCTTTTCATAATTGGTGTGAACGACGACTTCTGTGAGTGTTTCGACGATATTTCAACAGTGAACTAACTAATCCTATAAGGAAAGCTGTGATGATAAATAAGCAATATATGTTTGATGCAGGACTAAGTATGAAATGCTTTAGTTCATTTAGACTTTGCACAACTCTTGATTAGAATAATCATGGAACAAACCTCATAGCAGTTTAAAATGACAGATCAAAACAAATAAGGGGTCACACCCGCTTAGGCTAAATTACGTAGCAAAAGATTAGAAGCCGTCAAAATAAATTCAGAAAATAACACAATAACAAGTAGTAGTTGCAATGGAATTCCTAATCTAACAATAAGAGTTAATAAGCATAAAGGCGCACTCAAATCCTACGTTTACTAAGCTTTAGCATGAGCAGCAGAGAGTTGTCCGTCGTGACTGTCATCAATCCCAAGAGAAGTTAGATTTAGGAAATCTAATGAAAGGAGAAAGAGAAACCTTCGTCAAGGAGTGGTGGAGATCCTCCACTCGACACCTTCGAAGTGCTCGTCAATTGCTTCCACTAAGGTGTCCATAATGCGCTCCAAGTAGTCCTCGACGGTGTGATCAATCCTTGGATTCAAGTCGAAGAAGGTGGATTGTAGGATGTCGGTGAAGCCGTCCTCGTCCCATGTTATTCCATAGTCAGTCTCCGGATCCGCCATTCATGGGCAGTGGAAGACAAGATCCCCTTAATACTTGATACGCCTCTTGAGTGGTAGCGAAGAGAAAGAAGTTTCTCTTTGCAAGAGGAGAGGAAGCAAGCTCTAAGTCCCCTTTTCAAAAACCTGAAAACAGTTTCAGATTTTGAGACAAACCTGAGAAGAATTTCAGATTTTCTAAGTTTAGGTGGTAGGGAAATTGGAGGGAGAATTTTAGCCTCAATTCAATTGAGGTATTAAAGAGGGGAGAGAGGGGATTGGAGAGAGAGGGGAGGCGGTTAAGGGAGAGAGAGGGGCCGGCGGTCTAATGAGGGGAGGGGGAAATTGATTCCTAATCAAGCTCTTAGGAAATAATTTGAGGAATTATAGGAGATGGAATTTTCGGCCAAGTAGGGGGGGGGGGAAATAGGATTTAGAAATATTTCCTAAAGATAGACTTGGGTTTAGGAAATAATGAGGGAGCATTAATGGGCTAGGAGAGAGGGGAGGCCGGCGGCATGCATGGGCAAGAGCCAAGTCATGAGGGTAATTACTGACTTCCTAATTTAAGTTTGGTTTTAGGAAAGTTTTAATTTAAATCCTCATGAATTAAAAATTAAAAATTTGATTTAAATTAGGCACTTTCCTAAAATAGGATAACTAACTTAGGAAAGATTTTGAATTCAAACTTGAAGGGATTTGAATTTCAAAATTATTCCTAATTAGTCTTAACCTAATTTAGGAAACCAAAGGGAAGGGAGTGGGGGAGGTGGTCGGCGGCTATGGGCCTAAGGCTGACAACAAAGAGGGGGTCGGGTGGGGGATTTTGGTCGTGGGGTTTGAGATGGGAGGAGGGGGGGGGGAGGGCTTTGGCCTTGAGGTTGGGAGGGAAGGAAGGGGCTCAGGTGAGGGGAAGAGGGTGGCCGGTGGTGACTGTTGGGTACAACGGGTGGCCTTTCCTAGGCTCCACTAAGCTCTCTAACTCTCTTTCTCAAGCTCTCTCATAAGCTCCAAGAAAACAAATGCAGGAAATTTTTGTCATAATCATTCATTAATCTGAAAATACAACAACAAGCTATATATATAGCCTAGTACAAGCAAAGCATGAAAACAAAAGACAATTGCCCTTCGGGCTTACAAAACGACATCACAAACTAAAAGGGTATAACTGGAAAACAATGACATAACACTGAAATAGAAAAATACATAAATACGAAAATAACTCAGAAGTACAACAACTCGATCGTGGCCGTAGATCGGCGGCCACGCCTCTGATAAACCTTCCATGCGCTGATGTCCCCATCAATGTTGCATGTAAAACAATTTTGATAATAATTTCTTTTGAATGTTTTGCTTCGTTTTTGTACTTTAGTGCTAGTTGGATGCAAATCTATCAAGGGAGGTACAAGTGGTGACTACTAACTTCGTAAGGAAGCCATCTTCTTCATTAGTATGAGGACTGTGTTACTAATTTGGTGGTTTATTCCTTGATCTTTTTATATTAAGTATTTTTAGTTATTGGTTTACTTGTGTGATTAGATTTGGTTAAAGCACATATAATATAGATTTTCTTATTGCAGTGTATTTTCAATCGATTTGAGATTTCTATCAATCCCAATTTTTTTTAGCTAAATTTTTATCAGGAAACCATTAAATTATCATTTGCACTAATATTACGTATTTTTTTATGTTCATCAAAAGAGATCAATACTCATTTGAATTGGTGATTTGTGAATTACAAATTTTTATTTTGTTCGCTAAATTTTGTGCATTTCATACATAATTTTGCTAAGAAACCATAAAATCTCACGTATTATATTTCACATTAGAGCATAAAGTTGCATCATCATGTCAAAAAGAATTAAAATATGATAAATTGTCCAATCAATGAAATAATAATATGTAGTTTAAAATTTAAATAAATTTGGATAAAATTTATTCTAAATAACTACAGTGAGATTTTCATATGGTGTAGAATTATATTCCTATTTTCGATGGAAGATACAATCTTTTGTGATTTCAAATTGGTTTTGATATCTTGGAAGATTTCTTCAGATGTTGCAATATATATTCCCAAAGAGTTGATTTTGCTAAAATAAAATTAATAAGACATGCTCAATATTATTGATAAGTGTTGTTGCTAATTCTATATTGTTTGATATGAAACATAAACTGAAAGAGTAATATTTGCTTTCAATAAATTTAGAAAATAATGACATTATCAATTTAATAATTATTAACAAGATTATTTTTGTATGTTTGAATATTATATAAGGTGGTCTTGTAGCCAAATAGTTTTTGCCTCTAAATTATTATATTATCATTATACATTTCTTTAAGGGCCCTTATGTGAGAAATTAAATATGAGAAATTAAAGATGGATAAAGCTGCAATTCAACAAAAAACACTATTTGAAGCTTTATATAGAGCATTGTATATCAAGAAATATTGCAACTATTCTTTTGTTAGGACTGCAACACTTGTGATTAATTTTTTCTTAGAAAAATAATTAGTATCTCCTCTAAAGTTTGCCAAACCCACACCAATATCAAATTACTAAATGCTTGAATCTGATACTATTGAAGTGATTGTAGTTCATGAATATGATAGAAAACCCTTGTAGATATCAAGCAAATCTTTTCAAAATTTGAATTTCAACAAGACTTCACCACAAATCTCCAATCAAACTTAGGAAAAATAGCAATTATATTGTGGAATTGATGAAAACAGAAAAAAATGACAAGATACAATTGATCCTCTATTTGAGGGGATTTTTTTCTCCCAACTCTCTAGATGTCGCTAGAGCCCAAGAACACTAAGGAAACACAGAACTTATGCAATAATCCAGATAACCCTAACTCTAATTCGAACCTCCTACATAAAGCACACAAAAATAACTCCCAAAAAGACTAAATAATCCTCCTAATTCAAATTTTCATCCTAATCCCTCATCCTCTCTCTATACTTAAGTTGTGGGCCCCACAAAAGAGGGGGTGGAGGGAACCCACTAGGGGTCGAAAAACAGCAGGCTTATGCCTGCTGTAAACATGGTTTAAAATTGCGCAATATGAGTCTCGTCTTGAGGCCTGCCTTTGCGCAATTCCAGTAAAAAATGCCTCGATGCTTACGCCTTGAGTTTTTTTATGAGGCTTGCGCCTCAACTTGGATGAGGCCCGCCTCGCCTCACTGGAATGAGGCTTACGCCTCACGCTATATATATTAAAATTTACATAAATCTTGAAGTAAATGCCCGACATTAGACTTTGTAAGAGAGGAGGAAGGGGAGAGATCAGTTCATCATAATGATGATTCAAATGAAGAACCCCTTAGTGATGACAGTGTTGATGACTTATGAGTTCTTATGTGATATGTCATTGCTATTTGTTTTTGGAAATTGGAATTATATGTTAATGAAACAAATACTGAGATTTGGGAAAGATAAAATTTTGAGTTGAACTATATTTCATGTTGTCTTATTATTGGGATATTTTGATTTCAATTCATATCTTATGCTTTTTTATGTTTTATATTATTCACTCATTAGTATATAAAAATTTTATCATTTTATGTTTACGCAATCTTTTGATTTTGAGGCTTACGCCTCAAAACACCTTGAGGTTTACGCCTCGCCTCATGAATGAAAAACGCCTCAATACCCGAATACGCAATTTTAAACATTGGCTGTAAACAAGGGGCCGGCCCAAGTGTTGGGCCATCTGGATCGGTCTATCAATACCCCGCTCCTAAAGAATCAACTTTCCCTCAAGGTGAAAAGATGGTAATTGATGTTGCATCCTTTTGTATGTCTCTCATGTAGCGTCATCATCTAGAAGATTCATCAATTTAATCAACACTTCTTTGATCCCTCCTCTTTGGTATACCACCTATAGCTCTAGTGGTTCTAGAACCACATCCAATTCCTCAGTCAGTGTGACCGACAACTTTGAACAAGCTGTGTGATCCCAAATAGTTCTTCTCAGTTGAGATACATGGAACACTGGATGTATGGTAGCAGTGCGGGGTAACATCAAACGATAAGTTACTACTCCAATCTTCTCTGGTACCTCATACGAGCCAAAATATCACATAATCAACTTCTCATTCCTTTTGTTAGCTATTGTCCTCTGTCTGTAAGGTCGAAGATTCAAGAATACCTTATCCCCAACTTCAAACTGGATGTCCTTCCATACCCATCCGCCCGTTTCTTTATAATATGCTGAACTCTTAATAGATGACTTTTTAAATTTACCAACACCTTGTCCCTCTCCTCAAAGTATTCTTCTTCTAAAGAAACTGGAGTGCAATTCTGCCCAAAATGCACTAAGTGAGGTGGGTTTCGCTCGTACAACACCTTGAATGGGGTCATCTGGGAAGCAAAATATTACGGAATATTGTATCAGTACTTCGCTTATGCTAGCCACTTGGCCCAAAGCCGAGGTGTCTCCGATACAAAACATCATAGGTATGTCTTCAGACTCATGTTGACCACTTATGTATGCCCATCCATCTGGGGGTGGTGAGTTGTACTCCTTTTCAGGACTGTACCCTGCAACCTGAATAACTTCTTCCAGAAATGGTTGAGGAATACCTCGTCCTTGTCGGACACTATAGACTCCGACACCCCATGCAGTCGGACCACTTCTCTTATGAACTCTGCTACAGCTATCACGGGCGTGTAGGGATGTTGAAGGGGGATGAAGTGAGCATACTTGCTCAGTCTGCCCACAATCACCATAATCACTGTAAGCCCTTTAGATCGGGATAGCCCGTCTATAAAATCCATTTTGGCCCCCTCCCACACTTGATCAGGTAGAACCAGGGATTGAAGTAATTCCTCTGGAGCCATAACCATATACTTATTCCTTTGACATACCTCACAACTAGCTACCAACTTCTTTACATCTTTGTGCATCCCTTTTCAATACAACTCAACTGCTAGTCTCTAGTAGGTTTTCTGCACCCTCGAGTGACCCCCAATCGCACTCCAATGGTACTTCTACAGTAGGTGTGAAATATGGAATGATGTCCTCAGCATCACAAATCTCTCATGGTATAGCAACCTCTCCCCTTCTAGAGAATAACCAAGCTATTCTTATCATTCAGTAAATCTGCCCTAATCCTCCCCAGCTCCTCATCCCGTGCACTTTCTTCTTTAATGGCCCCCAATCCAACATCAGCGATCGATACTGCCATCTCCTAGAGCTCCCCCATATATCTGGACAAGGCATCCGCCACCTTGTTCTTTATCCCGGGCTGATACTAAGTTTCAAAGTCATATCCCAATAATTTTGATAGACACCTCTAGAGCTCCTTTGTCACCATCCTATGCTCCAATAAGTACTTCAGGCTTCGTTGGTCCGTCCTGACAATGAAATGTCGACCCAACAAGTAAGGTCACAACTTCAAGGTGGCTAGTATAATAACCATTAGCTCCCTCTCGTAGATTGACTTCAACCTAACTCTAGCTATTAAAACCTGGTTGAAGTAAGCAATAGGTCGGTGGATCTGCATGAGTACGACTCCCAATTCACATTCTAATGCTTCCTTCTCACTACAAAAACCTGGCTGAAATCTGGTAAGGCCAATAATGGTATGGTGGTTATGGCCTTCTTCAACCTCTCAAAAGTTGATATGGCTACCTCCCTCTCCTGAGAGACTATTTGTCCAAAGTACTCTACAGTAGCCTGTGCAAAGCAATATTTCTTCAAAATTTTCCTCAGCTGTTGCTCTAGGATCGTCCTCAAGTGCTCCCAATGTTCCTTATCAGACCCGTTGTACACCAGGATATTATCAAAGAAAACCAACACAAATCTCCTGAGATAGGATCTGAACACTGTGTTCATTAGGGATTGAAAGTTAGCTAGGCATTAGTGAGGCCAAAAGGCATATTTAGGAACTCATAATCCCCCTCATGTGTTCTAAAAGCTGTCTTCGATATGTCTCCTTTTTCATATGGATCTGATGGTACCTGAACTTCAGATCAATCTTGGTGAAGATAGCTTCCCCACTCAGCTTATCTAATAGCTAATCTATCACTGGATAAGAAACTTGTTTGGCCCAATTTCCTTATTCAAAGCTCTATAGTTTATGCATAACCTCCAACTCCCATCTTTTTTCTTAACCAGTAAAATTGGATTAGAAAAAAGGCTCACACTAGGTCAAATAATCCATGCTTCTAGCATTTCTCTGATTAATTTCTCAATTTCATCCTTCTCAAATTGAGTATGGCCTGACACTGATAGGTAATGTTGAACTCATGCCGTTCCCAGTGCAGAGGATCCGACGGACACAAAGATCAATCTGTGGGATGCTCTCATGGATCACGCCATAATGAAGGAACAAATTTAGGAAAGATTTTATTAGAAATTTTATGTATTTAACTATTTCCTCATTAGGATATCTTATATAGATCTATAAATAGGGAAGATTGTAATGAATAAAGATAAGTTTTTCCCTCTCAAATTCTCGGATTTAACATGGTATCAGAGCCGATCGGGAGGCCTTCATTGCCGAACGATCCAATCTCCTAACGTTGCAAGAGGCCGCCGATTCTGATAGACGAAAGTGCCGATTCCGCCAGTTGCTGCCATAGACGGAAGCCTCGACTTCGTCAGAACTATCGTCGAAGGTGCCTAGACAAACAACCACGAAGGAGACGAAGGAGCAGAAGTGTCGTACCCGTTCGGAACCGTTCGTGCGGAAAACGAAGCCGATCGGAAGCCCGATCCGATCGCTGGACAACTGTGACTTGCGGGACCAAGCTCGTGATCGGCTTGCTGCGTGCGTGCGCGGGACCAAGCTTGTGATCGACATGCCTGCATGCGTGCCCTAAGCTACCCAGCCCGATTTGTTTATTAAACCAGGAAGGTAATTCCAAAAAAAAAAGAAAAAAGAAAAAATCGACCTTCATTGTCGGATAGAAAAGAAGAGAAAAAAAAATATTCGACCTTTATTGTCGATTAGAAAAATCTTGGGAGCCGTCATTGCTGGCCAAAAAATTCAAATTGATAGTCTTCATTACTATCATTTGATTAAAAAATATCAGAAATTAACTCTTCTTCAAATACTGACCAACTTGAGGATTCAATGGTGCACCAATGACGAGGTGACCTTCAAAGCATGCAACCTTCCTATCGTCTAAATGGGAAGAACTACTTAAAGTGGTCTCAATTTGTGAAGCCTACTTGAAGGGGAAAGGGAAAATACATCACCTTCTTGGAGGAGGACCAAAAGAAGGAGATCCTAAATTTGGGGCATGGGATGAAGCAAACTCAATGGTTATGGAATTCCATGACTCCAAAAATTAGTGATACATTTATGTTCCTTTCAACTGCAAAGGACATATAGGATGCTGCTAGACAGACCTTCTTCAAAGCTGGTGATGCTGCTCAAATCTTTGAAATTAAAGTCAAAGTTGGAAGCTCGAAGCAGGGGAGTAAGACCGTCACGGAGTATGCCACCATTCTACAAATTTTGTGGCAGGAACTTGACCACTATAGGTGCATTGAAATCAGATGTCCGGAAGATGCTGTGATCCTAAAGAACTTTATTGAAAAAGATAGAGTTTATGATTTTATTGCAGGACTAAATGTAGAATTTGACCAAGTTAGGGTTTAAATTCTTAGCAAGGAGGAGACGCCATCACTCAATGAAACTATTTCTCTCATTTGCGCAAAAGAAAGCCGACGAGGAGTGATGTTAGAACCGAAGGCCGTTGAAAGCACAGCAATGGTGATGAACAAAGAATCGTCATGGAAGGAGAAGGGTAAAGATTCTTTAAAATTCAAAGACAAGGACTCACTTTGGTGCAGCTTTTGCAAAAAGTCAAGGCACACAAAGGAAACGTGCTGGAAAATACATGGAAAACCCCCCAGCAAGGAGTGGAATCAAAAGGGTGAAACAAGGAGCACATCACATGCCAACAACACTACAAGTAAGCCAGAAGCACAATCCAGACTTGGAGAATTCAATACAGAAGATATTGATAAATTGAAATGACTCCTGGTATCTCTTGAAAAACCAAATGCTTCTTCTTCACTTGCACTCTCAGGTAAGACTCCAATCTTTATTAGTTTAAATGCTTCCAGAAATCATCTAAAGGAATTATGGATCATTGATTCAGGAGCCACAGATCACATGACTCACTCACCTACCCACCTCATAAACTATACTCCTTGCCCAAAAATAAGAAAATCATCACTGCTGATGGTTCTCTTACCGCCGTAGCTGGCCAAGGAGACATAATATTATCTCCCTCACTCACCCTGAAAAATGTCCTCCACGTACCACAATTATCCACAAATCTAATATCAATACAAAAACTTACCAATTATCATTATTGTCAAGCCTTATTTAACTCTACTTATTGCTTATTTCAGGACCAGAGATCGGGGAAGAAGATTGGACTTGCTAAGGAGAGAGCAGGATTGTACTACCTGGAAGAACCAAACCAATCTAAAAATAGTTGCTATGTTATCCCTAGTCGATAGGAAATTCCACTATTTGGTTTTTCATCATTATAGATTAGGACACCCATCTTTTGATGCCCTAAGACATATGTATCCACAACTTTTCCAGAAATTAGAAAATAAAAATTTTCATTGTGAAACCTGTGAGTTGGCTAAACATAAAAGAACATCATTCTCAAACAAAAGTGAGAGAGAGATGTGACACTCATTTCTATCTTATTCATAGTGATATATGGGGACCCTAAAAAATTCCCAATATTTCTGGGGCACGCTTGTTTGTGTCATTCATTGATGATTGCACTAGAGTCTCTTGGATCTATCTCCTTAAAAATAAATTTGATATTAGCATCATTCTTCCCATCTTTCATACCATGATCAAAAATCAATTCAGGGTAAAAATAAGAAGATTACACTTCGATAATGCAAAAGATTATTTCAACCAAACCCTTTCCTCATACTTCCAGAGTGAAGGGATCATCCATGAGTCCTCATGTATTCACACCCCACAACAAAATGGTGTTGCAGAGAGGAAAAATGGTCACCTTCTAGCCTCCACCCGAGCCTTCCTATTTCACTACAATACACCCAAATCCTATTGGGAGGAAGCTCTTTTAACTGCAGCTTATCTCATAAACCGATTACCTTCAACATCCTTAGGACTCAAAACTCCAATGGAGACTTTGTCCTCTTTTTACCCAGAGTTTCAAACTCATCATAATCTTGCGCTCTAAATCTTTGGATGCACTGCCTATGTTCATATTCACAGCCAGGAGAGAGGGAAATTAGATCCAAGAGAACTCAAATGCATCTTTGTTGGCTATTCAGCTACCCAAAAAGGTTATAAGTGTTATCATCCACCTACATGAAAAGTCCTTGTCTCTATTGATGTTACCTTTGATGAGCAAAATTCCTATTTTTCCAAACCTCATCTTCAGGGGGAGACTGAACTTGAGGAAGATGAGGAAATTGAACTAGCATCTCTTGACCTTCCTCCACCACCTCAAAACAATCCACCTGAAACCCAAGATGGGGAAACAAATGACAAAGCTATCATTAGATTTGGAAAGGTTGCTTCAAAGAAGATCCAAGAATCTGAACCATCTTCTGAAAATAAGTTAAGCTCATCACCTCTCTTATACCCTATAAACAACTCTATATCCTTCAACAACTTCTCATCGTCACAAAAAAATTTCCTTGTTACATTAGAAGATATACATATTCCTAAATATATTTCTTAGGCCTTATCTGATAAAAATTGGAAAAATACCATGAAGTATGAAATGCAGGCCCTGGAAAAGAACAAAACATGGGAGATCGTCAATCTACCGATAGGGAAAAAACCGATTGGGTGCAAATGGGTGTTCTCAGTAAAATACAAAGCTGATGGCACACTAGAGAGATATAAGGCAAGATTGGTGGCAAAAGGGTTCACTCAAACATATGACATTGACTACCAAGAAACGTTTGCGCCTGTAGCCAAAATGAATACTGTCCGAATACTACTCTCACTAGCAGCCAAGTACAACGGGCATCTGGAACAATTGGATGTGAAAAATGCATTCCTGCATGGGGATTTAGAGGAAGAGATATTTATAGAAATACCACCAGGGTTTAAAGAAAAATCCGAAGGTAACAGGGTGTGCAGACTGAAAAAGGCTCTATATGGGCTCAAACAATCACCAAGGGTCTGGTTTGGAAGATTCTCTAAATTCATGCTCCTAAATGGGTATCGACAGAGTCAAGGAGATCATACATTATTCTTTAAACACTTAGACTCAGGGGGAGTCACAATATTATTAGTATATGTTGATGATATTATTTTGACTGGAGATAATGAAGAGGAGAAAGACAGTTTAAGGAATAGTCTTACTAAAGAATTTGACATCAAAGAACTTTGTAGACTAAAATATTTTCTCGGAATTGAAGTAGCTCACTTCAGCAAAGAAATCTTCATTTCACAACAGAAATATATCAAAGATCTTCTAAAAGAAATAGGTTAACTAGCTTGTAAACCAGCACCGACACCAGTAGAACCTAATCTTAAACTGGGGAAGCTAGTGAAGATCCAGATGTAGATAAAGGGGCCTACCAGAGACTTGTAAGGAAATTGATCTACCTCTCCCACACTAGACCAGACATAGCATTTGCTGTAAGCATGGTCAGTCAGTTTATGCTGAATCCAAAGCAGATTTACATGCAAGCGGTAGACAGGATATTGCACTACTTTAAAGGAAGACCGGGAAAAGGGATTCTCTTTAAGAGAGATCGTGGAATAACCCTAGAAGTATACACGGATACTGACTACGCAGGATCACCAGTTGATAGAAGATCTACCTCTAGGTATTGCACATTTCTTGGAGGTAACTTAGTTACATGGAGGAGCAAGAAACAGAATGTGGTGGCAAGATCCAGTGCAAAAGCAGATTATCGAGCTATGGCTTTGGGAATATGTGAGCTACTATGGATCAAAATAATCCTAGAAGACCTAAAGGTTAAGTGGGATGAGACCATGAAGCTACATTGTGACAACAAATCAGCAATCAGCATAGCCCATAATCCATTCCAGCACGATAGGACCAAGCACATAGAAGTGGACAGACATTTTATTAAAGAAAAACTAAACAGTGGTCTAGTGAGTGTCGACCATGTATCATCAAAGGATCAACTTACAGATATCCTTACTAAAGGACTGGAAAGTTCTGCCTTTCTCAAAATGATTGACAAGTTGGGATGATAGATCCATATTTCCCAGCTTAAGGGGGAGTGTTGAAATCCAGCCGTTCCTAGTGCAGAGGATCCGACAGACACAAAGATCAATCTGTGGGATGCTTTCATGGATCACGTCATAATGAAGGAACAAATTTAGGAAAAGATTTTATTAGAAATTTTATGTATTTTATTATTTCCTCATTAGGATATCTTGTATAAATCTATAAATAGGGAAGATTGTAATGAATAAAGATAAGTTTTTCCCTCTCAAATTCTCGGATTTAACAGGTAACACCCCCTCCCTCAGGGTGATGGCATACTTTTGCTCCCTTGGTGGTGGCAATCCTCGAGGTGGCTAAAAGACCTTACTGAATTGTTATATCAGCGACTATACTAATGGAGGATTGTCTCCACCCTCCTCTAATCTGATCCCCACTAATCTTTGTAGCTAGACCAGGAATCCTCCCTCCACCTCCTCTATGCTCCTCACCATGGTTTTGAGGGACACCATAGCTTTGGACAGCTGTGCATCTTCCTTGATCACTACTCTTCTCTCCATTACTAGCTCCATGATCAGTGCCCCCCAGTTAACCTTAGTATTCTCCAAGGTTTGCAGCCACTACATCCCGAAGATGACATAAGTGCTGCTCAACTCCAATGAGAGAAAATTCTCTCTCACCTGAATCCTTTGTATGGTCAACACTACTCCCCTACAGATGCCCTTACCCGTCTCCACCTTTCCCATGCCCATCATCACTCCATAGCTCCCTGTATCCACCAAAGTCACCCCCAATTGGTCCACGTCCTGGTTGGAGATGAAATTATGGGTAGCCCCAATGTCGATCAACACTACCATCTCTCGGTATGCTATTTCCCCCTTCAGCTTCATAGTGTGGCTAGGAGCAAATCCTACCATTGAGTTCAATGAGACCTTTGCCACGTCCAGATACAACTTGTCCTCCTCCTTTACCCCGGTCTTACTCCCAACTCCCTCCTCAGCTTCCTCGTCATCACAGACGGTGAGAACATGTAGAGTTCGGTCTTTGCAACTATGCCCTCAGAGTATACTTCTTATCCCTTCGGAAGCATAATCCCTTTGCCCTCTTTTCCTACACTTCACTCTCAATCAGCTTTTTGAAATTTCCCCCACTCCCTCCTCCTATAGGCTTCTCCCTCGGAATCTCATGAATGTTACCTGGTGTAGGCCACTTGGGTGCTAAGAAAGTGGTGATTATCCTGTATAAACGAGTTGAAGTGCCGCCTCTGACTCCCCTCTCGTGGTACTTCTGATCCTCCACAAGTTGAGCTAGCTCCATCGCCTCTCCAAGTCTCGAGGCCTCATGACTCTCACTACTGCTGGGATCTCTGATTTGAGCCCTTAATGAAATTCCTCTCTAGAATAGTCCCAGACAGCCGATCCAGTTGACTTGCCAAGTACTCAAATCTTTTGCGGTATTCTGCCACCGAGCTTTCCTGTACTAGGGCAAAGGACTTCTCATAGAAGTCCCCTCCCCTACTGGTTCGGAAAGTTTCATTTAGCACTCTTTGAACTCCCTCCCCTCTCCATTGGTACCAAGCCAACGCCTTCTCTTCCAAACATAGGTTAGCTGCCGTTAATTTCTCCTCCTTCATCAATCCATTGACGGTGAAATATCTCTCTACACTTTAAATCTACCCACGTGCATCCTTCCCCTCAAAAATGGACATCTTCAACTTACTGACCTTCGAATCCCCTTCATTTCCCTTAATTCCACCATAGTTTCTCCTTCCCTAAGTGGGTGGTACCCCCAAGTGTTCTAATCTTTCCTTCCACGTTCATACCCAAAACTTTATTCGAATTCCCCCCTTCTTCCTTCAAAATTCGCACCTCTCCTGCTGTAATCCCCATTTTTTCTTTTTTAATCAGCACCCCTTTGCTCATATCCCACATATCTATGCCACTCCCCATATCTTCCACCCCTCTCCTCCCTCTGGAAAGGTTCCAGATGGGGTCTTCTCCCTTATCTCTCTATGATCTCCACATCATTTTCATCCCTACGAATTTCAAAATTCGTATTTTTCCCTTTCGGCCCTCTCGCATCTGATGCCGCCGTTTGGTTGTGGAGATCCAACATCTTCTTCACCATGTCACGTATGTTTGAGAATTGTTCTTCCATGGAGGAAATTCTATCCTCCACTGTTGCTTTGATTTGGTTCATCTCTCCCTCTAGACGTTCTTCCAAAGCATCCACCTTCTTGACCGCCATCGATATCCGGAACTTTATTAGACTAAAAAATCCAGATTTCGTCCCAAAAAACAGCAAAAAACCACTGTTTGGAAGAGAAAACTGCTGCAGGTAAATGCCAAAAAACAGCCAAAACAGCCCGGAAAGTGGTTCTGATACCAATTTGATAGGAAACCCTTGTAGATCTCAAGCAAATTTTATCAAAATCGGAATTTCAGCGAGACTTCACCACAAATCTCCAATCAAACTTGGGAAAAACAACAATTACATTGTAGGAATTGATGAAAACAAAAAGAAAATAACAAGATACAATTGATCCTCTATTCAAGAGGAGGATCTTTCTCTCCCAACTCTCTAAACGCTGCTATAACCCATGAACACCAAGGAAATGTAGAACTTCAACAATAATTTAGATAACCCTAACTCTAATTCCAACCTCCTACATAAAGCACACAAAACCCCCAAAAAGGCTAAACAGTCCTCATAATTCAAATTTTTCCTCCTAATCCCTCATCCTCTCTCTCTACTTAAGCTGTGGGCCCCATAGAAGGGAGGGCGGAACTCAACTAGGGGGTGGAAAAATAGTAGCTTGCGCCTTCGGATGAACCGGTCCCTTCTGGGTCAGCTGGACCGGTCTATCAATATTATTTTGATAATGTATTAGATGCCAAAGATGATGCATTTACAATATGAATCTACATATAACTATGTTGAATCTGAGTCTGCACATACATTAAAACATGTTCATGAATTAGAGCAAGTCATAATTTGAGTTGAGATCAGTATTGAACAATAGCTTATATTTGTCTTTGAAATTCTAATAGATATTAGATTTCATCTTGAATGTGAAATCAAATAAATCATTGAATATAATGATTGAATTGATTATGTAAAATGATAAATTAGTTCCTGAGATATTATTTGCTAAAATTATTATTATAATAATAATTAGAGTAAAATCATTTATGTATGTGGTTCTTAATTGTTTGATCTACAAATTCTTGAAAGAGCCTTATGGAGAGTGTTGAGTTGCATCAATATTTCAAATGATTTATTAATAACAATTATCTTAAAGAAACTTGAAATTTAAAAGCAATCTATATGGTTAAATTTAGAAGTGCATAATTCATCATGTCTAATATTTAAGTGTTTGGGTTAATTTTATCAACAAAACAAAAAAATATCAAGTATCGTAACATTTCATATTTGTGCAGCTTGTTTTTTTTTTTAAATAAGTTTTAGCTTGATTTCTTCCTCTAGGAATTAATTATGGTTCTTTTGTTTAGTGGTGGATTCAAGTGGGGGCTCAAGGGGGCACGAGTGTCACTCCCCATAATCTAATGTTGTGACGACAATTTCTAGCTCTGTAATGCTCTCAGCACCGCTACGCTTACAAGGGAAATTTTCATATTTTCAAAATAAATATTATTTTATGAAATTCAGGGTTATTACAACAAGCACCTCTAAAAATTTGCAAAGAAGTATATATATATATATATACCCCCTATTACATATTTTATTAATAAATTTACCACAACTTTACTTGCATAACTCAACCCTTGACATCATAAGTTTCCCACCGTCCCCTTCAAAGTCCTAATAATAAATTCAATCATATTTTTTTAAAAACTTCTAATCCCAATCTTATGCTCAGATGAGAAAAATGAAGGGAATTATTGAAACAATCAAATTGGACCTCCACTAGCAAATTTTTTTGGCTCCACCACTGCATTTGTTAGTACCTATTAAAAATTATATTAGTTTTCTAGTACTGTTATTACTTGCATCATATCATATTGCATCCTTCATTAGTCATTTTCATGATTTGAATGAAAATATTCACATAAAATTTGCTATTAATGAGAAATTCTATTTGTCTTGTATTGATGTGAATAAGAGACAATGTGAACTCCAACAATATAACAAAGTAATGGTATGCTAAAATTCTGAAAGATTTCTTTTGTGAACCTTGAAAAAAATAATTGCTAGGAAGGAAAGACCGTATAAAATCATGCAATGTATTGGGGTAACTTATAATAAATTGAAAATTTTGAGAAGTTTTGTTATTGATCAATTCTTCAAGGCTTCTTTTTTTATTTTATATCATTATATCTCCACCAAAGTCTTATATTCTTCTCTTTTCCATCTCGTTAGGAATTCATGCATAATATTTTACTAGATGGTTTTATATATCTTGTTCCATAATCAATATTAGATGATGAATTGTATCCACTACTAATGGTGGATGTCAAAAATATCTTGTGCACTAGTGTAAATATATTTACATGTGATGATTTATAGTGTCCCCTACGTTAAGTGCAATAATCATGTTTAGATTTTCTCGATGGATATCAAATGTTTAATTTATCAAAATTATTTTCCCAAAACTGGGCAGATTTGATGAAAAACTCGAAAGTTTAATGACTTAAAAAACACGGGACATTAAGCCCATTGACAAAGGAACAATCCCTAGTTCACTCATTTAGCTTTGGTTCCCAATTTTCTTGGTCTAGCTAAAGCTTATACTTATTTTTTTGATTGTTCAATAGTATGATCTTTGATGGTATGGAGTCTTCTACTGTTAAGCCTTGTTTGGGCTTCAAAGTTACTTGGGCCTTATTTTGCGCTTCAACGATGATTCATTACTTGGTGCATATTAGGACATGTAGCTCCTTGTGTGGTTTGTGATCATTAGCTATGCCCCTTGTGTGACTTGCAGCTAACTGTGCTTTTGTTTTGAGATATACCTATGATTCATGTGGGCTGTACTGTTGTGAGGGTTATCCATGGGATTTTAGTAGTGAACCAACTGATCAGATTGTTTATACTCTTTTTACATTTCTTCATGTGGTGGGATGGTTGTTTATTTTGATTGTGCACTAGAAAAAACTGCAATTGAGTTTGAAGAGACATAAGCCTTAAAAATTAAGGATTAGATAATTTTAAAATTTTACTTGTAAATTATTTAGATATAATTAAACATTTTTATTATATCTAGACCAAACCAAGCATGACACGAGCCGTGCAATCTCAAACTTGCAATTGCAGGATCCTGTCGCCCTTACTTGTACCTGCTTTGTTGCTGCATTTGTTGCATCGCCACTACTTCTCCTGCAACCCCTCTCCTTTTTTTAGGGAAATCCATTTCCTTAGTTTTAGTATGAGGGAATAGAGAAAGTTATTAATCGCAAGGATGATTTTAATGAAGACCTATTAAGTGATGAGAGTATGGGTGGCTTTTGAATTTATAAATTAAGAGCTTAGGCTATTTATTTATGTTGAACGGAGATTAGGAAAAACTATCTATTTTGTCTTGTTTGTAGTCTTGTATAACTTTTAATGGCCTGGTTTTGATTTTTTATGATCACACTTTAACATCTTAATTTGATGTTAATAGTTTACTTATTATTTCATATTTTATTGATTTAATGGTTTAATCATGAGGCTTATAGCTCAAACTGGCTCGAGGCTTATGCCTTGCCTCCTAGAAAAATTGCCTCAATATCTAATTGCGTAATTTCAAAGCTTACTTTGGAACCACAAAACTCTGTTGTTTTTTTTGTTCTAGGAAGAAGCTATGAAATTTAGTTGAAAACCTTTAACATTTGTTTTACGATACTTTACTAGATTGAGATATTACCAAGTGTTCATGTTTTTTCATCCTCAATTTGTGTACATATCCAACAGTTTTGATTCACCTTTAGAGCTTGTTATATGCATCGGTTGTCCGTATTTTTATCGTCTCTTGTGGGCTAATAATACATGCGATATTTGTTTTGCAAATGCTGGCTGCTCCTTTATTTTCAGATAAAGCTTCAATTTTAGAACATTAATTATGAATTATTCTAGAAATTTGCTGCTTGAATATGTTTATATAACCTATATTTTTTGTTTTTCATGGCGAGACATTATCTCATGTATAATCAGAATATGGTTTAATTAACGGTAAAATTTTCATGTGCCATCAAGTAAAACTTGGTGGAGATTGGATTCCAAAACCTATTTCCCATCTTCTTCCATATGAGGACTTGCCAAAAATGATGAGTCTTTTTACCTGTCTTGGCAGATTTTTGGGCATTAAGTTTTTACTCTAGGAAAATTAAAATAAATCCTAATACCAGTATTCAGTTTCATTTTTTAGCAAGGGTGTCGATCCTTAGCTCCAGTCACATCAACTCCAAACAACATGTAAAACCTTGGATTTTGTGTAGTACGTACTCTAGCTGCAAATACACTAATATTCTAGAAATTTTGATCAAACATGGTGTGATGCCTAGGGAAGGATAGAGCCGATAATGTTCTAGTTGAAGTTCATTAAAGTCTCTATGGTGTGCATCAATTATTCCCTACAATGACTGTTAAGATGAAACAAATGAGTTATCATTGGTCATTGATGGTTAAAGATTGTATTAATCATGTTAAGGAAGTGTCACAAATAAACTCCATAGTGCACTATCTATAAACCTCCAAATTTATTACACCCTACTATGGTATACTGGTTATTTGAATGTTGGGCATGGATATAATTGGTCCTATTGATATGCTGTCTTCCAATGGACCATTTCCTCTTGTTAAATTCTACATGAATTTTTGATGAGTTTAGGTTGTGATTAGCCCTTCATCGAATACATTGAGCAATGTGTTTGGTGCTAACGTTAAGCATCTCATAACGCTTTAACTGCTCGAGTCAACGCAACGTCACGTTTAGCATCTTGTTACTCCTTAATTGCTCAAGCCAATGCAACATCAACACCCAACATAACTTGATATCGAGTTTGATACCTCTATCGATCTCTTCCGGTCACTTGATTCCTCTCATTTCAGTCTGCTTGGAGACTTGATCTACACAACAAGTGCTTTATCTCCTTCCAAACCCTTCACTTTGGCAGTCAAGCTATTTATCTTAGTATTAAGAACAAACAATTAATGACAATGTTTTCTTGTTATCTCAACACTCATTTTAAATTCATTATTAGTTGCATTACTGACCTCTTGTTGGAATTTGACCTTTTCACAAAGATTGGTTAATGATGCTTTGTTCCAATCAATGATAAGGGGTTTGATCCATCAAACTAGAGCTTCTGCTTCATGATAGAATGATTCCTAGTATCTAAGATCTAAATTATTTAAGCTTGCTATGAAGTACAAAATGTCATTTTCATAAAAAATAAATCAATCCAATGACTCGGGCACTGTGGGCTCCAAATATTCGGCCCCGGCCTCCGCCCAACTTGTTTGCTTTTCTTTGGCGAGGGAGTTTTAACGAAATATGTTCCGGGATAAATTTTGGAAGGTATATGAGTTTGTAGATAAGACACTACCTAGAGATTTTACCCTCATTTTGCGAGGACTTTATGATCTGAGTTTCGGTTTCCTATAGGTGCAAGCCCTTATAGTTAATTACCCCTCCCGATAACAAGAGAGACCTTTTGATTAAGGCTAGTTATCAATCAGATACGTTATATCCATAGATATATAGTATCAGGCGTATAGTATCAGCATTGGGCTTGGATATTTGGAAATGATTGGAAGTTGGGGATTTAAAGGTTTTGGAAAATTTAATATTTAAAATAGAAATTTCACCATCTTGCACTTAAAGCCGATGGTGGGGGAATGGAGAATAGACCCGATCAAGATCCCATAGTTTCGTCGTCCCAGGTCATCGTGATCCCTGATCTACTAAGTCAGAGGAGGTAGTCGACCCAGCCTGATAGAAAGATCCTTGTCGGCAGCCGTGGGTTGCTTCATCCAAGGATACCTTGTAGATCTGGGTTGGATGTTTGTCTAAGGGGTCAAATTTGAATCCACCTTAGCTAATAGAGGGATTTGTGCCCTATCGATTATATCCCATTGATTCATATCTCAAGGATTTGATGGCACTAAGGAGCGTATTGACTTTGGGCATAAACGTTATCTTTGGTGTAATTTGACAGCAAAATCACTCGGTTTAGGAGGCCCCGGGTCATAACCGCTTATCCTGCGGTGCCATTTGGCGGCAAAACTGCCAGTTAGAGGACACGTACCACGTCCTTATTGACAGGAGATTGTTTCAGAATGAATCCTAGTGATATTTTCGATTAGGCATTAGCTCTTTGTGAGCTGAAGTAAATTTTAATTTGTCCACCCTGAAAAAGTTTTGCGGAGGGTGGATGGATTTTGCTTTAAGTAATTTGATGGATTAAATTTCAATTTTTAAATATTTAGAAATTGGGATTTTGATAATTTTTGGATTTTAGAACTTGTGGAGTTTTGGATTTTAATGGGCATTTGAGAAATCATTTGAAAGTATTTGGAATGAACCCCTCTGGTTGAGCTCTTCATTCAACACGGCCATCATCGGGGTGACTTTGAGGTCATTTTTATTTAAAAATATTTCCATTTTGTGGATGAACCTTGTCAACTCTGTTGAGTCGTCTACAGAGGATCTAGTTTCTCGGGCTTCATGCCTTTGTTTGTGAATTTTCTTTGTTAAAGGCCTTGAAGGCCTAATATGAATGTATAAAATAAATATTCCGGTCAACTTCGTGAGCGCATATTTATCTGATGGTTCAAACCCTGTCTACTTCTATTTACCTGCTTAGGAGGATCAGGTTTTTCGGGCTTCATGCCTTTGTTTGTGAATTTTCTTTATTAAAGGCTTAATATAAATGTATAAAATAAATATTCTGGTCAACTTCGTACCGCATATTTATCCGATGGTTCGAACCCTGTCTACTCTTATTTACCTTCTTAGGAGGATCAGGTTTTGCAGGCTTTATGCCTTTATTAGTGAATTCTCTTGGTTATAGGTCTTGAAGGTCTAATATGAATGTATTATAACAAATACACCGGTCGTCACAACCATGTATTTGTTTAATAGTTCGAACCCTGTCGACTCTTATTTACATGCTTAGGAGGATCGGGTTTCGTAGGCTTTATGCATTTATTAGTGAATTCTCATTGTTATAGGTCTTGAAAGCATAATATGAATGTATTAAGATAAATATACCGGTCGTGACCACCGTATATTTTTGTTTGATGGTTCAAACCCTGTTGACTCCTATTGATCCACATAGTAGAATCAGGTTCGAACTTGAATTCACTTATTGACCCGCGCAGCTTCCCTAGACATTACATGTGTACCAATAACACACTCATTGGGGCCCATGCGGGTTTATGATTGCACTTACCCCCTTTCGTGTACCTATGTGTATACAAACTACAGTGCATGTGCGGGGGTATTTTTGGAATATTTCTAAACGCCTTTTGTCCCCCCGCATGAGTATTGCGGATCCGGTGGCATATTGTAGCAGCTTTTGAATTGAGTTGTTTACTGCTTTCTATAGGTAGACTGTCGTGCACTACATGTTTCTTTCTGTAGGTGGATTATAGTGAACTAACTAGTCTCCTGCTTTTTGGAGATAGGTGAATCGTAGCATTATCACCTGATTGCAATGAGATACCTCATCGTTCTGATGTACACTCCCTTTTCTCATTCACCGGGAGGGTGTTTTTGGACTTTCGTGACCGCTGCTGCTCTGAAAAGAACCCCTTTTAGGTTCTTTAGCATAGTAGACTTATTATTTCTGATATTTGTGGATGCTAGAATTATTTCCTTCCTAAGTACAGGATCAAGAAGAAAATTTGGAACACCAGGAAGTTTAGTTCGAATTCGTTCAAACATCTCTTCCATTCTGACAGGAGGTGTCCTTTTTCGTACATCGAGTTGTTTTCATACCTGGCATACTTTGCGGCATCTCAATCACTGTTCCCGTATGTGATATATGTACTTGTGTCCATAGGGGTTCGTTGTACTTACGATTACCCACTGATGTTATCCACAAGCAGCTCGTGTGTATTTACGAGGGGCCTGCTATATTCACTACGACCTCCTGGAAGTGCTCGTAGAAGAGTCATTGTCCTTGCTTCATATCCACCTTTCACCAATCTCAGGTGGGGTTGATGTACTTGTTTGTGAGGACGAGTCTTCCACTATCAATTGACAACATTACCTTCAATCAACAGGCATTGTTGCTTGTGTTTGGGAATCTCAATAGTGCATATAGGACACACATATGCATTATGCAACCATCTGTCGTCCTTGCAAGCATGGCTCATTTGACCTCATAGGGACTCGCATGTGCTTCAAATGCGTTGCATTCATCTTTCGCATGCATTGGGATTTCATCTCCCGCTTGCAACTTGTTGTTTTCTTGGACAACCGTGCATTTAGACTTTGATTTGTTCATTCATCCAAAGCCCAGTCGTATGTATTTCATCCAGGTTCCCTATCATTCATGTTGTTAAAGTCTCTTGCGATTGGACCCGAGTTCAAGTTCAATTCATGCTTGAGTCTTGTATGTTGTTATGAGTTTAGCTCTTTGTATCCCATTCAAACTCAAGTCCCTTGAGTCCCCTGTGGTCCAACTCAAGTTTTCGCTTGAGTTCAAATTGTTCAAGCCATTATTGTTCGACTCCAGAGTACAAGTTCAAGTGGTTTTGTTTAATTCATTTCATTTTCAAATTGAGTTCAAGTTTGAGTTCACTCGAGTTCGAGTCAGGTCCTTGTTATCATTTTGGATTCCAAGTCCTTAATGTATTTTGTTCAAATTTGGATTTAATTCATTTAAGTTCATTTTCATAGGTCCCATGCTCGTGTTCAATCAAGTTCAAAGCTTCACAAGTCATTGTTCATGCTCATTTGAGTCCAGGTTCTTGTTCTTTTGAGTTCAAACAGGTTCGAGTGCAGTAATATATTCACTCAAAATTTCGGCAGTCTCCCGATGTCTCCCCCGTTTAGGGGAAAACTACGAAAAATTGGGCCTCCCGCCACGCTAGAGAAAAGCGTGTACGGTAGGTGCCCTCGTACAAGGACACCGCGGCCGTGAAATCTTCAACCCCACCACGCCAGAGAAAGACGTGTATGGGACTTCGGTACCTATTACAAGAGAGAAGCAGTCGTTTCCCCGCAGGTACAAAGCCGCGTACGAGTACTTAAAAGTTGTCCCAGCCACGCTAAGAAAAGTGTGTACTAGGCTTACCTGCCTCGTTGTAGGTGTCGCACCGGGTTTTTTCCCACCACGCTAGAGAAAAGTGTGCATATGTGGTTTGCCGCTTCCCACACGAACACCGAGGACAGGGTTTTGGAGCCAAGGGGTTGCTCACCTACCTCATCGTAGGTGTCGCACCTGGTCCCCTTCCCACCACGCTAGAGAAAAGCATGTATGGGCGTTTTCTTGCCCGACACGAACATCAAGGCAAGAGAAGCATTTTTTTATTTAAAATAATAATAATAATAATGATAATACTAATATTAATATTACAATCATATTATTATCATATTATCATAACATTATTATTATACAACATTAATGATATGATTAATGTTGATAATAATAATATTATTATTATAAATAATAATATGACTTTAATATTAATATTAACAATAATACTATTATTATTAGTAATAATACATATGAATAAGCATAAAGGGAGAGAGGGGTTACCCTCTATGGATTCAGTTTTGGCTACAGGCGGAGAAGAGGTCGAGTTAAAGGCGGCTGGGGGATGCAGCTAAGACAGGGATGGTCGGACGGGTATGGGAGCTCGGATAGGGCTTAGAGTTGGTAGGAGCTAGGGGAGATCGACAATGGGGGCAGGCTTTCGGCAGCTAGACTAGCCTCTCTCTCTTTCTCTCTGAGGATCGGAAGGAAGAGGGCACGACAGAGGCTTTGGGCATAAGGGTTTGATGCCGAATGGATGGAGGAGTTTGGGCAAGGTAGCGGCTCCGGAAGGCTTGCGATGGGGAAGGGGAGTTCGGTTGGAGAGGCTCGCGAAAGGGAGAAAGTTACTGTCACAGCAAGCGAGTTCCAGTTGTTGCCTCCGGCCAGAGTGTCGTAACTTCCGCTCGGACAAGGAAGGGAAGTCGTAGAAGGAGCGAAGCAGAGCAGTGCCGAGAGAGGGAAAGAATGGGAGAGAGCGGAGTGAGCACGAGGGAGGCTGAAGGCCTCATTTTCTTTGGCTATTTAACGACGCGAATGTGTTGTGCGGACGACGTGGGGAGAAACGACATTTGCGTGCGATTGACGTGCGAACGACGTGCATGGGATGGCTTCCGACAGGTACGCCCGATCTTTTTTTTTTTTTTTTTTTGTTTTTTCATAACAGGTCAACAGGCACTTGCAGATCTAGTTCATAATTAGATTCTACAAAAATATTATGGTGCAATATTGTATGTCACCAGACTGTAGATCATCAATTAAGAAAATTCTTATAAAAAAATACTAGAGAATGTCAAATCGAAGTGATAGATGATTTATGAGTGTATCTTACTATCTATAAGTTGATGACTAAATCCACCTCATATGCCCTTGTATTCAGCGTAGAAGCAGTCATGATACTTGAAGTGGAATTATCTTCACTTTGAATAACTATTTAGTACAACTTCACACAAGAACACAATGCCTACCTATGAATGGAAGAGGTCAATGCATTTGATGAAGTCCTACATCCAGCTCAACAACCTAGAAAATTATTAAACAATGATAGCTAGGTCTTTCAACTATATGGTGCATTCACAAATATTTCAAGAAGGCGAATTAATTATATTTCCATGTTAACCCATCATTCCCCATCGTTGAGTTGGCAACAATTTTGAGCCGAATTGGGAAATTTTACTTTGCCATCAAGAAAGCATGTAAAAAGGGGCCTATCAGCTTGTTGATCTATGACCCATGCCTCCAATCAATACACATTGCCTGGAGATGTATTATGCTTGAAATATATATATATATATATATATATATATATATATATATATTCTAAAAATCTCTTTGCATGATAACTGATATTTGTATATTTTTATTTATGTATATCAAGATCTCATTAACCTTTTCCCTATAAGGTAGATAAATATCTATATATATATATATATATATATATATATATATATAATATATATATATATATATATATATATATATATATATATATATATATATATATATATATATATATATATATATCCCTAACAAATAATTACTCAAATGGGTCATTATTATTCTACATGCTGATTTCCCCAACCAACAAATACTCATAGATTGGCATTATATATATATATATATATATATATCCCTAACAAATAATTACTCAAATGGGTCATTATTATTCTACATGCTGATTTCCCCAACCAACAAATACTCATAGATTGGCATTAAGTTTAATGTAGTGGCATCATAAAAGAAAATTGATCTTCAAATGGAGCACAACTGCTAGAGGGTCATATCTTCAATTCATTAAGATTCTAAAAAGTAAAAGGATTGCTGAAGTCTGCATGCTTTAAAGTTGGAAAAGTATAAGTTTATTTTCTCTCAATTTTAAGACCTAGATAAAAAGTTGGACTTAATGTGTTTAAAATATAATTGAGTTGCTGCTCTCCCATTCACAAGACATACAAATGACTGTTGTAAGAAAGCTCCCCTTTATAAGTCTAATGGAAAGAGCAATAAAATGCCATGCTTCTCTAGCTTGACGTATTTAAATGACCCAAATTAACGAGATTTTCTTAATATGCTGGTAATTTAAAGATAAAAATTGAATACGTTGTCCTTATTCAAGAAAGAATCAAATTGAGTTGGGTATTATTGCCAAAATATAATAAATTAATTTATTTTTAATTTCCATTAATAAGTTGGATACCGACACAATGCATTGAGTGAAGAAATATATCTTATTAGCAAGAGATCCAATGGCTTATTTTTTTCTTATTTATTTGTCCACTTCATCAATCAATCTATTCTATACTCATTAAGATCAATTCTTGGAAAAAAACAATATAAATGAATCCTACTACCATTAAACTCTCCTAACTATCTATGGCCCATGTTCTTGGTGAAATAGTCATTCTACTCCTTTGGCCTAGGAGATATTGGTTGACACTTTGATAAAAAATTAAATTTGAGGGTTTGCCCTCATATTATTAGTTTTGCAAAATCTTTGATCATGAACAAGGGGATTGTTTCAAAGTTCATGTAGAATTAAGAAAATCTTCCTTTAGGGGCTCATATTGTTCAATATAGTCTTGTTGATCATGTTCACATGATATGAACAAGCAAGATTTGTATTGTAAACGGTAATAATCAAATGAACCTACTAACTTGCTAGAAGTTGTCCTATAAGCCTTATACCCCCTGAAATGTTCTCGCACTATGGATTCTATTTTAGCCTTGTCTTTTGATTATGTTCCTTAATTAGTTGTTATGGGTTTGTTGGATGTTAGTATCCTTCTTGATCCTATATCTCATTAGATATAGTTATCAGAATTGCTGATATTTTAGGAGTTATGTTTGGGAAAGTTATCTATTAGCTTATTGAGTGTCCAACAGTCACTCTCCACATTTCTCTCTGTGATGTTTCAACTTTGTTTGACAATGTTATCGATGTTTATTCCGATGTAGAGTTTGTTGATGATTTAAGCTCTATTCAATCTCAAAATTTTATTAATTCACTTGGTCTAATAGTTAAAAGATTTTAATTATTGCTTTTTTTAAGAGGCAAATTGAAAAAAAAAAAAACTTTATTCTCTCAAGTCTAATAGATTTCAAGCTAGACATAATAACTCTTATACTGACTTTGGCATTCTTGACTTAGCAAGTATTTGAACGTGAGTCTATTACTCTCTGTTTGGATAGATACTACTCTTTCAGCTTGCCTGTTATCTTGTTATAATGTATTTTGTTTCTTTACTCTTTTATAGACATTCTTTAAAATAGTTCTTCATATAATATTTTATTGATTGGTAATAAAATTTCATTAAAAAATGCTTGATTGTGTTGGCATGGCTAAATCCTATGGTTCAACATTGTCAAACCCGAGATTGGATTACATGGGCAAATATATATGGACCATACAACATGCAAAAAACCCTATGAGTGTTCAAGTGTTGTTGACCCGCTGTACTGAAGAAAAAAAAAAAAAAATCAAATTAAAAAAAGGGAGTCGTTCACCTGTTCTCTGCCATCCCACGATGCCGCTGCTCTTCCCACGACCTCGCGTCGCTTCATCGCACGATCCCGCCTCGAGCCAATCCCATTCGTGTCGTTAAAATGAGAGCGAAGGCCCTCATTCGCACTCTCCACTCTGATCTCTCTGATTCCCGCTCTCTCTCGCTCCTTTCTTCGTTGTCGTTTGACCCTGTCTGCTCGACGACGTTCCTTCGAGTCGATTGGAAGTTACAACATCCCGATCGAAAGCAACAACTGGACTCGCTGCTGTGAGGATAACTTCCTTCGGCCGCTTCTCCCTCCTCCGTAGACGTCCGACTCAGCTCATTCGACGACTTTCCCTTCTACCCGATCGGAAGTGACGATGGTAGCTCGTCGACTGCGAAGCTAACTTTCTCCCAATCGCGTGCTCCCTCGGCTCGTTCGTTGCTTTTCGACTTTGCTCTTCCGCCGACATTCCCTTCTGGACCGATCGGAAACCACATTGTGATCGGAAGCAGCAATGACGGGAGCTTCGTTGGCTGAGGAGGTAACTATCTCCCTTTCACGCGCCGCTCGGCCAAATCCCGTAATTCCGTCGGATCAGAGGCAAGAACGGGCTCGCCAGCTGTGAATTAACTTTCTCCTTATCGCACGAGCTTCTCCGGCCCTCCCTTTGCTGTCCGACTTCGCTCCGTCTGTGACTTTCCCTTTCTGTTGGATCGAAAGTTAAAACATTTTGATCGGAGGCAACCAGAGGAGCTCACTTGCTGTAAGGGTAACTTTCTACCCTTCATACGCTTCTTTGGCCTAATCCCGTAAAAACTAAGAAAAAGGGTTATATTTAATTATATTAATTAATCTTAATTAATTATAATTGTTATTTTTAATTAATTAGATTTATTATAATTAATTACAGTTAATTCTAATTAAATTATTATAATTAATTAGAATTAAAGTTAATTATAATTAATTAGAATTAAAGTTAATTATAATTAATCTAAAATTTAATTATCATTAATTACTATTGATTAATTATAGTTTATTAAAATTAATTAATATCAAATAGTTATAATTAATTATAAGTTAATTATAACTAATGATTTTTTAATTATTTTTAATAAATTCTAATTAATCATCTTAATTAATTATAATTAATTATAAGTAATTAATTAAAAATAATTATTAATTAATTATAATTAATTAATATTAATTATGATTGATAAAAAAAAGAGGATGCACACTACCCTCTTGTCTCGATCCTCGAGCCGACACCGCCGACAGTCGCCGATGACTTCCCCAAGGTATAAATTTTTGACTTAAATCTCGTCCTCGATGCGCTTGACGCGTTGGGGGATCCCCTATACGTGCTCTTGTAGCACGGTGGGGGAGAATCCGGTGCGACAGGTACGACGAGGCGGGTAAGCCCTATACACGCTCTTGTAGCGACCTCGACATCGGCGCCAATGACTGCTACGCAAAGGTATGATATTCCAAATCCCATTCTCGATGTTTGCCGCGGACCGGAGAACCACCTATACGCGCTCTTGTAGCACGGAGCCCGGTGCGATGCATACGACTAGGTGGGTAAGCCCTATACACGCTCTTGTAGCGTGGTGGGGAAGTCACTGGTGTTCTCATACGGGCACTGCTGAAGGCTCCATACATGCTCTTATAGCGTGGTGGAATGAAATTTGTACTGCCGCGGTGTCTAAGGACACCTACCATACACGCTCGAGTAGCATGGTGGGAAGGCCCAGCTCCTCTAGTTTCCCCCAAACAGGGGATATGCCGGGGTGTTGTCGAAATTTTCACTGAAATGTATAAAGTCTGAACAATATAGAAGACCTGTACTTGAACAGAAATGCACAGAACTTGAATTAAGATGTGTAAAGTACTTGTACGAACAACAAAGAACAAGGACTTGGACTCAAATGAACATGAATTGTGGACTTGTGGACCGTTGAACTTGATTGAACATGAGCAGGGGACCTGAACAAATTCTAAATGATTTCTAAAGGTTCAAACCCAAATAAATAAAATCAAAATGAACTCAAATCCAAATCAATTTGAATTTATAATTGAACTTGCAAGGACTTACAAATTGGAACCAAACAAAATGGCAAGAGGACTTGAACATGCACTTTGAATTCAAACTGGATTGAATACAAGAGACCTGTGAACTTGTGCACTCAGCTCGAACTCAGACTTGAACTCAATTTGAAGAATGACATGAATTAGACAAGATCACTTGAACTTGTACTCTGAACTCAAGCTAGATCCATGTTTGACATGAACAATAAGGAGCCTAAACTTTCAAGGACAACAGGGGAGACTCAAGCATGAGTTGAACTTTGAATTCGGGTCTGATTGAATACATAAGACTGGGACTTTGGATGAACAAACCAATCAAAGTCTAAGTGCACAGTCGTCCAAGCTAACAACAAGTTGCAAGTGGGAAATGAAATCATAATGCTCACGAAAAAAAGAATGCAGCGAACTCTTACGACAATTCCTACAATTGCCTGTTGATTGAGATGGCAATACTGGAGACCAGCAATCAAAGATCACCCTTACAAGCAAGTGCAATCGTTTACCCACCTGAGATTGGTGAAAGGTGGAGATGGTGAAGTTGACAACGGCTCTCCTACGAATACTTCTAGGAGGTCGTAGCGGATACAACCGATCCCCTGCAAATGACTACTTGTGGATAACAACAGTGTATTGTAAGTACAACGAACCACTGTGGACACAAGTACGGATATCACCTACGTCAGTGGTGATCAAGATCTACAAGTGCATTGAGTACAAGGCGACTCTATGTACGAAAAGGACACCCTCTGACAGAAGGGAGGAAATGTTTGAACAAATTAGAACTAAATTTCCTGGTGTTCTAAAGTCTCTTCTTAGTTCTATACTTAAGAAGAAAATAGCTCTGGTACCCACAAACACCGGAAATAACAAGTCTACTACACTGAAGATCTTAAAAGAAGTTCTCCCCAAATCAGCAGTCATTGACTCCAAAGTTCAGAAAGACCCCCCCGGTGAATGAGAAAGGGGGAGTCAACATCAAGACGCACGCCAACGGATCTGCAACACTCATACGAGCAGATAGAAGGCGTCCACAAATTATAACTCCCCGCCACCGGATCTGCAATACTTATGCATGCAGACAGAAGACGTCTACAATCTACAATCCATCTCCACCGGATCCGCAACACTCGTATTAACGGACAGAAGGCGTGTACAAGCTCTCAAATGAAAAGTTGTGTGCATCCAAATGACAATTACCTACACAACTACAACTATTTCAAGCTACCCCTGCACGTGCACCGTAGCTTGTATACACATAGGTACACAAAGGGGTATATCAAATCAATGAAATTCCCAAACACCCGTATGGGCCCCGGCGAGCGTGTTATTGGTACACACGTGATGTCTAGGGATGCTGTGCGGGTCAATAAGTGAATTCTAGTTCGAACCTGATCCTTCTATACGGATCAATAGGAGTCGACAGGATTCGAACTTCCAAACAGATACATAGTTGTGGTCATACCTGTTAACGACAAATGGCACACCATGGCGCAAAGGTCCCTTTGGAGCCATGGCGCATAGCACACGTCGCGGCGCACGCTATTTTGAACATGGCGCAAGCTATATAAAAATTATAAAATAATAAGCATGAATATGAAATATTTTTAAAAATGAAAGACAAGCTATCATAATAATAAAAGACAACCATAGCATATATAAGTTCGACTAAGTAACATCCAAATATCTCATAATTCAAATATTACAATCTTTTTTTAAAAGATTAAATAAGAATTTAATCTACTCTTCTTGGGAATAATCATCATTAGCGAATGTTAAAAAAGCTTCATTATCTTCATCAACATTGTCTCCTACTTCATAATTCTCTTCATCACCCTTATCATCATTCTCAATAGTAACATCATGCATAATTGAAGTTTTTTTCTCTTTCCCTTTAGATCTTTCCCGAATATTATAGCTTTTATCATAAACACCAGTAGCTTTAGCAACACTTATCCAAGTTAAATCTTCCTCTCCAACAATAAAGTCATTTTCTTCATCAAACTCATCATCTAATTTTCCTGTTAGCCATTCATTTGCATCATCTATCTCAGTCAAAGAAATAGGATCAATGACATCACGATGATTGAATATCCGAATCAGTGCTCTATTATATTTCACATAAATTAAATCTTTTAAGCGACCATGATCCAATTTGCTTATTCGTTTGCTATGAAGCTGCAATTAAAATATTATTACATTACTATATTATGAACATATATAAAAAATCAACACATACATTGTAAAATACTTACATGTTCAAAAATACTCCAGTTGCGTTCGCATCCAGATGAACTACATGTTAGACTTATGACTTTGATAGCAAAGCTTTGTAAATTGGGTGCTCCTTGTCCATATGCCAACCACCAATCAGCTGGAAAAAATGATTTTTTTTTTTCAATATTATATAACAAATCAGTCTTAATTTTTTTGTAAATAATAATACCTGGAGATCGGGTAGTTCTTTGTCTTACAGCTGGAGGAATACCAAAAAGTCATTCACTTCTAATGTATAAACTTAATTCATTACTGATTTTATCTTCTTCAGCTATATCTTGAGATAATCTTCCAATACATTAGTAAAGATCATCAGCTATTTCCTTATCCTTGGCAATATCAGGGTTATTAAAGAAATATTCAGGATTTAAAAAATGTCCCGCTGCATGTAGAGGCCGATGTAATTGCACTTCCCATCTTCTATTAATCATTTTAAAAATTTGATCATACTTATCACTGTTATTGAATCTTGCAGCAATTGCCTCTTTTGCTCTATCAATTGCTTCATATATGTAAGCCATTGGGGGCTTCTTCTCTTCATCAATCAATCTAAGAACCTTTAATAAAGGGCCAACTATTTTTAAGACATACACTATAGTGTTCCAAAATAATTGCTGTAAGATTGTATGTTGAGATTGTTTTGCTTTAGCCTCTTTCGCATAAGGACCCAAGATAAATTCTTCACAAGTAAACATTTTCTTCAAGTTCAGTTTTTGTTGATGAAAACGTTGTAAAGTTAAGAAAACTGTTGCCGAGCATATACCGAGCGTGTACCGAGTGTGTACCGAGCGTGTACCTAGTTGTACTGAGCAGTACAGAGCATGTAACTAGTGGTACCGAGCATGTACCGAGCGGTACTGAGCATTTACATAGCTGTACCGAGCGGTATCATGCATGTACTTAGCGATACCGAGCGTGTACCTAGTTGTACCAAGTTGTACCGAGCGGTACAGAGCATGTAACTAGCGGTACCGAGCATGTGAGCGGTACTGAGCATTTACATAACGGTACAAAGCAGTATCATGCATGTACTTAGCGATACCGAGCGTGTACCTAGTTGTACCGAGCGGTACCGAGCGGTACAGAGCATGTAACTAGCGGTACCGAGCATGTACCGAGCATTTACATAGCGGTACCGAGCAATATCATGTATGTACTTAGCGATACCGAGCGTGTACCTAGTTGTACCGAGTTGTACCGAGCGGTACAGAGCATGTAACTAGCGGTACCAAGCGGTGTCCAGCATATACATAGCGGTACCGAGCATTTACTTAGCGGTATCGAGCATGTACCTAGCAGTACCGAGCATACCTGTTAAGTTGTAAATTCTTGTAAGAAATAGCCATGCAAAACAACAGAGCTGTGCAGAACAGATAGAGGTTACAAATCGGAGTCAGCTGGTAAGATTTTTTATTGGAACAGACGAAGGAGGGGGCGGATTTGGCAGAAGCAATGCTCTGCGGGACGATTCGGCGGAAACAACGACTTCAACTTCGGGACAGATTTGGCTGGATTCGGCGGAAGCAGCGAATGCAGCAAACAGAAAACAGAAAACCTTCGACTTCGAGATAGATTTTGCGACCTCGACTTAGGGACTGTGGATGTGTTTGGCGGATGCAACAAACAGAAAATCTTTCGTGAAATTAGGGCAATGAATAGTCGTTTATCCTAAAATATAGATATATTTTTAAATATAAAAAATATTTATAAGTATACCAAAATTTAAAAACAATTTGGCGCGCTATTTTGCGCTGTGCGTAATGTGCCATGGCTCACATGTGGCGCAAATAGCATGCGTTATTTTAAACAGATGCGCCTCGCCATGAACATGGCGCCGTAGATGCGCGCGCCGTGCGCCATGACGCGCGCTATTTTGCGCCATTGACAGCTATGGTTGTGGCGACCGATGTATTTGTTTTAATATATTCATATTAGACCTTCAAGGCCTATAATCAAAAGAATTCATTAAATAAAGGCCTGAAGCCTACAAAACCCGATCCTCCTAAGCAAGTAAAATAGGAGTGGACATGGTTCAAGCCATCGGATAAATATGCAATCACAAAGTTGACTGAAATATTTATTTTGTACATTCATATTAGGCCTTCAAGGCCTTTAATAAAGAAATTTCACAAACAAGGACACAAAGCCTATGAAACTCGATCCCCTATCGGTAAGTGGATAGGGTCGACAAGGTTCAATCAAATGGAAATGACCCAAGACACCCCGATGATGACCGCGTTGATTGAAGATCTCAACCGGAGGGGTTAATTTCAGGCTTTCCAAATGCCTCCCAAAAATCCACTCAAAATCCAAAAATCCGCAAATCCCAAAGTTTAAGATATTTAAATTTGAAATTCAACTCAAACATTTAAAGTAAAATCCATCCACTCTCCGCAACAGTTTGCCGAGGTGGACAAATTCAAAATCTACTTTTGCTCACAAAGAGCCAAATGCCTAGTCGAAAATATTACTAGGATCCATTCTCAAACAATCTCCTGCCAATAAGGACGTGGTACGTGTCCTCTAACCGGCGGTCTGCCGCCAAATGACACCGCAGGATAAACGGTTATGACAACCCGAGGCCCTCTGAACCGAGTGGTTTTGCCGCCAAATGACACCAAGATATACCGGTTATGGCTAGAGCCAATATGCTCCTTATTGGCGTCAAATCCTTGAGTACGAATCAATAGGATATGATCGATAGGGCACAAAACCCTCTGTCAGCTAAGGTGGATTCAAATTTGTCCCCTTAGACAAACATTCACCCCAGGTCAATAAGGTACCCTTGGACGACGCAACCCATGGCTGCCAACAAGGATCCTTCTATCAGGTTGGGTCGACTACCTTCTCTGACTAAGTAGACCAGGAACCACGATGGCCCGGGACGACGGAACCATGGGATCTTGACCGGGTCTATCATTCATTCCCCCACCATCCGCTTTAAGTGCAAGATGGTGCAATTTTCAATTTTAAATATCAAAATTTTCAAATCTCCAAACTCTTCAATACTCGAACCAATGCTGCTACTATATGCCAGATAACACGTATCTATACGTATCTGATTTACGACTAGCCTTAATCGAAAGTTCTCTCTCGTGATCGGGAGGGGTAATTAACTATAGGGGCTTGCGCCTATAGGAAACCAGAACTCAGATCATAAAGTCCTCACAAAATGAGGGCGAAATCTCTTGGTAGTGTCTTATCTACAAACCCATCTGCCTTCCAAAATTTACACCGGAACTTATTCCGTTAAAACTCCCTTGCCAAAGAAAAAACAAAAAGCTCAACAGTCGCGCGGTGGGGAGGCCGGGGCCGAATTTTCGGAGCCCACAAGTGTCCATTTAAGTTTTGCTGCTGCTACTTTATATAGTCCAATCTTATACTGTTCTTGGTGTGACAAAAAGACTTCCAAACGTCTAATGAGTTCTTTTACGAAACAAAGGATTATGCTACTGTGTGAACTGGAATATTAAATTTCATTTTCTATCCTTTGGTTACATGATTTTAATGAGGTCATTGTAACATATTTTGCCCATTGTCTTGTAGGACAAAAGGCCTATTTCCTGTTAATTTCTCCTTCAGTTTCAAATGGAATGTTGTTATAATCTATTATGTCCATCTTGCAATTTGTTTAGCAGGCGGATTTTTCTCAGATTTCTTACACCCGATGTTCATTTGTCGAGAATGGTAGTGCCTTTAACTTCATTCAAGCAAGGGCCTGAATTAATAAATGAACAGGGTTCTCAAAATCCAGTTCATGCAGATATGTTGGACTGTCACAATTCATCATATCTGCAACCAACTATATTTGTCCAGTTTGATTTTCAGAAAGAAGGTAGTCCCATTCCTAAGGAAAATCCATCGGTTATTTCTGATTCCCCTCGGACAGTTACAGACTACAGATCCCCCGGCTCTAATGTTCTTGGAGAATCCCATAGGTTATCCAGAAACAAATCTATTAGGGATAGCCTCAATAACTCACTGCCTATTGCTGCACCGAAGGAGTCCTCTTGGCTCAATTATGGCTCTGATAATATAGCATCGAATATCTCAGCTGATGCAACTAGTAAAGTAGATAAACCTGCAAAACTAAGTTCAAAAAAGAAAAGAAAAAAGAAGCGAAAACAATATAAAAGATCCATGAATAACAAGGCATCCATTAAACCAGAAAATCAGGGTGAAGAAGTCAACTGTGATGCTTCAAAATCTGAAAGCTCCACTAGCGGTGATCTAGTTTGTTCGTATGCATCTGAAAATAACTTGTCCTTGGTTGTTCCTTGTCCGAGCTTGGTTGTTCAAGAAACTTGTAGTGAAGTTTTGGAGCAACTTGAATGCAATGGTAATGATTGCTCAGGCATGTTATCAAGCTCAGTGGAAGAGACATTAGACAAAAGCATCAATGTTTCTAGAAAGCCAGTTTCTCTACCTTATGACTTTACTGATGCTGAGACAGACAAGATATTGTTTCAGGTTGTAAAATCAAGCTCTAACCAATCTTGTGAATTGAGCTTGTCCACTTCTCTTCAGAATAACCCTGAGATTGATATGACTAACGATTCTCTTGTTCATTGTGGAACGGAATGGTCCCTTGCAAATGATGGCGGATTTAATCCATTGGCTGATATGATGACTTTCACTTCAAGGAATGTTTCGGTTGAAGGTGAATGCAAGGATAACTCTTATCAAGATAATGATTTATCCAGCAGCTGCCGTGTCAATTGCTCTGACTGGGAAAAGGATGTTGCAGATATTGATTGCTGTTCCGAAAGACTTTTTGATAGCAGCCAAGCTTCAAGCAGTGACGATTTCCATCCAGTTATTTATACTAAGAGAGGAAGGCTGGCAAGAAAGCTTTCTGGGTTTTCAAATGGGATGCATAGACTCAATAATGCCCATTTGCATCGGGGCTTTGAAACAAATAATAAACATTCCATATGGCAGAAGGTAGAAAAGGCTGGCACTTCAGCGGTAACCCGTCCAAGAAATAATGGCAAAATTGTGTCACGAAATGCTGATGTTTCGTTAAATTGCCTGGACCCAAGGGTTCAACAGCTTAATGAGCTAAAGCAAAGTAGGAGGGGAAAATCTTTCAGATTTTCTTCTAATGAATTGGATTCCTCTCAATCATATTCATCCATAGTATCCTCTATTGTTGAGGCTAATTCAGGTCATATTTCAATGGATGGTAGTACCTACCTGGAAAAGTTGCAAAAGAAGCCCGGTTTAGCTACTACTGAGCGGGGAAAACCAGTGTGCACGTCATAGTAGTATAAACAATATTAATATTCCTTCTAAAACTCAAAGTTTTAAGAAACGAAAATCTGGATACTGCAGTTAAGTTTACTAATATTTCTCGTCAGCGGACTGACAGAGTTAACACTTTATTAAGATCAACCAAGAATTCACAGAGCACAATCCTACCGAAAGAAACAGGACCAAATAATATCTGCAGCATTCTACAAAATACATCTTCAATGTCTCAAGATATCCTAGCTGATTCATCCGTGATAGAATTAAAATCAGACCAAAGGCATGCGAATACACATTTTGACAGTACTTCACAGCCTTCTGTTGATATGAGTAAAGATCCGTGCATTTATAAAAGGAAGGAAGATATCCAATGCCAGAGATTAGATATGGAAACTACTCACCTAGAAACTAGCAGAAGAGACAACAATTCTGGGTCTCTATTACAGAAGTGCATCCCAACTGGGGGACAGGATGTAGTGATTACTAGAAGTCAAATGGATGATCAGCCATATTCTAGTGTCCATAACTTAGTTCCTCGTAGTCTAAACTCGAGCTTTACTGATGACCTCAGTTCAAATCCTCATAGTTTGGTCTATTTGTCTACTAGAGAAATACAATGTTCAAGTCCCTCGTCTAGCTATGCGGATTGCTCATCTCCTGAAGAGGGTGAACTCATCAACAACAAGCTTGATAGTCAACCTTGTACGTCATCTGAAGAGTCCAGTGATTTCTCATCTCCATCTGGTTGCCATTTCTCTCTTGAAACAAAGGAACAACTTTTTCCAGGCTTTGAAACTGATTTGAGCAAGATAATTGAGGCTGTCGATGGATCATACAAGTTATTGGTTGCAGCTGAGGGTGTTCAGCTGGCTACTGGTAGTCCGCTTGCTGGATTTGAGAGATTACTACATTCTGCATCACCACTTATTGAAACAGGCTGCATCAGCATGTGCAATATCTGTTCTCAAAGTCAAATCATTGGAAATTCTTTGTGCTCCCATCAAGTTCCCAACATTTCACTGAGAAGACTGTGGCAATGGTATGAGAAGCCTGGCAGTTATGGATTGGAAGTTAAGTTAGATGAATTGTATACCTCAAAGAAATCACGGACTGGTCTTTCTAAGTTTTCAGCTTATTTTGTACCATATCTTTCTGCTGTACAATTATTTTCCCGATCTAGAAAGTCCATCAATCATCCTAACAATGATACAGAAGGAGATTTGATGAAAACTTGTGATGTTTGTGACACATGCAAATATTCGACTAGTTTGGCTTCACTTCCTATCTTCTCAAAGCTTTTGCCACAACCATGCAAAAAAGAAGATACAAGGCCAACAAAACTTTATTCGTCAAGCAAAAATAAAGAATTTTCAGTGAATCAATGTTTAGGGAGCAATTGGCTGATGAGTTGCTATTTGAATATTTTGATTCGGATCAGCCACAGAAGCGGAGACCATTATTTGATAAGTAAGTTTGACAATATTTTTCTCTCCTTAGTATAGTGTGTATATTAGCATTTGCTAATTTACCAGTCAAATTGTAGGTTCAAATTTTGTTTGAGTGGAAATTACTACTCCTTGAGCGTGAAAACACTTTTTTAACTTTTTGCTGTATTTCTTGGGCAATGTGAAAATTCGCACATTTTGGTGAAATAGAACGAGCAGTACGCGTTTCCTAACTAAATATTTTTATTTTTGTATTGACACCTTTATTTTAAATCATTGTCCCCCAGAATTTGAAACCTAATGTCTCAGTGTGGAGTATAAGATAATCTTCACGCATTACCAGGCACTTTCAAAACTTTGGAGTCTCTTTTGCTTTTCCATCGAAGACAATTTGGTATTCAGGTTAATGGCCAAATGTTACTATATTATTAAGAGACGTGCCTGTGTGCTCAAAATTTTATGAAAATTTTTGTCCCTGCTGTCCAAGAAACAAGTTTTAAACAGTTGCATACGTCAGTTGCATAGATTCAAAGTTGAAGTTTTACTTTATAAGATTAAAATTTTCTTTTATACTAACATTAGGATAAATTTTTAACGTAATAGGATTCAAGAGCTTATTCTCAATGATTCATCATCTAATTGCCACTTATTTGGGGATCCTTCAAAGTGGGGGGTGTCAAAATCTGAAAGAACTCCATCCTGCCTCTTGGTTTGTTGTGCATGATTTTTTGAAGTTTCCCTTATATTTATTCTAGTTTTGCAATATATGAACTATACTTTGTTTGTCGTGGCTTTTTCAGGTATGCCGTGGCATGGTATCCTATCTATCGGATACCTGAGGGCAGCTTTCGTGCTGCATTTTTAACCTATCATTCTTTTGGCCATTTTGTTCGCAGAAGCACGTCAAATAGTACTAATGGTTGCATCAATTCTGTAATCTTGCCTATTGTAGGTCTGCAAAGTTACAATGCACAGGTAGAAGCATCATAATTTCTAGTATTTCATGTTGCATTATTTAGTATATTGGCTTTCTTCCGATCAATTTTTAAACTTGGATCAATTATTAAGTTGTGAAAACTAAAACACCCCTAGCACAGAAAAGCTTATTCTTTTACTTTCTCCTATCATTTCTTAAATCAGACCGTGTTACCAAATCTTCCAGCTTAATGCGAGCTGAGTAGGCATATTACTAAAATGGTTTATGGTGAAAGGTTAAAGATTGATGATTGATTCAAATTGATGGTTCATAGTAAATTTCCTCTATTAACTGTGGGCTCTGAAAATTCGTCCCCGGCCTCCCCTGTTGTTTTTTTTTTCGGGGGGAGTTTTAACGGATTAAGTTCCGGGGTAAATTTTGGAAGGCAGATGGGTTTATAGATAAGACATTACCCAAAGATTTCACCCTCATTTTGCGAGGACTTTATAATCTGAGTTCTAGTTTCCTATAGGCGCAAACCCCTATAGTTAATTACCCCTCCCGATAACGAGAGAGAACTTTCGATGAAGGCTAGTCATCAATCAAATACGTAGAGATACGTGTATCTGACATATAATAGCAACATTAGGTTAGATTTGGGAATTTGATATTTAAAATAGAAATTTCATCATCTTGCACTTAAAGCAGATGGTGGGGTAATGGATGATGGACCCGATCAAGATTCCATTGTTCCGTCGTCCCGGGCCATCGTGGTCCCTAATCTACTTAGTCAGAGGAGGTAGTCGACCCAACTTGACAGAAGGATCCTTGTCGGCAGCCATGGATTGCTTCGTCTAATGTTACCTTATGTTACCTTGTAACCTGGGGTGGGTGTTTGTCTAAGGGGACAAATTTGAATTCACCTTAGCTAATAGTGGGCTTTGTGCCCTATCGATTATATCCTATTGATACATATCTCAAGGATTTTATGTCATTGGGGAGCTTACGGGCTCTGGCTATAGCCGTAATGTAGTGGTGCCATTTGGCGGCAAACCACCCGGTTCAGAGGGCCCCGATCATAACCGTTTATCCTGCGGTGCCATTTAGTGGCAGAATCGGTGGTTAGAGGACACATGCCGTGTACTTACTGGCAGAAGATTGTTTGAGAATGAATTCTTGTGATATTCTCGACCACACATTATCTCTTTGTGAGCTGAAGTATTTTTCAAATTTGACCATTTCGATAAATTGTTACGGAAGGTGGATAGTTTTTTTTAAGCATTCAGTAGCTGATTTAAGTTTTAAACATTTTGGATTTGGATGATTTTTGACATTTTCTTGGAGTTTTGGGTTTTATGGGCATTTGTGTGATATTTTAAAAGTATAGAGTATTTAGAATTAACCCCCCGGTTGAGATATACGTTCAACATGGCCATCATCGGAGTGACTGTATATCTGTATGATAATTCGAGCCATGTCGACTCCTATCTATTCATATAGAAGGATTAGGCTCATACTACATTCATTTATTGACCCGCGCAGCTTCCCTAGATGTCACTTGTATACCCATGACACCCTCGCCGGGGCCCATGCCGGTTGTGTGATTGCACTTTCCCTTTTATGTACCTATGTGCATACATATTATAATGTATGTGCATGTAGAGCTCAAGAGGGTTTTCAACGGGACTCTAGCTCGAGGTGGGGATCTACATGAGGATTGTAGGTATACCTTAGAAAAAAAAAACTTCCACCACCAACCGTGGATGCTTGAGGGATCAAATCAAGGCGTGGGGGCTAGAACTACTAGAGAGATGAATGGGTCAAGATAAGGAGAGGAGAATTGTCTGCTTTGTTTGCGAAGGGCCTCATTGGAGAAGGCATTGTCCTCATATGACCCTAAAACTCATAAAACATCAAGGGATGGTAGATGGAGAGGATGGTGATAGGGTCATATAGGTGGAGGTAACGCAAGTGGTGCAAGAGCAAGGACCATATAGAGTCAACTTCAAGGGCAAGGAGTTGCAGGTTATGAAAGATACTCCAAGGGATGAGGATGATAATCTAACTCATGAGGGAGAGTTTGGAAATCACGTTGAAGACTTGCCAATAGAGGTGACGGAAGTTTTCGATGTACCTACAAATGTCTTGCCAATGGTACAGTCTGAGGTGAAGCCAAAGCACTAGGGTAGATCCCAAGTCCTTGATGCACCAGCAGACGACAAGGAAGCCAGTTTAAGGGAGAAGGTCAAGGGTCAAGGGCCAAGGGAGCCAGAGATGCACAATGGACCTATGACGATTCGAGGACCTTCATCATGGCTTCAAGCAAAATCGCGATGAGGGCATCCCGAGAATAGGCCGGGGAGAGTGTCACGCTCAATTATTTGACCTAGAGGTTTGGCCAAACCCCTTGGGCGTGACATGCCGAGTGGAGGCCAAAGAATCCTCCAAAACCATCTTGAGATGGGGTCACACAACATTGGAAGGTTCTGGAAGACACTCGATTGGCCTAGAGTTTCCTAGAATATTCTAGATGCTCTAGAATGTTCTACGATGGTATAGGGTTTTGGAAAGTCTCCTAGGATACTTTAGAACTCTCCATAATATTGTAATGTAAGTGTAGGTAATTGTGTAGAGTATTCTATAGAGCTCTACACTAATGAATAATGAAGGGAACTCTAGAATGTTCTTAGGAAAGAGTGGATGCTATAAATAGAACCCCTCCCCATCATTTGTAACCATCTCCTCACACCCCTCCAGTTCTCCTCTTGTATAACTTATCTTGTAATACTAAAGCTTTCTCATTCAATTTATCTCTTTCTAACCAAGCCTTATAAGGGTTTAAGGCTGCTTAGCAGTAGGGAGGTGTGCTAAGGCCGCACGGGTGACTTGGGCATAGTTTTCCCCATGAAAGCAGCTGTAAACGACATCAGGAATATATGATAAAGAACGCTTTGGAACCAAATGATAAAGGACTTCAACCTTGGGAGAGGGAGAGCTGGCCACTTGCCTTCAGGAAGGAGGAGAGTTTGGTTCAATAAATTCTCTTCATTCTTCATTCATCCATTCTATAAAACATAGCCCTCATAAAATAGTCCAACAAAAAAAGTATACACTGTCCAATGCTGAAATAGCTTGACTAACATAAAAAGGACATAAGAATGTGTTGAATTGAAGTCTAATCGAATACTTGAATACAAGATCACTTTGCTTATCAGTCACTATGTTAGAAGGTGTATTAACACAGTAATATCCCATCAAATTATGCAGAATACATATACACTGTGAATGAATGGCATCTTTACAAAACTCCAGATTTAAATGTTAATTTCTTGCAGGGGGAGTTCTGGTTTGAGCCAACAAATTTAAACTCTAGAGCAGTCCAGACAGATTCATCCATGCCCAAAAGTCCTTCAGGAAATTTTAAGGGCAGATTGCAGTCATTAGAGAGAACAGCTTCTGTGATGTCAAGGGCCACCATCCGCAAGGGTAGTCTGACTTGCACAAACAGTCACCCAGATTATGAGTTCTTCCTCTCCAGGAAGAGGTAAGATGTGTTAAAAGCACTATGTCGATTTTCTGCTTCAATTTTTTACAATGAGCTTAAATCTATCCAGTTTTTTATTTTCACCTGAGACAATAAGGAGAAATGTGGTACAACAGTTAACTAAATTTTGGTTTTTCTGTATATGTATGTTGATAGAAGTAAGCCTCTGAATTTTCCATCTGCTAGAAGCTTTGATGTAATTTCTTTATGCTTTTGCCTAAATTCATAACTCCATCATTCTGAATGCTCTTTCTCCAGTTGGAGCTTTAGTCATCTGATTTTTTTCAGTCTTATGTAAATAATAGAGGCTCTCTTATGGGAGTTTGTTCGTTTGATCTTTTGTACAAATTTTTTGAAGTTGGGATCTTAACAATTGCAATTAATCAAGAATAAATTTGTTGCAAAGTTATAGATCTTAAAGCACCCAAAAATCAAATAAGAAAGTTTGAACTATTATTTTAAAATTTTGAACAAATTTTTTATTTTTTTATAATTTTTTTGAATAAAATGCTATCTCCTCTTGTTGACATTTATAACAATATCAATAATATTTGAATTCAAGTTCAAATGAATGGACCAAAGTGGATAGATGCAAATTCGAACTTGATTAATAATCTATGAAGGGGCAATAGCCGTAGCCATTGTTATGAACATGAGACTAACATTTTAAGAAATGAAGAGGGTGCATGAGAGGGAAGAGATGTGGCCGAATTTGCATCGATCCGGTTTAGTCCATTTACTTGAGATCAAATGAGAAGAAAATCCACTTTAGTCCATCTAAGTTCAAATGAGACTAATATTTTTAGTGTATTGGATATTGTTAGTAGCTCTGTAGTTTGCTGTTTGTTTTAACATTTATATTGAAAGAAAATTTAAAATTTTTTAAAAAGTAAATTTTAGAATTTGTTTTTTGCAAGGCGACACAATATGACCTGTTATTAATGGTTCTTGTTCGATTGGGTTGCGACATGTTTTCTTCCACATCAGATATATTGTAGAGTGGATGGTGTTTTGACAATCTTGCTAATATTTTTCTTTTCTATTTTCTTATAATTTTGTCTGGATTGTTTTACCAATTTAGAGCTCATCATATGAGTGACCATGTCAAAAATTTTTATCATATTCTTAGATGTTCCTGAAAAGATTTTAGTATGAGTTCAAACTTTTTCTCTTCCATGTTTATTTGGTTGATTAATAAATAAATTTCAAATATAAAATAAAATAATTATACAAATATATTTAACAAATAATAATGCAATTAATAATGCAGCTATGATTACAATCAAATTCTTTCATTAATCATTACTTTGAGACCTCTTTTATATGCATCGAGACCCGAAGTAGAAGAATTTTATTTATTTTCTTTAATTACTAGATTTAACAAGAACTAATTAATTACATTAAAAAAATATAACTGTGTTATACATAATTATATGTCCAGAATTAATATTTATGATTTTGTTCAAAGTATAAGAGTTAAAAATAAAACTAAAATAGCATCATTATCTAACCTCATACTGTAGGCTCCTTATCTTTATTTGAAATTATATAAAATCAAATAATTAGCATGAAAGTTTAATAAACAATCAAAACTACACAACTCTCCTTGGTCTATTGGTTGAGAGCTTAGGCTTCCAACTAAGAGGTCCAGGGTTCGAGTCTTTGTGTATGCGTTGTGTGTGTGAGTTTGCCTTAAATGGCTTAAATGTCCCAAAAAAAATCAAAACTTAATATTGCATTCAATGCAAGGCAAATAATGCATACTCTAGTTGTAGTCCGTATCAATCAACAATGAAGAGTTTATCCGTACAAGCAATTAATAAAATTTGTATTAATCAATAATAAAATTAATATGATCATTTAAGTCAAAAGAGATCTATTCAGTTATAAATAAAATCAGTATAAATGACTATCAACTAATGAGCCATGTTAGTATTATGTGCTATGGTATATCAATATTCTTATCTTGTATCAGTAATATATAATATATATCAACACTCTTATCATTTATTATATATTCAGATGATGGTATCTTAATATTGCTCTCGCACTTATGACTCATGTATCAGTCTCTAGCATCTTAAAACTCCCAATCAATAAATCATGTGGATTTGCTCATGTACTTATAACTTCTGTATCAATCTCCAGCTCTTTATAACCTCCATCAGTAAATCACATGCATTTATCATATCCTATATTTGGTATCAATCAGTACATCATTTTATCACACCTTACGATGTTTCATGTCAGTGTTTCGACTTCCCAATTCCACATATGCCAAAAATTCCATCTTATAAGATCCATCATGTCAGCATTCTTATCAGATTAATATCAGTATTACTGTTTAACATAAACTAATTATATCAATTAATTCATCATATATCATATTTAACATCGTATCAAAATCATACTACACCACCTTTCAACTTGTTTTCAGTATACATTTTTCCTTCTTATTTTCCATAAAAATTCTTATAAATATATTTGACAAAAGAAAATGCAATAAAATTTTATAAAATTATTCAAAATGATCAAATTCATAATATATTAAAACCTTCTGAAATTAAGGAATAATGCATTTCTGACATATTTAGAAAAGATAAAACATGTTTCAATTCCAATCCATTAGGATTCCTATTGTGTTGTATTATGAAAGATAAATCCCAAGATTTAGTTTTAGAATGTTTCAGATTCTCTTTAAATAATCATTTTAAATAAATAAAATACTATAGAGTTATTAAAACATCCAAGCACTAAAAAAATTCATCCATATAAATTCCTTCATTTCGTCAAAAATATATTTATATTACAGTATATGACTACAAACAGAATCTACAAAACTAAATAAAAAAGAAGCCATGACGATACAAAAATTAACAAAAGAAATAGCTAACAACTCTGATTAGATCTTGAACTGTTAATCAGCAAGCTTATTTCCTTTCTCATATTCTAAAAACCAGAGCAAAATCATAGTGAGCTACAACAACTTAATAAGCAACACAAATTGATTTAACTTTCCAATTTATTTTATTAAATATTTTTTAGAATATTTAAAAATAGTTAAATGCAGCATAATAAATCACTGTGTAGTAATAAGAACATAGCATTTATTCAAATATTCTAGTAATAATATTGATCAGTCTAATAAATTGAAATTCATATCATAGAATAAAATATAACATAACATATCATATATGTTTTCTCTTTTTCTGGAGCTAGACAAAATCTTAAAGTATTTTGACACTTTATGACTCCCTTTATATTTATAGTAGCAAAACCTGTCTATATGCATAAGAACATAGCTTATAGTCATAAGAACATGACTTTTTAGCCACCAAAACATGCCTTATAGGCATCAGATTCCGATCATTAATAAAATCTCAAGGATTCTGGCTCCTTATATAATACATAAAAATTTCAAAATGTAAGCACAATATTTTTGGCATTATTATTTTCTAAAGTTTCCCCATTATATCTTTCCTCCATAACACGTCAAAATTATTTCATTAAATCTTATTTTTAATTTCGAGCATTTTGACATATAGAAGTGTACCTAAATTACAAGCTTAACACATTTTAAATTAATTAAATTTAAGGTATTTAATTACTTAATTACCTATTAATTAAGTTAACGTAATTTAATTACTTGTAGCATTAACTTATCCACTAACATAAGCATTCCACAAATCTAAGCATTTCCCATCCACTAATATAAGCATGCTAAATCCTACAGCTCATATGAGGGGAATTGGAGTTGGTGGAATATAGGGAATTAATTTACGTAATATATCAAGCACTTAGTATTTTTCTCCCTTCCATTCCTCTCGCCCTTCAGCCATTCTGTTCGTTGGAAGCTGCTAAAGGCTTCAAGCAAGAGGAATCAGGAAAGCTGCTGCTGTAAGCTGTTGAAGAGGAAGAATTCAATAAATATTAAGGTAAGAAATAAAAAAATTAAAGCTGCTGTAGGCTGTAATTTGTTGTAAATGGTGAAATTAGTTAGGTAAATTGATGTACTTGTTTTTTGTAAATTGATGTACTTGTTATAATTCAAAAAAACGTTATAGAAAATAGTTAAATAAGGTCTGACATCATGGGTTACTGGTGCTGGAATTGCTATAGTTTGCTGAAACAACAACAAGAACAACAACATCATCAAGCCTTTGTCCACATGAATCTTTTTTCGCCATTGTGCCATGTTAAAAGTCAAGTTCTCATTTAAATCTAATAAAGAAAGATTATTTCTAATATTTTCTAGCCAAGTCTTTTTAGGTCTATCTCTACCTTTCTTAGCATAAGTCAAATCTAATACCTCAACTTTCCTAATCGGGTCATCAGAAGGCCTCCATTTAATGTGACCAAACCATCTAAGGCGACTCTCTCTAATCTTATCTTCCATTGGAGCTACTCCAACCTTTTCATGTATATGCTCATTTGGTATCCTATCTCTAAGGGTATGGCCACTCATCCTCCTAAGCATCCTCATCTTTGCAACCCTTAACTTAGTATTATGCTTCTCTTTTAATGGCCAACATTCGGCACCATAAAGCATTGTAAGTCTCACCACCATCTTATAGAATTTTCCCTTAAGTTTGAGGGGGATTTTTCTATCACACAACAAGCACGATGCATTCCTCCACTTCAACTAACCAACTTGAATTCTGCTAATAAGATCCTCATCTATTTCACCATCACTCTGAACAATAGATCCAAGATATCTAAAATGTGTATTCTTATTAATAACTTGATTGCCCAAAGTCACAATCCGCTCACTAAGTCTATTGCTACTAAAATTACACTCCATTTATTCAGTTTTAGATCTACTCAGGCGAAAACCTTTACTCTAAGGTTGACCTCCATAATTCAAGTTTACCTTCAACTCCCTCTCTAGTCTTATAAACAAGAAGAATATCATCAGCAAAAAGCATACACCAAGGTACATCATCTTGCAAATGTCTAGTGAGAACATCCATGACTAAAGCAAAAAGATATGGACTTAAGGCTGACCCTTGATGTAATCCAACCGAAATATGAAAATACTTGGTCAAACCACATTGTGTTTGAATACAAGTAATAGCTCCAGCATATATCTTTAATGATTTAAATATAAGTATTATTAACTCATTTCTTTTCAAAAACTCTCCATAACACTTCTCTTGGAACTTTATCATATGCTTTCTCTAAACCAATAAATATCATATGTAGATCCTCCTTATTCTCTCCATATTTCTCCATCAAACCTCTCAATAAATGTATGGCTTCCATAGTAGACCTACCTAGCATGAATCCAAATTGATTTTGAGAAACATTAGTATCACGCCGCAACCTATGCCTCATAACTTGCTCCCATAGTTTAAAGTATGACACATTAACTTAATTCCTCTATAATTCGCACACTCATGTGCATAACCTTTATTCTTAAAAATAGGAATTAACACACTCATTCTCCATTGATCTGACATCTTTTTAGTCTTCAAAATAGTATTCAAAAGTTTAGTAAGCAAAGAAATTCCTTCATCTCCTAAGCATTTCCACATCTATCTTGGAATATCATCATGTCTAATAGCTTTTCCGCACTTCATTTTCTTTAAAGCCTCTTTAACTTCAGTTTTACTGATACGCCGATAAAAACAAAAATATTTATTTACATTTAGGGTGCTAAAATCACTAAAGTAAATCGTATTTTCACATTCTTCATTAAAAAATTTAGCAAAATATCTCATCCACATTTGTTGAATTTTATCTTCTAAGAAAAGTAAATTTTGATCTTCATCCTTAATACACTTCACTTGAACTAAATCCTTACTACTCTTATCTCTTTGTTTGATACACATATCTTTCTCAATCCTTAGTATCTAATCTATTATATAAATCATTAAAAGCTAAACTCTTTGCATCGTAAATAGCTTTCTTAGATTCCTTACGAGCCTCTTTATAGCTTTCCTAATTATCAAAATTTTTACATCTAAACCAATTTTTATAACATTTTTTTTAATTTTTTATCTTTTCTTGCACATTTGGATCCCACCATCAACTATTTTTATTATTAGGAGCTTTTCCCTTTGAAACTCTAAGCACATCTTTTACAATATTTTTAATATCACTAGCAACTTTTTGTCACATAATATTAGTATCCTCATGTGCAGACAAAATCTTAAGATCTAAAATCTTACTCTAAAAAATACTTAAAAATACTTTTGTTAATATTTTTAAATGCCCCAATCTAATCCTAGAAAATTATTTTACTTTATTTTTTATTTTCTACCCCTTTAACTTAAAGTCCAAAACTAATAATCAATGTTGGGTACATAAATTTTCACTCGGAATAACTTTACAATCTTTGCAATATAAAATATCTAATTTTTTTATAAAAATTAGCAATCTATGTTTTACTATATCCATATTTATAAGTGATAAGATGATCATCTCTTTTCTTAAATAAAGTATTAGCTATTAAGAAATTGTAAGCTAAAAAAAAATCTAATATGGTCTTACCACCTTCATTTGTCATTCCAAACTTATGGCCATCATGAATGCTTTTAAAATCATCTATCACTCTACCAACATGTCCATTTAAATATTTTCCAATAAAAACTATTTTTTTAAGAGGTATCTTTTGTATTAATTTCTTTTAAGTCATTCCAAAATTTTAATTTTGAACACATATCCAAATCTACTTGAGGAGTATAAGCCCTTATGATATTAATAATCTTAACATCAATAATAATATTTAGAACTATAATTCTATCTTTAATTCTATTAATTTTTATAACAATATCCTTCAAACTCGTATCTATAATCACATCTACACCATTTCTAGTATGACTCCTACCTGAATACCATAATTTATAACCTAAATTATCAGTCTTCTTAGCCTTCTCTCCAACTCATTTAGTTTTCTGAATGCACATAATATTTATCTTCCTATTGATCATAATATCTATTAATTCCATTAATTGTCCTGTAAGGGAGCTAATATTCCAAGTTATAATCCTAATTTTAGTTTTATGGACTAGCTTCTTTGCCCACATTTGTCCTTGATATGTGAACCCTTGCCTATTTAACACTGCACCCGGGCGCTGGTGTAGTGGCCCTTGCACACTTGTTGTATATTCAGGCCATATAGCATGTCGCTTCTAGGGGACGCCCTAGCATTAATACAAATTTTTAAAGGAATCATATCATGATTATTCGACAAATTTTATGCTGGTTGTCGTCTACTTTAACGCAACCCTACCCTCCATTTTTCTCATCTAGGATTTGGGACATGGCAACAACAGTGTTTATTGTTTGCTAAAATGATAAGGGAAAATGCTATTATTTACTATTTACTACAACAATAAGGAAGTGAGGCTAATTACTGGTTGCTACTGTTGGAAATAATAGATGTAATCATAAGGAGAATAAATAGTTGGTTATTGTTGAATTTAGATGTGGTTAATTACCGAGGAGAAGAAAAATAGAAAAGAAAAGAGGGAAAGTAGAAGAAAGATGTAGGAGTGAAAAGGGAGTTTTTGGTTGAATGAAGAAGAGTACAATTGAGGTAATTTGTATGATATTCATACTGCCTATTTTATTTTATTTGAAAGCATGTCTAAATGAAGAAATTTATATTTTTGGTTGTATATAAGAGGAAAGGAGGTTGGGGTATGATAGGAGAACAAATTCACTCGGCTACCCCAATTAACATGGTGCAATATCCAAATTATGGTATAAAAAATAGTAACACTTTATATAATTGCAACCTCATATTTGATATGATTGTAATAACATTAAACATAATTTCATTACATATTTAATTATTGTTTCATCAAGTATTTATTACAATTACATTATTTTATGACTGTTATGAAACGTTAAGTGTATTAAAAGATTAAAAAGTCTATGAGATAAGTCTTATATGAGAGATAGACTCACTTAAGTAAAGGCAAAAGACATGACAAAGTAAGCCTTAGTGAAGCCATATAGAAGGCATTTCTTATTCTCTCGATTCTAAAAGTTGAGAATTTGGACATAGCCTTGAATGAGAGAGTAGCCTTCAATTCTAAATATTAAGAATGTGGACCCAACCTTGAATTAAAGATTTGTAAATGTGCAAAATCCTATATCATATGACTTGGCTAAAAGTATTGAACAATATGCAAAATATAACATTATGTTTTTGTATAACTTATGATTATTATAAAAATCAACATGTTATTTTCAATTGATTGTAAATATATGTATTATGTCATATACATTATTTGTATATTTCATTGAGCTCTAGCTTAGTAGCAGTGATTGTACTGTAAGAAAGGAGAATGGTTGGAGTTGTTATTTAATTATAAAGAATTTGTATATTAATAAACCTAAAGTGTGAGGGATACGGATGTATAAATCATAAGACTTGTAGAGCTGAAGGCCCCCTCTAAGGAGTTTGTAATGATTTTTTTATTTAATGCGTAGACCCCTCTGTGGGTTTTCTAAAAAAAATAAAAAAAAATCACAAGGCTTGTAAATAAAATGCAATCATCTCTCATATAGAATAGATAACCACATAAAGTATTGAAGAAATTTATTTACAGTTTATTAGGGATAAGAAAGGGAAGCTTCAATCCAATATACATGTCCTCCCAAGTGAAGTCAAGCATGATGTATAGGGTCGATAGTTTATTAGAGTTTGATTAAAGGTTGCAAAAAATTTATACACTTTTGCCTCCGTAAGTGCAGGCTAGCATGGTGCATAAAATCCTTAACTTATTATTTAAAATTTATTTAATTGGATATTTGTGCCCTCCAATTGAAAGTAAGCAACACATAAAGGGTAAGGGTGATTTAGGGGTGTTAAGGCTTTGAAATATAATGCTACACCCTCAAAATGGAATCAAGTGTTAAACATAAAAGTTTAAAATTTAATTAAGGTTAGTTATCAAATTTATTTGATTAAAAATAAATTTTAGTCAAATAAATTATAAAATTACTTTTTAATATTTATATTTTTGTTGAGTTTTTCTAATTTTTGTTTAATTATTTAGAATATTTAATTAATTTTTAAATTATTAATTAAATATTAGTGAATTATTATTAAAATTTAAATAATTAATATTTAAATTTTATTTCAATTTTAATAAATTTTTTATTTTAATTATTATTTTAATTAACTAAAGGTAACTAATTACTAATTAAATGTAAAAGAAATTAATTTTAGATTTTAATTTTTAATGATTGTAGGATTGAAAATTCTAGAAAATACATAGGATTTTCTAAAGTTGAATGGACTTTACAAGATTTAAAATTAATTTTTATTAATTAATTGCTAGTGGCGAAGGCGGCGTGCAAGGCCCGTGTGTTTTGACGAGAACATCGAAAAAATGAAATTTAATTCTATGTAGCGTCAACCCTTGATTCACAGATTCAAAATCATGGTAGTGACAACGGTTGTGAAAACTGGAACGGACAACGAATGAAAGAATGAGAGGTTCAAGGTTAGACCAGTTCTATCGGTCGAATCGGGGTCGAATCGGATGATGTAATAAATAATAATATTATTAAAAATTAATGACATTAATAGAATAATTATGGGAATCTAACCTCAAACCATATAATTCTAAGAATTTAAATTATATAATTTTAATAGATTATCTCTCAATATAATTAAATTAAATTAAAATGATGAATATATTATATTATAATGATAATTTATAAAACATATAGTTTAATTATATTATATATATGAATATCTAATAATTTAATTAAAATTAATTTTTAAATTTAATTATAATTATAATAAATGAGATTTTTATAATATACATTATAACAAATTAAAAATTTTAATATAATATATAAATTTATAATATTAAATTTATAAATGTGTAATAAGAATAATGTTTGATATAGTATATACATTTATATTATTAATTTATATAATATACATTATAACAAGTTTATAATATATACATTTATAGTACAAATAAAAAAACTTTGTACCCATCCAGTCCAAATTTGTGGCCCAACTAGTCCGAATTTGTTGCCGAGTGAACCTAAATTAATGGCCAAATAAAGCCCAAACTCACATTCAAGCTCATATAGCATTCATAAAAATGATGAAGAATGTTATAAACTTGTAAAAAACCAAACAAAATTTAATAAAAATTTAAGCAGAGCTTTGTTAGAAGTAAATGAATAATAGGGATTTATTTTTATGATTCAAAATGCTTTTTATGCAAAGCTATTTAATCCTAAGTGGATTTAGCTAGGGTTAGAGATATACCTTATTTGGATGAATCTCATATTACAAATTTGTATCCAAGTCCTATGATTTTGATGATAACAAATATTATTGGTTTTCTTACTATGTTATATCCTTTTAATTGTTATCATTGTATATATGTTTTTTTCATGCACTAATATTTTAGGTCCAGTTGATAACTTCAAGATTGGGTAGACTAGGGTTTAGTATTCCGTGAAGAGTTTGGATTTTTATTTTTTATGTATTTTTATCTTTCTTGAGTTAAATCATGTATTTAGTGGATACTAAGCATTGAAATTATGAACAAACACAGTCAAGGGAGTGAGTTAGTGACAATATCAAAAGTTAAATTTTCTAAACTAATCGTATTGTACAATCCATATCATATTGTACGATCAACTAATCAAAAAATGATTAAAATGATTAATTATGATAATTAATACATGATGAACTAATTGTAATATACGATGTATATCGTACAAGATGATAAGTAAAAATCAGGATCCATCCCACCAATCACAATTTAGGCAATATTTTAAAATTTAAATTTTATTCTCATCATATTGTACGATGTATTTAAATTATGCCTAAATTCATTCTCTTTATTAGGGAACAAATTTTGATTAATTGAACCAGTCAGATTGTACATGATGATTTTACCAATTATACTGTATGATTGATTCCTGCTTGTGCTGATAATTAAATTGTCGCCAATCATACTGGACAATAAGCTAAGGCGTTTGAATTAATCATATTGGATGATGCTCTGAATGGTCTTATATGATCAATTCAATTCCCTAAATTATTCATAGAATACTTAGTATTTCGTACAGTACTAATAAGAGTACTTTGAACTAATTGTACAGGATGATCCATGGTCATATTGGATGATAAGAGTCGCCAAAATTGAATTTAGAGCTTTTTGTGAGGCCTTATTTATAATCTCTCTCATTATCTTATTTCAAAGACTCTTGGCTGCTGAGTGTTCTTGAGAGGTGTTTTAAGAAGAAGTTCTTGGAGAGCTTTGGGAAGAAATGGGAGAGCTTGTATGTGAGGGACAAGTAGTGTGAGGGGATCACACGATTACTCCAAGAAAGTGTCTTGTCTTTTTCCTCCAAGTATCTGTTTAGGTTTCTTAGGTGGCTCCAGGGAGAAGTTCTTCAACTCAAAATGTGGTTCCTTTCCATTACTAGGAGTGTGGAAAAGGAGTTCAAGGTACTCTGCATTCTTTAGGAGGAAGAAAAGATTGAAGGTCTGCTTTCATATCCTACAGGGTGCAAAGCTTCTAGCTCTCCATCACACTGGGTTCGGTGGAAGGGATTTGTGTAAGGGCTTCTCCATCTTACTATGGGGGTGAAAGGAGAGATAATATAGTGATAGTGCAATACTCAGAGTGAAGGACTCCTGGGAGTGGACGTATGCCATTTTGTAATAAAACCAATATAAATCTATGATGTGTTTGTTTTTATTTCAATATTCTGCATTTTACTTTTTGCACTTTAAATTTTGTTATAACTGCTTGGTGAAAAATCATACACAATAATTACTGATTAAAATTTCATCATCAATTTTATCATGTTTTGGTAAATTCATCTTTCTTTCGCACTAAGTGAAGATTGCTATTAGTTTTTCCATGTTATAACTCGAGCTCATGTGTTTATATTTTTTGTGATAACAAATATTTTGGATCACATCCTATAGTATACTTATATTTATAATATATTTTTATTTATGTGTGTACTAACTTTTTAGAAACACCATGCATCATCCAACGAAGGCTCAAGGCTCATTATTAGGTTGAATATGTTATGCTGTAATGATTTTTGTAATATTCATTGATGTATTTTTGATTTCTTGAATTAAGACTTGTAAGGTTGTATGCTTTCTTAGTGACCACGCACATACATACTCAGGGGGAGTAAGATTGAGTTAAAACTAGAAGTTTAATTTTTGAACTAATCATGATGTATGATTTATATCATACTATATGATTATCTCATATAACTAGTCATACTGGACAATTTAGATCATGAAAAATAAAAAAAATAAAATAAAAAAAGGATGATCAGTTATGATCATGAAAAATTGCCGCCAATCATAATTTATGCAAGATTTTGAATTTCATTTTTTGTTATAATCATCTAGGATGATCTACATGGTACTGGATGATCTATGATAATTATACCTAAATTGATCCTATGATTAGGGGATTAATTATGGTTATATTACTCGATCAGATCACACATGATGATCTTAATATCGTACTGGATGATCTTTGATATTTCATGGGATGACCCTCAATCATACCAGATGAAATATCATAATTTTTCTTCTAATCATCCAGGATGACCCCCAAAATCATATTGGGCAATCTATATAAATTTAAACTGATCGTACGAGACTATCCTGAGATCATCCAAGACTATCAGGTCAAATTTTGCACATCATACTAGATGATCCTACGATCATCCATGATGATATTTGGTGCCAGAATTAATTTTTAGGGTTTTCTAAAACCCTCTATTTAAGCAAATCATACTGGATGATATTTATCGCCAGAATTGATTTTTAGGGTTTTCCAAAGCCCTGTATTTAACCTTTATCAAGGCACTTGGTAAGTGTCTTTGGTAGCCATTGTGTCTTCATTCTTCTAGAGAAAACTTGAAGAGAGAACTTGAAAGGGAGAGAGAAAATGATGAAGTTTGAAAGGGAGAAGATCTTTGGAGGATGTTTTAAGGGAGTGTGGAGGGGGGTTTTTACACGGTTGCTTGTGCAAGCATGCACCTTAGTACCATCTGATTCAAGCTTTATCTTGAGGGAAGTTTTGGGAAGAAGAAGATCTCTTTAAAGTCAAAGGACCCGGCTACTCCACCACACTTGGGAAGGTGGAAGTGATTTTATAAGGGCTTCTCCTCCTAATTGTGGCGGCTAAAGGAGAGTTACTAAAGATTTAGTGAAATACTCGAAGGGTGCCTCTGAGGAGTGGACATAGGTCAGGTTGGACCAAACCACTATAAATTTGGTATGTTCTTCTTGATTTTACTTTTTTGTACTTTATTTTTTGCATTTTTTTGGATATAACTGCTTGGTTGAAAATCTATTATTAATATTATATTGTATTGATTATCTATTTTTAGATGTTAAAAAAGACTTAAGAAGAGAGTTTTTCTTTTTGTTTTAAAAATATTTTTTAAATCACCAATTTACCCCCCTCTTGGTTAGCCTTGAGACTAGTTCTTTAGGGTTTAACACCCCTCATAAAGTTTTAAGTGGTATTAGAGCAAGATTTATAAATTAAGTTTTAGAAAACTTTTAATTTTCAATCAATGGCTAATTTTTGTAATCATAATATTATAGAAGGATATTCAATCACTCGATCACCTTTGTATGAAAATATTTCTTTTAATTTTTGGAATATTAGCATGTCTACTTTCTTGAAATCAATTGATTATCAAATATAACTTATGATTCAAACTAATTATTCTATACCGTCACGTAATGTAGATAGAGTAAAAATTAATATTTCTTTTTTTGAATAGAGTAGAGTAGAACAAATTAATGCTCAATTGAATGCTACATCTTTAAACTGTTTTTTTTTGTACTTTGAATTCTAAAGACTGTATGTTAATATCCATATGCACTATGGCAAGGAGATTTGGGATAAATTATACACTACATATGAAGGTACCAGTGAAGTCAAGCAATCCAGGTTGAATATTTTAATGCATAATTATGAATTATTTTTCATGAAACCTTATGAGACTATTCTAGACATATATATTAGATTTACTCAAAAAGTGACATCATTACACGCCTTAGGTAAAGAATTTTTAAACTTTCAAAAGTCATTAAAATTCTACATTGTCTACTTATAAGTTTGATGCTAAAGTCATTATTATTTGTGAATAAAAAAAAATTGAATGAATATTCTATTGATAATCTAATTGGCTCACTCATTGCCTACGAATAAAGTTTGAGTAAAAATATTTTAGATGCAGGTGAAACTTTAGTGCTAAAAGTTAAAGATACGGATGAAAGCAACTTAGTAGATGTTGAGAGTAAAGAGATAACTTCAATTATAAACAAATTTGAAATTCTTCTAAAGCACAAGCATCAACATAAACAAAAGTAGAATAAAGGTAAAATGATAGCATTATTAAGATTTTCTCTGATGTTATTTATTTAGGGTGTAGAAAATCCGGACATATAAAAAATTAGTGCCCTAATATAAAAACTCTTCGAGTAAAAAAAAAATGTTAAAAATAAGCAAAATGCAATAAGGGTAAATAATAAAAAGTAAAAAAAATATCCTAGATAGACCTAATTTCTGAATCATCAGACTAGAAGCAAGGTAATGAGGCATAAAGTTTTATTTGTGTGTTTATGTGTTTTAGTTAATGCATACGTATATGTTCCTTATTTTGTTTTGTTCATTATAAATATTTTATGATGTTTTTGGTTTGTAATCATTTTATTTTGTATGTTTTTGTAATTTATCTCGGATCTATACAATTAAATCACTTTTCACATTGTATTTGCATAAGAGAATCAATTCACTTCTTTAGTTTTTAAATAAAAATTTACCTCTTTTGTACCTAAAAAATTTAGTAAGCATTGATTGACTTCCCTAAATAAGTTAAAAAAAGAAACATCGATGATTGCCTCTATTCCTCTAGCTCCTTTAGTGGTGTATTTTTCTTTTTGGAGCAAAATCTATTTCAAATTTAAGGTTGGACTTTGAAATTGAGATCTATTCTATCTTCTTATAATAATCTATCTCATATGAATAATGCTCAAAGTCATTAAATCTATTTTGTGTTTTCTTTATCATGTTATTACTTTTATCATATGAATATAATTCTGATTTATTATTTATTCTTATTTATATTAGAGAGTGAGTTTTCTTATCTTATATCTGAAAGATATTCTCACATATAAGAGTCTTTAAAAGTTTCGAAAGGGAGCTAGTTCGCAAAAATGATAAGAGGCACAAAATGAGGCCAAAATAAAATTGAGAAGATGCGTAATGATCACCATATAATTAAAAGATACACATTGTTTATAAAAAAAAATCAAAAGAAGCGCAAAGTGTGTCAAATAACTAAAAAGAGACACAAAATGAGCCCACAAAAAAATTAGCTTCATTCTCTTTCAAATCTTTAAATCTTAGAAGAATTCATGTGCTACTTGATATCTTCAAACACTTAATTTTTGAAAATCATGGTTTTGGTTGATTACTTTTCAATATTGTTCTATTATATATTTTTTCTAAAATAAAGTTGGAACATATCAATTTTCTTATCTAATTTCTTATATGAATTAGATTTTTATTTTAAAAAAGGACTTTAACCTATCAAGAGCCTGAGCTAGGGTTAATAAAATTTAAATTTCCAACATTTCAGGTTCTTAGTATGGTCAATTCATTTCTTACTATATTTTTAAATAAAATCAAGAGGTAACTTTCTTATTTTGAGAAAATTTACTGAAATTAATTAATTCTTCTGATAACATCAACACCACCTCCACCTGATCAGAGTCTATTATGTATGTTCCAATTTGTTTTTTATGTGTTTCCCATCTTTTTGATAATATCAAAGGGGGAAAATATATTTGTCTGGTTATATTTATTTATATTGTATTTGTATTAGTTTATCTATTGTTTAGACTCTAAAGTTTTTTTTTTTTAATTTATTTTTATGTTTAAAAAAAAAAACTTTTTTTATTTCCCCTACTTTTAATATAATTATCTTAGTGAGGGGGGATTAGGAGAAATATTTTTAAAAATATAAATTTAACTAGTAATATTTATCATCATAAAAAAGGGGGAGGTTATTGCAACTCGAGCTCACGAGTATATTTTTAATGATAATAAATATTATGACTCACATCCTGTTATTTACTTATATTTATAATAAATTTTTATTTTTATGTGTATTAACTTTTCAGGAATACCTTGCACAATCCAACAAAGGTTCAAGGCTCAAGGTTAGGTAGAATAGTTTATGGTGTAATGATTTTTGTAATATTTATTGATATATTTTTGATTTCTTAAGTCAGGTCTTATAAGGATATATTCTTACTTGGTGACCATGCACACACATACTCTGGGAGTAAGATTAAGTCCACTCTAAAAGTTCAATTTTTGAACTTGTCGTATTGTATGATCATCTCATCTAAATAATCTTACTAGATGATTTAGATCATCCTGAACGATCAGTTATGATCATGAAAAATTTCTGCTAATCATAATTTTGGAAAGATTTTGAATTTTATTTTTTATTCTAATCATCCAGGATGATCTATAACAATCTTGCCTAAATTGATCCTATTATTAGGAGACTAACTATGGTAAAATTACTCGATCAAATTGTATAGGATGATATTAAGATCATATTAGATGATCTTTGATATTTCATGGATGACCCTTAATTGTACTAGAATAAATACCATAATTTTTCTTCTAATCATCTAAGATGATCCTCAATATTGTATTGGATGATCTATAAAAATTTGAATTGATCGTATTAGACTATCCTGAGATCAACCAGGGATATCAGGTCAAATTCTACACATTATACTTGATGATCCTGAGATCATCCAGGATGATATTTGGCTCTAGAATTATGTTTTTAAGGTTTTCTGAAGCCCTTTATTTAAGCACATTATGCTTGACGATCCTGCAATCAAACTGAATAATCTTTACAGCTAGGCCCACTATTTAAGCTTTATCAAGTCACTTGGTAAGTGTCTTTGGTAGCCATTATATCTTCATTATTCTAGAGAAAACTTGAAGAGAAAACTTGAAAGGGAGAGTGGAATGGGTGGAGTTTGAATGGGAGAAGATCCTTGGAGGGGGTTTCAAGGGAGTGTGGATGGGATTTCCCGTGGTTGCTCCGACAAGCTTGTACCTTAGTACCATTGAATTCAAGGTTCGTCTTGAGGGAAGTTTTAGAAAGAAGAAGATATCTTTGATGTCAAAGGACCCTGCTAATCCGCCTTATTGGGGAAGATGGAAGTGATTTATAAAGACATCTCTGCATAGCTGTGGGGGCTAAAGAAGAGTCACTAAAAGTTTGATGCAATACTTAGAGGGTGCCTACGAGGAGTAGACGTAAGTGAGGTTGGAACAAACTACAATAAATTTAGTGTGTTCTTTTTATTTTATTTTTTCCACACTTTATTTACCATATTTATTTTTGAATATAACTGCTTGGTTGAAAATCTTTGATTGATATTACATTGAATTGATTATCTATTTTTAGATGTTGAAAAATATTTAAGAGGGGATTTTTCTTTTTGTTTAAAGAAGGTTTTCTAAATCACTAATTCACCCCCCTCCTTAGGTAAGCCTTGGGACTAGTTCTTTAGGGTTTAACACCCCTCACAAATATTTATTCCTTATATTAAAAATTCACACACACACACACACACACACACACACACACACACACACACACACACACACACACACACACACACACACACACATATATATATATATATATATATAAATATAAAGCAATTAGTTTTTTAAATTCACAATTTCACCCCCCTCTTGGTGCACCTCAAGTTAGTTCTTTGAGGTCTCGCAACCTCTTCAAACTTTCAAGTGGTGTCATAGAAGTTCTTGAAATTTAGATTTTAAAATCTTCAAATATAAATCCAATGGTGCATTTTTATGATAAGAATACTGCTGAGGGTTATTTCATAACACGTCCACCTTTGTTTGAAAATATCCAATTCAATTTCTAAAAAAGTTGCATGTCTACATTTTTACAATCCACTGGCTATATAATTTAGCAAATGATTCAAACTAATTTTTTACATCCATCTCATGTAGTTAATGGTGTTAAAATTGACATCCCCTTTACTAAATGGAGTTATGAGGATAGGGAACTCACACAATTAAATGCTAAAATTTTGAACTATTTCTTTTGTGCTTTAAAATTTAAGGATTATATGCAAGTTTATACATGCACTATCGAGAAGGAAATTTGGGATAGGTTATACATCACTTATGATGGAAGTAGTGAATTTAAATAGTTCAGGCTAAACATTCTACTACATGACTATAAACTTTTTCACATAAAATATAATGGGATTTTTTTTTTCTAAAATGTACACTAGGTCCACCCATATAATGATATCCTTGCATGGACTAGATAGAGAACTATCAAATTTTGAAAAAGTTAATAAAAATTTTTTATGCCTACCTAGATCTTATGATACTAAAATAACTATAATTATAGAATCAAAAGATTTAAATATTTAATCTATTGATAATTTACTTGGACAACTCATTGCTTACGAGTAAGGAGTAAGTCAAAGTCAAAGGCAAAATGATGCATGTAGAATAAAGAAGGAGAGAACTATAACCTTAAAGGAAAATAATTCAGATAGTGATAGTTCTATAATGTAGGAAGATGATGACATCGTATTGATGATAGGGTAATTCAAAAGTTTTCCTAAAAGAAAGTAGAGGCATCATAAACAACATTGGAGCAAAGGTAAAAACAATAAAAATTTTAAAGTGTCATCAGACACAATCTATTTTGAATGTAGAAAACCAGGTCATCTTTGAATAGATTGACCCAACCTGAAAACTTGCCCAATGAAGAAAAAGGGTGAATAAAAAGTAAAACAAGAAAAGGCAAAATTCAGGAAGGGAAAGAACAGGACGTAGAAAGAATTTTGGGCTGAATCTACCTCAGAATCATCAGAACCAGAAGCAGAGGAGGAGGTAACAAACCTGTGTCTTTTGGCTAACGATAATCTTGACCAATCAGGTCAAGATGAGGTATGCCATCTTTTTTATTAAGAATTATTTGGTATATAAAAAAAATTCATGATTCGTAAAGGAAATTAAAAAAGATGTTTGGAAATATGAATACTAATTTTATTATTGCAAAAAAGAGCATATTAGTTTGGTAAGTGAGAATTCTACTTTAGATAGCGATTATATGAATTTACTTAATATATATTATGCATTAAATAAGAAGCATACTAATCTATATAATGTATATGATTCCTTGAAAACCTCACATATGAAATTAGAAAAAATATTCAAAGAATTGGAAGCATATGCATTAGGAATAGATGAAAGTGAGCATGCATTAAAAATAGAAGTATCTATTCTATAAAGTGCAATTAAAATTCTAAAAGAAAAAATAAAAAAAAAACACCTCAAAATAATAAACTATCACTACCTTGGCACAGCTTCATAACCCTTCATCACCACATGCATCATATAAGCCTAGGAAGAGGCACCATAGCCCGACAGGTGTTCAATGTTACTCTTTTGGCATGTTAGCACACATAGTTTGTACTTGCACTATTAAGTGTAGGATATATTTAATGTAGAGGCCAAAATTATATGCATTACAACATAACATGCATTCATATCATTCATTCAAGCATAAGGTGGAACCCAAACTCACTTGGGTTCTAAAAACTAATGTTTAAGTAACTTTGTAGGGGTGCTCTCACAAAAGACCTAGTCAGATCATGTGGTACCTAAAACGTGGATGCTCGAGGCATATGACTGATGATTTGAAGCAATTCATCACACTAGAGGCCACGTAACCCTGAGAGACAACACCACTAGGAAAGTGGTTGGCTCAGGTACAATTAGAAACTCAAGCAACTTTATAATTAAAAATATTTTATTAGTTGGTGGTCTAAAATATAACTTATTGAGCATTAGTCAAATATGTGATAAGGGCTTTGACATTAAATTTCTTTATGCAAAATACATGATTAGTTTAAATAGAAAACTAGTTTTAGAAGAAAAATAAATAAGTAATGTTTACATGCTTGAGTTAAACTGCATTAAATATTCCAATTTCTTGTGTTTGAAAACTATTATTGATGATTCCTGGCTATAGCATAGGAGACCATGTCATGCAAGCATGAAGACCCTTATGAATATTACATAGAAAAACTTAGTTAGAAGTATAACTAAGCTAGACTTCACTAAGGATCACATATGTGATGCTGCAAATTAGGGAAATAAGTTAGGTCTTCATTTCACTCAATAAAAGACATCAATACTTCTAGGCCACTGGAAATCCTTCATATAGACCTATTTGGACCAGTTAGTATAACCAACCTAGGAGGATATAGATTTGTAATAGTAAATAACTTCTTTAGATTTACTTGGGTTAGATTCATAGCACATAAGAGTGAGTCATTTAAGGAATTTTAAAATTTATTCACCAGAATTCAAAGGAAATTAGGATGTGAATTTCAACCATTCATAGAGATTATGGTGGAGAGTTTAAAAATAATAATCCTTCTATCAAGTGATAGGAATCAGGCACAACTTCTATGTCCCTAGGATCTCTTAGTAGAATGGAATAGCTGAGAGGAAAAATAAAACCTTGGTAGAAGCTACTAGGGCCATGCTAGCTTAATATTCACTCCCTATATACTTTTGGGAAAAAGCAGTGAATAATGCTTCTTATATTTTAAATAGAGTGAATGTTAGATCCAAATTAAATAAAACACCCTACAAACTCCTTAAGGGTAGGACACCCAATATTTTTTATTTAAATGTCTTTGGGTGTAGATGCTTCATTCTAATCAATGAAAATCACCCTTAGGAAAATTTGATCCTAAGTTTGATGAAGGTGTCTTCTTAGGTTACTCATATGTAGGTAAGGATTATAGAATCTTTAATAAGAGTATCCCCTGGAAGCAGAAGAGTCTACCCATGTGATATTTGATGAATTATATATGACATATGAATCTAAGCCTGAAGAAGTAGTAGAGGTCACTCAAGGGGTAGAATCCATTGTCATAGGAGATAGAGTAGAACCTCATGAGCCACTACCTAGAGAATGGATATATTCTTTTTGTCATTCTAAAGAACTGATAATAGGGGAATAATCTAAAGGTATTAGAACTTCATAAACTTAGGAAGGAGGTTAATCATTATGTATTTATCTTCATGATAGAACCCACCAATATTGATCAAATCCTAGATGATGAATTCTAGATCCTAGTAATGCAAGAATAATTAAATCAAATTATTTGGAATGATGTTTGGGAGTTGGTGAGTAACCCTAAAGACTAGAGTATTGTAGGAACCAAATCGGTTTTTTAAGAAAAAAATGAATGAATCTATCATAATAGCAAGAAATAAGGTTATATTAATAGCTAAGGGATACAATCAAATTAAAGAGATTGATTTTGAAGAAAATGTTACCCAGTAGCTAGAGTAGAAGCTATTAGAGTGTTCTTAGCCTTTACTTTCTTTAAAGAATTTAAGTTATATTAAATGGATGCTAAAAGTGATTTCTTAAATAAGTTAATCAAAGAGGATGTATATGTTGAGCAACCCCCAAGTTTTGAGAACTCAAAATTGCCTAATCATGTTTTCAAACTAAAAAAGGTTTTGTATGGAATGAAGCAAATACCTTGAGCCTGATATAAAAGGTTGAGCACATTCATTCTAGATAAAGCCTTTGTCAAAGGTAGTGTAAACACCACCTTTCTCCTAAAGAAAGAAGGAGAAGACCTACTCATAGTGCAATTCTTTGTTAATGATATACTATTTGGATCTATAAATAAAAATATTTGTGATAAATCTCAATAACTATGAGCGAGGAGTTTGAAATAAGCATAATAGGAGAGCTAAACTACTTTTTTAGATTTAGTATGAAGCAAAAGGATGATGAAACTATCTTTAGTCAATAAAAATACATCAATGACATCCTTAAAAAATATGAAATGAATAATGATAAGGAAAAAACACTCCTATGAGCTCTATTATTCGGTTAGATAAGGACCCAAATAGAGAATTAGTTGATTAGAAGAAGTATAGAGTGATAATTTGATCACTCCTTTACTTGATTACAAGTAGACCTGATATTATGTTTAGTGTTTATCTCTGTGCTAGATTTCAGGCAGATCCCAAAGAATTCCCCATAACTACTTTTAAAAGAATTCTTAGATACCTTATTGGAATCCAAAACTTAGGAGTATGATATCCTAGACATAGTACTTTCTTTGAGATCATAGAATATTTTGATTTAGACTTTATAGTTTGTATGGTTGATAGGAAAAACACATCTGGAACATGTTGATACATAGGACAAGCTCTAGTCTCCTAGTTTAATTGAAAACAAAACTCTATAGCCCTATCTACCACTGAAGTATAATATATAGCTGTAGGGAGCTGTATTATACAAGTCCTATAACTTAAACAACAAATCTTAGATCTTGGACTACCTGTAAAGACCATTCAAATCATGTGTGATAATATTATTTCAATTTACATATCAAAGAATCTAATCCAACATTTAAGGATCAAGCACATAGACATTATGCACCATTTTATTAGAGACCAAGCGACAAAAGTGGATATAGAGCTATATCATGTAGCTATTGAAAATCAATTGGAAGATATATTTACAAAACCCATAGCTTTTAAAATCTTTAGCACCTTAAGGACTAGACTAGGTGTTGTAGATATTCATGCTTTAGGATGATTTGAAAATTAAAAAAAGGACTTCTTTGTGTGACTTTTAAATTTATGTTGCTTTTATTTTTGTAAAAAAAATGTTATTATGTTGTGTGTTTTTCTTTTAAATTTGTTTTGTGATTATTTGTATTATTTCTTGTGATTTATTTTGTATTTTTTATGGAGCTTTCCATATCATCACACACCACCTTCTAAATTTTATTCACATAATACTATATGATTTCACATCGTACTGCACAATCTTCATAAAAAAAACTAGATCATAGGACATCCAATAGTTAATATTCATCAATCATTGGTGATCATACTAAAGTTTGTGATGGTTGTGAAACCCTATAGAACTAGCCCTAAGGCTAACCAAGAGGGGGGGGGGGGGGGTGAATTTGATACTTAAAAATTTCTTTAAATAAAAAAGGAAAAATACTTCCTTTTAAAGTTTTTTCAAACATCTAAAAATCGATACTTTTATCTTTTGATGAGGAAGCAAATAAATTTCATAAAAATAAAAAATTAGAGGTTTTCAGCCATGCACTTATCACCAAAATAAATGTGAAAAATTAAAAGAAGAAATAATAAAAGGAATGAACACACTAGATTTATAGTGGTTCACTCCAACCTATTATACGTCCACTCCTTGGAATCTCCCATTCTTGGTATTGCACTAAACTTTTATTGACTCTCCTTTAGCCCCCACATCTAGGTGGAGAAGCTCTTACAAAATCTCTTCTACCATCTCAGTGTGGTAGAGGACCGAAAATCCTTTCATAGGTAGAGAACCTTGACTCATTTTTCTCCCTTTAGGAGATGATAGAGAATCATATGAAAGTTCGTTAGGGATGTTAAGCCCTTATGAACTAGCCCAAAGCTAACCAAGAGGAGGGGGGGGGGGTGAATTGGTATTTTAAAAATTCTCAATCAAAATATAAATTCAAACCAAAGTTCACCACAAAGAAAATCAAAGTGTAAAAATTAAATGCGGAAAAAGTAGTAAAGAATACATTAATTTATAGTGGTTCGGTCAACTTGACCTATGTCCACTCCCCGGAGCCTCTCCTCTGGGTATTGTACTAAACTCAGTGATTCTCCTTTTACTCCCATAGCAAGGCAGAGAAGCCTTTACAAACATCCTATCCACCGACACTGGTTGTTGAGTCTAATAATTAGGTTGTTAAATCTAAGTTAATGTCCCAAGGCTAACCAAGAGGGGGGGGGGGGGTGAATTGGTAATTTAAAAATTATACTTATACTCTTGGATTTTTAGAAAACCTTTTTAATTATTTATGCAAGTTAAATTTAAAGTTTAAAAAATAAACTTTTCAATCAGAGTTAACAACTTGCAATGAAATTAAATGCAGAATAAAAATAAGAAAGAACACACCAGATTTATAGTGGTTCGGTCAAACCTTGACCTACGTCCACTCCCCGGAGGCACCCTCCGAGTATTGCACTAATACCACAAATTGACTCTCCTTTGCCCCCACAGCAAGGCGGAGAAGCCTGTACAAAATCACTTTCACCTTCCCCGGTGCGGCGGAGTAGCCGGATTCTTTGACACCAAAGAGATCTTTTTCTCGCCAAAACTTCCCTCAAGATGACCCTTGAATCCGATGGTACTGAGGTGCAAGTTTGCCGGAGCAACCGTGTGAATATCCCCTCCACACTCCCTTGAAATCCCCTCCAAGGATCTTCTCCCTCTCAAACTCCACCCTTTCCTCTCTCCCTTTCAAGTTCTCTCTTCTAGTTTTCTCCCAAAGAACGAAGACACAATGACTGTCAAAGATACACTTTGTCATCCTTTTACACTCTCCAAGTGTCGGCAGAGAACTGGACCAATGTTGTTGAACTTCACTTGAGAGCCTTCAAAGGAGATGGGAAGAAACAAAGAGATCTTCTTCTTCAAGTAACCTTGTGAATCCCTCACAAACCCCTCACTTGATCTCTCACTCTTCACTCTTACAATCTCTCCCAAACTCTCACTCTCAATGATCCCTCTCAAGAGAAAACAACTCCAAAGGCACTTGTAATAGTTTCTAGGACTCCTTATATAGAAAGGACATGAAAAACCGCCCAAAAAACTGCTTAAAACATGTTTTTCTGCACACTGGATCGTCTAGTACAAAATTGAGTTAGTACGGACGAACTGTGTAAAAAACTATCCCATACGAACCATTTGTGCATATGTGCGAACCAATTTCGTCCTAGACGAAATAGGTTCGTCCCGTACGAAAATATTTTGTCCGGTACGAACAGTTATATCAAAAATTGGTTCCGAAAATTGCAAAATGTTGCCAGAAACTGCCATAGTCGGTTCCCATCGTCCTAGACGAACAGGACTTCGTCTGGACGAAACTTTTACAGAGAGAAACTCGTCCTGTGACAAAAAATGATTTCGTCTGGACGATCATGACTTAGAAAAATTTTCCAGTTCAGTTCCTATCCATTCCATTGCTCTTACAAGGAGATAACTAATCTGATCGTCAGGTACGAACAATGTGAGTCCCGTACGATCAGTACAAAAACTTTTTCAAGATTTCCTTTAGTGTGTGTGAATTTATTCACTCAATTACAATCACTCCCTCTCAAATTTAATTCAAATAAAAAGTACAAGCTTCAAATTCTCAAAGTATCTCATGCTGAATTTGATTTGAAGCCTTCGTAGTCCGGAGTTTGATTTTCCTAAAATATTAGTACACACAAGAGCAAAAACAAATCTTCCAAAAAATGTTAGGAGATAACAACACATAAAACAATAATATTTGGAATCATCAAAACTATAAAAGTTGCAAGAATGTAAAACATGCAAATAGCAACTTTCCTAACACTGGTGAGGAAGAGAACCCGATTCCTTTTGCTTCCTACTAAAGTAGGTAGAGAACCTTGATCGATTACTGAAGTAGATCTCTCTCAAACCTCCAAGGACTAGAGACGAAGACATGAGAAGATGACTCGAATCCTTTCTTGGAGCAAGCATTATGAAACCACTCACAAACTCCCCCTCATAAGATCCTTTCTCTCTCTCTCTCTCCCTTTCTCCCCCTCCACTCTAGGCTCTCTAAGCTCAAGACAACATCAAAAGTCACCCTCTTGGGTGAAATAAGAAATCTTATATTGAAGAGCTTCGGAATAGATCTTAACTGCAACAAACTGACATTATTGTTCAGGACAATCTAGAGATCGTCATGTACGATCAGTACAAATTTATCTCAATCAGCCAAAATGTTTTGGGTCAATCAGAAGAATTTTTATTCATATTGTCCAGGATATAAGTATATCATCCTGTACGATTAGTTCAATCCGTCGAATATCGTCCAGGACATTGCCCTGCTTGGATGTGTGGATGAAAAAATTACTTTATCATCCTGGATGATTAGTATAAAACAACAAATATATCTAGACCATCACACAGACTGGTCATCTGAATGACAAAAAAATGACTTGATTGTTCGGGCAGATCGTCGATCACCCGGATGATAGTTTAATTTAGTACATATCGTCCAGAGAATCGCCCTGAATAAACCAGATCAATAAAACATCGTCCAAGAAGAATTAAGGTTTTGTTTAACTAATCATCCAAGATGATACGATCATTCAATCAAACCTTAATTACTTTCCTTAATTATCAGATTAATTTAGGTATAATTATGCTGCATCGTCGAGGACATCATCCTCGATGATAACTAAAAATATAACATACCTTAACTAATCTGACTATTGATTCTTTCTGATTTGAACCTATCATCCAAGACGATTATAATATCATCTGAGATGATGTGCTTAATGATGTCTTCCTTAACCAGGATACCCTAATTAGGGTTTCTATTTTTAAAAGATCGTCCAAGATAATATTGAGATCGTCCAGGATGATATTTTGATCATCTAGGATGATGTGATAAAAAATAGAGAACTCCATAATAATCAAAAATTTTCTCTTAAGTGTGTGTGTGTAAGGTTACTTTGTACCATGACCCACAATGATACAATTGACTCATGAAAGATAAAAGATTACAAACTTACTCAGTCCTAATCTACCCAATCTTGAGCTGGCTTGAGTTGCACTCGATCTTATGGACCTGAAATGTTAGTAGGAAAGACAGTCGCAGAAAAATAGGAATGTTATTATCATCAGAATTTTATTCCCTAAAATCAGATTCGCAATAATCTCTTCCTTTTTTATGATGAAAAATACACAATAAAATTTTAGTTATTTAACTCACAATAAAAGAATAATGAAGTAGAAAGTTCAAATTTTACTAGCAAATGAACACAGTACATAATACATCAATATATCGTAAAGTAGTACAAGTACTCCCCCTTTTGACATCACAAAAAAGGGGGAGGAAAAGAAACATAATAGAAAACTAGTAAGCAGAAGTAAACTACATCAAGAAAAACTAACATCACAAAAAACAAACTAAAAGAAATACGACCCCTGATCATCTGAAGGAGGTGGTGGTGGTGGTGGCTGGTGAAAGTAACTAGAAAGAGTGCCAAACTGCTCTCCAAACCAGGCCATGTCCTAGTCATGCTGACACTAATGGTGATCCACGTAAGAGTCAAAGCGGGCAACATCCTCAGCATGTTACTGCTCCTGTGCAGCAACATATGACTCGAAGTAAGTCTCCCACTAGTCGAATTGCACTACCAGCTGATCTAGCTGTGAGTGTTAGCAGAGTAGAGTAGGTGAAAGAATAGGTGTAGGAGCTGCCTTCTCCTCAGCTCCTTCGGCTTCCTCATGCCCTAGGTGGAGATGAGTACTGTGAAGAACATGGAAGGAGTTGTTTGAGTAGAAGGCAGGTTGAAAGTTTGGTAGGGAAGGATATTAGAGGTTATATTTGGATTCTAGGACATAGACAATGATATGTCCTAGGGAATGATTGAGTTCCTCCTATGTCCTAGATCACGAATACTAGTCACATGCTCAATATATCAAAAAATCAAATCAGAGGCATTGAATTCATAATGGGCCAAAATGTAGAAAGTGATAACCAAAATGAGTGGAGTGATATGAATGCAATCACCAGCTTTTGAAAGACTAGAAGTGCAAATAACATGTTGGATTGTCTTAGCATCTTTGAGTAAGCTGCTAGACTCTCCAACATGAAAGGGAGTATTGGTGTTCCTTAAAAAAGTGATTGGTCAGAACCCAGTTGTAGTCAGGATCGAAATATAGGGTGTGGAGTTTGTCTCCTATGGTAGACAGTTGCAGGAACTCTTGACAGTCTTGATAAGTGATTTTGACTGGTCATCTATTCATATAGGACTGAAGAGCGGTGAAAGAGGAGTTGATGCGAAGGCTAGAGAAGAACTCAAATAGTAACTCTGAATTAAATTGAATAGTAAGGAGAAAAGTGAGAGTTGTGTGAGCAAATAGATTAAGGACAGGATAGGAAAGAATGTGTGGGTTGATAGTCTGGGATACAGTGATCTCAACTATCTTGTACCTCAGATAGGCGGCTTGATCGGCCACCTCTGTGAAATGAGGGTCTAGATTTACCCTCGATGAGCTTCCAGAAGGCATGCGAGATCTCTTTTCGCCTGCCATAATCAGGAAAATAGAGAGTGAGTAAGAGCACAAGAGGGTTTAAGAAGGATTGGGTAATAAAATCCATTTGAGAGCCTCGATATAAAAAAAATTAGACCGATCATCCAGAATAATCGGAGAATTATCCAAGACGACCGGGTGCAATAATAGCGTTAGGGATAATTGGTCAAAAAGGCGGTAATATCATCAAGGACGATCAGATATCATCCGGGACTATAAGACACAGGGGATCATCCCGAGGAGTCATTCTGGATGACCGTTGAAAAAGCAGATCATCTGGCAAGATTAAGTGGATCGTCAAGGACGATCAACAATAATTGATCGTACCGACTTAATTAAAGTTGTCTGTCAAATTTTGCCACATGGATTGTCCAGGATGAATAGGTGTATCGTCCAGGCTGATCACCAATAATTGAGCAAAAATTTTGAAGATCATCAAGGATGAGGAGGCTTGTACAGGACGATCACAAATAATTAAATATAAGACAATCATATCGTTCAAGAAGATAATGGATCATCCAGGATGATCAGAAGCAAAAGAGTCAAAATAACTATCTGATGGAATTTCAAAAGTGAATTGAATAGATCGTCTAGGACGATATAAATATCATCCGGGATGATATGACAAGAAGTTTAAAATTAGAGGATGGATGGAGATGATTAGAGAATGCCCAAAAACATAAAAATTAACTTAAAAAGGATAAAAATAAAATACAAAAAAAATAAAAACATCAAAAAGAATAAAAAACAAAGTTTTTTTTAATCAAAGCTGAATATGATAAATTCTCCATGTGATTGAATTGAAAAAATTGTAAGAATCAATTGGTTAACATCATCGAAATCTAAAAAAATGGTGGAATAACCGATCCTGTTAACCCTAACTCGGACTTCTCTCAAGGAAAATCATCTTTTGAAAATAAGAATCTAAATCAGAAAAATCAATTGGATAAGAAAAAGAGATTCGTTCAAATTTTGGTTTCAGAAAATATTTTATAGAATAATATATTAAAGTAATTAGTCATGATCATGAATTCTAAAATCATGCTTTTGAAAGATATCAAGTGATACATGAATTCTTTTAAGATTTAAAAATTTTGAAAGAGAAGAGGCTTGATTTTGGTTGGCTCATTGTTTGCCTCCTGTCAATATGATTGGTGCTTTTTGAGCATCTTTTGATTTTTGATATACTTTGTATATATTTTTTTAATTTGACATCATTGCGTATCTTTTGATTTTAGCATCATTGGATACTTTTATTTATTTATTTATTTATTTTGCAAGTTATATCCCTTTTTAAAATTCTTAAATATTTTCAGTTGTGATTATATCTTATAGATATTAGAGAAGAAAACCTCATTTTTTAATATAAGGAAGAATGAATCACAAAATAGAATAAAAATTTATATAATAAATATACTGACAAGATTACAAAAAATCTGAATATAAAATAAAGACTTTGAATTATATATATAAGATAGATTATTATAGCAAGATTGAAAAGATCTCAATTGCAAAGTCCAGTTGTTAATTTGAGATAGACTTTTATTTAGAAAAGAAAATTACACCACTAAAAGAAGTTAGTGAAAAGGAAATAATCAACGGTATTTTCCCCTTTAACTGATTTAGAGATGTCAAACATTGACTATAAATTTTCAAAAATAAAAATAAGGCATAAGATATCAATTCAGCGGTGATTAAAAGAAAAATAAAATAACGAAGAAAATTAAATCAACAATAGTGAAATAGATGAAAAGTATAATAAAAATAAGCAAATAAAAACTACAAAAAGAAAACAACAAATAATAGATAAAAAATCAGAAATCAATAAGAATCAAGTTCATGTATTTACGTCAATCACACCCAATCTGGTCTTTAAAGTGCTGAAAATGTTGAAGGCCAGTGGTTTAGTAAAGATGCCAGCCAGTTGATTCTCAATTGCCATATGGTGTAACTTAATATCTCCTTTGGTCACATGATCTCTAATAAAGTGATGCCTTATGTCTATGTGCTTAGTCCTTGAATGTTGGATATGATTCTTAAAATTGTAGATGACACTAATATTATTACAAAGGATAAAAATTATGCCCACAGGTAATCCTAAATCCAGAACTTGCTTCTTCAACCAAAGGACTTGTCACGACCCGACCCGATCCGGGACGGACCCCGCTCGCACTGGGCCGCGACAAAACCTTTTATCCAGGATCTGGCTTTGGAGTTTGGTTCTGAACTGAATCTTCCAAATATTTAACTCAAAACAACACACAAACACAGAACAACAGAGCTACTATAAGTCACCAAATGCAGTGGGACAAAACATCTATATTTTTCTTTCTTTTCCTCAAAACAATCATCTACAAATACAGTACATGACTTTTGAACAGAAAGAAAGACAGAACAGAAAAGCCATGACTGTACAAAAATCAAAAGGTACAAATAAACACCTATACTGATCAGACTCTGAATTTATTCCTGGACTTCCTTCCCTTTCCCAGAACTTGAAAACCAGCAGAAAACAAGAGTGAGCTCAACAGCTCAGCAAAGCAACAAACCTCCAATCAAAACTCTCAGAATCCAAAACCAAACTCATCAGACAGAAATCAGATCAGAAATCAGAATAGAATCGTACAGATATCAAATCAGACATATCAGAACAAAACAGAACAAATCAGAATAGATATGGACAGATCACATATCAGAATCAGAGTCGTACAGATTAATTCACAGCAGAATACAAATCAGAACAGAACATATCAGACTTATCGAATCAGAAGTAAACTGAACGGAACAGATATCAAATCCAACATAATTGTACGGAAACAGAAATCAGAAACAAAACAGATCAGACATAACAGAATCATAATTGCTTACAGAACAGATACGGAAATCAGAATCAGATCAAATCAGATATCAGATATCAAATATTTAATTCATAGCTAATTCCCTGACACTGACTAAATCTCTTGGATTCAGGCCCCTTATAACTCCCTTTGTGCTCACGGCACCAGAACAGATATGCTTATGTGCTCACAGCACCAGAACAGATATGCTTATAGCATCAGAACAGATTTCATCAGATCCGGAATAGAACTGATTTCAGAATTTCAGATTGAGCTCATTTCAGATTTCCCAGACACTAACTGAATCTCATAAGATTCAGGCCCCTTATAACTCCCTTTTTATAGCACATACAGAGAACATTTCAATTCAGAAGAAATCCAGGCAAATCAGAAATCAGACAAAAATCGGGCAGCACAACGGCAGTAGACAGAATTTACACAAAATTTCCTGAAAATCAAAATTCACCAAATTCGCACAGAATGTAGATAATCACATTTCAGAACATTTATTCTACTGCACAGAAAATTTACAATTTCACAGAAAAATGTAGTTTACGAAAAACTCCGCTGAATAAAAAATACCCGGACAAAAATCTTCGGAAAATAACCAAAATGTGCACACTCGGCACGTCAACAATATACAGAAAGTTACGCGGTAAAAACTGAACCAATCAAAAGATACGGACGAAAAACAGTAACGGAAACGAAATCCAGACAGAAAATACCGCCAAACTCGACGGTTCTAAAAATTGAGAAAGGCGGAATGTGCCATACCTTGCGTACAGCAAATTCCTGAACAGTCTCTTCGGACGAAAACGGCTCCGCGTCGTCCGAAAATCAACTTTTCCACAAAAGTCCACGACTTTCTCTCTCCTCAAAGATATTTTTGTTTTTTTATAAAATTTTTCTCTCTCTTCCAAATGACTGAAATCAGCTTTATAATACATAGATCGGCCCGGCCGATCGCCAAATCGTCCCAGGACGATCAGACCATTTTGGATCGTCCTGGACGGTTCCCAGAACTATTCTCAGGCCGATATTTTCTACAGTGCCAATCGGCCCAGACGTTGTCCAAATCGGCCTGGACGATATGTACAGAAAATCACCTGGAGCAAAACTGGGCACATTCTGGAGCAAAATTACAACTGATCGTCCCAGGACGATCCAGATCGTCCTGGACGATCCTGGAGCAGATTTTTGATATTACAATCTCCCCAACTTCAGAAAAATGTCGTCCTCAACATTATCCAATCCAAACTCAGTCAGAACAAGTACGGGTACGACCGTCTCATGTCAGACTCCTTTTCCCAAGTTGCTTATCATGCAGTCCGGTGCTTCCAATAGACTTTAACCATCGGAATCTCTTTATTTCTTAACTTTCGGATGTCGTACGCCAAAATCAACTCTGGCTCTTCCTTGTACGCCAGATTCTCCTGAATCTCCACCTCGTCAGCTGATATCTTCTTCCCAGAGTCTGAAACCCACTTCCTCAGAGTGGATACGTGAAACACATTGTGCACGTCCGACATCGAATCAGAAAGCAACAGTCGGTAAGCAGATTTTCCAATTCTTTCCAAAATCTCAAACGGTCCAACATACCTTGGACTCAGCTTACTCACCTGACCAAATCTGCTCACACCTTTCATCGGGCTGACTTTGACATACACAAAGTCACCAACTTGAAACTCAACGAACCTGTGCTTCTGATTATAATACTTCTGCTGTCGATCCTGAGCCGCTTTCAATCTTTCTTTTATCAAATTGATCTTCTGAACAGTTTCATCAGCAAAAGTGGCACCCAAAGCCTGTCTATCTCCGATCTCAGTCAGAGTCAATGGAGTACGGCACTTCCTGCCATACAGAGCCTCGTACGGTGCCATACCAATACTGGACTGAAAACTGTTGTTATAAGCGAACTCAATCAGCGGAATATGATCCTCCCAGCTTCCGCCAAAGTCCAGAACACAAAGCCTCAACAGATCTTCCAACACCTGAATGGTCCTCTCAGACTGTCCATCGGTCTGAGGATGAAAGGCTGTACTGAAATGTAGTTTTGTACCCAAGCCTTGCTGAATACCTTTCCAAAGTCTGGAAGTAAACCGTCCATCTCAATCAGAAACTATCACTCGAGGCACACCGTGCAATCTGACTATTTCCTTCACATAAATCTGTGCCAAACGATCCACCGGATCGGTCTGTCTGATCGGAAGAAAATGGGCTGACTTCGTCAATCGATCTACAACCACCCAAATGGCGTCGTGCCCTTGTCTAGATCGAGGAAAACCCATCGCAAAGTCCATCGTTACCTCATCCCACTTCCACTCAGGGATAGGCAACGACTGCAACAGTCCACCTGGTCGCTGATGCTCTGCCTTCACCAACTGACAGGCTTCGCATCTCGACACAAACTCTACCACATCCTTCTTCATCCCAGGCCACCAGAACAAAAGCTTCATATCAGCATACATCTTACCACTGCCTGGATGAACAGTGTAGCCAAAATGATGAGATTCATACAGAATCTCCTGCCTCAAATTCCCAAACACAGGTACCCACAACCTGTTCTTATAGAAAATAGCACCAGAAGCAGAAATTCAAAGTTCAGGAGTCTTACCTGATCCAATCTGAGCAATCAACTTCGAATAATCAGAATCTGACTTCTGGGCTTCTTGAATCCTTGCTTCCAAAGAAGACTGAATGCTCATCTAAGCGAAATCCAAACCATTGGAGGAAATCACCTCCAACTGCAATCGCTTCATGTCACGAATCAGGAAATCATCACAAGTAAGCTACAAACCTGATAATCTAGAAGACTTCCTACTCAGAGCGTCTGCTACCACATTAGCCTTACCAGGCTGATACTGAATAGTCAAATCATAGTCCTTGATCAACTCAAGCCATCTTCTCTGTCTCAAATTCAAATCCTTCTGAGTGAAAATATACTTCAAGCTCTTATGATCAGTGAAAATCTCACATCTGATGCCATACAGATAATGATGCCAAATCTTCAAAGCAAAAACAACTGCAGCTAACTCCAGATCATGCGTCGGGTAATTCTTCTCATGTGGTTTCAACTGTCTCGAAGCATAAGCAATTACCCTTCCATTTTGCATCAGAATACAACCCAGTCCTTTCAGTGAAGCATCACTGAACACCTGAAAACCTTCCGTACCGGACGGAAGTGCCAACACTGGAGCTGAAGTCAAACAATCCTTCAATCTCTGAAAACTAGCTTCACACTCCGGTGTCCAAACAAAAGGTACTGACTTCTAAGTCAGTCTCGTCAGAGGCGTCGAAATCTGTGAGAATCCTTTCACAAATTTCCTGTAATATCCGGCCATGCCCAAGAAACTACGTACCTCAAATACTGTAGTCGGCCTTGGCCAATCAGCAACCGCCTGAATCTTCTGGGGATCCACAGAAATATTTTCTCCGCTCACCACATGCCCCAGAAAAGAAATACTCTTCAGCCAGAATTCACACTTGGAGAACTTGACATACAGCTGATTCTGCCTCAGAGTCTCCAACACAATCCTCAAATGTCTGGCATGATCATCCTCAGAAGCAGAATATACCAGAATATCGTCGATAAAGACGATCACAAACTGATCCAAAAACTCCCTGAATACTCGGTTCATCAGATCCATGAAAATAGCAGGCGCATTGGTTACCCCAAAAGGCATAACCAAAAACTTGTAGTGCCCGTACCGAGTACTGAAAGCAGTCTTCACCACATCAGCTTCCTTTACCTTCACCTGATAATATCCAGATCGCAAGTCAATCTTCGAAAATATCGAAGATCTGGAAAGCTGGTCAAACAAGTCGTCAATCCGAGGCAAAGGATACTTGTTCTTGATCGTGACCTTGTTCAAATCTCTGTAATCCACACACATACGGAGTGTCCTGTCCTTGTTCTTCACAAACAGAACAGGTGCTCCCCAAGGCGAAACACTAGGACGGACAAAACCTCTGTCAACCAACTCCTGAAGTTAAACTTTCAACTCAGAAAGTTCTTTCGGTGCCATTATGTACGGAGCTTTTGAGATAGGAGCTGTACCCGGTAAAACATCGATAGAGAACTCCACCTCTCTATCCGGAGGTAAACCAACCAACTCCTCAGGAAAAACATCAGCAAACTCCCGTACCACAGGGATCTCAGAAACAGAACCAACCTCCAGGTTCAGATCCCGCACCGAAGCCAAAAACACTGGACATCCTTTCCTCCACATTCTGCTCACTGCCAAAACAGAAATCAGATTGGAGAGAACACCTCGTAATCCCTGAAATACAACTCTCTCTCCAGCCACAAGCAAACTCACTTGCTTCTTCAGACAGTTAATCTGAGCCTCATACAGACTCAGCCAATCCATGCCCAGAATCACATCATACGAAGAAATCGGCAACAAAATCAGGCTAGATTTCCACTTCTTGCCAGCAATATCAATCTCACACAAACAAAACTTGCGGGCAATCAAATTACTTCCAGTCGGTAAAATCACGAAAAGAGAAACCGACAGAAAAAGAGAATTCAAGAGTAAAGCCTCAAAACAGCGCTCGGACAGAAAAGAGTGACTAGCTCCAGAGTCAAACAAAACGCGACAGGGCTGATTAGAAATGTAAATCATACCTGTCACAACATCCGGAGCATCACGAGCCTCTTGCTGACTCAGGCTGTAAACTCGTGGCTGAACTGGAGCAGGAGCTGAAGCAACAGAACTACTCTGCTCCCTCTGAACAGTAGGTGGTCTCCGTGGTCCAGAACTAGTACTACCACCTCTCCCAGAAAATCCCTCAGGGCGAGGAGGAACAGTCCTCGGTCTTCCTGCTGAACTGACAGGTCTGACAGAACCCTCTGATCGGAACTCAGAACGCCGATCAGATCCAGCCTGTGGACATTCTACAATCCTATGTCCAGGCTGACCACATCTGAAACAAAGACCAGCCATCCTGTAGCACTGGCCATGGTGTCGCCGTCCACAACTCTGGCACACAGGTGCCCCACTAAAAGATCCGGAACTCGTCGTACTGGTAGCAGTACCAGACAATCCTCCACTTCTCCTGGAATCAACAGATCCAGAACCAGCCACAAATCTCCTCTTCCCAGAGGAACCACTGCCAGAAGCCTCACCTCCAAATCTCTTCCTACTCGCAGTCCACCGCTACTGAGTAGCCATCAGGTCATTCTTAATCAGACGAGCTCGCTCCACAAGCTCAGAGAAATCAGTAATCCTGAATGGTATCAGAGGCTGCCTCAACGTGTCTCGCAATCCCCTCAGAAATCTGTAGCACCTCTCAGCAGAAGTGCTAACCAGCTACAGAGCATACCGGGCTAAGGCAGTAAACTCAGCCTCGTACTGCATCACCGTCTTGCTCCCCTGAACCAGTCTCAGAAAACTCTCCTGCATCTGCTGTCGTGCAGAAGGGGGAACAAACCAGTCTCGGAATACTTCAGTGAACTCTTCCCAGGTAATCAAAGAGTTCAGTCTCCCCTGAAATCTGGCTGCTTGCTGGCCTTCCCACCAGTGCTCAGCCTCTCCGTCCAACAGAAAAACAGCCAACGGAACCTTCCTATCTGACTGACACTGCATTCCGTCGAAGGTCTTTTCCAATCTCCTCAGCCACTCCTCGGCTGCTCTGGGCTCAACAGCGCCCTCAAATCTCGGAGGTTTCAACCTCAAAAACATCTGCAAATGTCTATCAATGTCATCTGGTCTGACAGTAACAGCTCTGCTCTGAGTCTCGCTCATCATCTGAGCAACAAGCGTAGCAAACTGGGACAGTGTATCAACACCGGCCACGGGGGCTGTACTCCCTACTGGTGCTGCCTGACTAGCACTCTGCCCGTCTGTCATGTCTGGGTCTGGCTGATCCATACAGAAAATCTAAAATCCGGAAAACTATCACAAAAACAACACAAAAACAACATCATGAAAAGCCAAACGACCCAAAACTACCCCCAGACAGACTCACTGATCACTTCCTATCGCTCTGTCTTACAATCCAACCAGTTTCCAAAACCAGTGCTCTGATACCACTTAAGTTTGTCACGACCCGACCCGATCCGGGACGGACCCCGCTCGCACCGGGCCGCGACAAAACCTTTTATCCAGGATCTGGCTTTGGAGTTTGGTTCTGAACTGAATCTTCCAAATATTTAACTCAAAATAACACACAAACACAGAACAACAGAGCTACTATAAGTCACCAAATGCAGCGGGACAAAACATCTATATTTTTCTTTCTTTTCCTCAAAACAATCATCTACAAATACAGTACATGGCTTTTGAACAGAAAGAAAGACAGAACAGAAAAGCCATGACTGTACAAAAATCAAAAGGTACAAACAAATACCTATACTGATCAGACTCTGAATCTATTCCTGGACTTCCTTCCCTTTCCCAGAACCTGAAAACCAGCAGAAAACAAGAGTGAGCTCAACAGCTCAGCAAAGCAACAAACCTCCAATCAAAACTCTCAGAATCCAAAACCAAACTCATCAGACAGAAATCAGATCAGAAATCGGAACAGAATCGTACAGATATCAAATCAGACATATCAGAACAAAACAGAACAAATCAGAATAGATACGGACAGATCACATATCAGAATCAGAGTCGTACAGATTAATTCACAGCAGAATACAAATCAGAACAGAACATATCAGACTTATCGAATCAGAAGTAAACTGAACGGAACAGATATCAAATCCAACATAATTGTACGGAAACAGAAATCAGAAACAGAACAGATCAGACATAACAGAATCATAATTGCTTACAGAACAGATACGAAAATCAGAATCAGATCAAATCAGATATCAGATATCAAATATTTAATTCATAGCTAATTCCCTGACACTGACTGAATCTCTTGGATTCAGGCCCCTTATAACTCCCTTTGTGTTCACGGCACCAGAACAAATATGCTTATGTGCTCACAGCACCAGAACAGATATGCTTATAGCATCAGAACAGATTTCATGGGATCCGGAACAGAACTGATTTCAGAATTTCAGATTGAGCTCATTTCAGATTTCCCAGACACTAACTGAATCTCATAGGATTCAGGCCCCTTATAACTCCCTTTTTATAGCACATATAGAGAACATTTCAATTCAGAAGAAATCTGGGCAAATCAGAAATCAGACAAAAATCGGGCAGCACAACGACAGTAGACAGAATTTACACAAAATTTCCTGAAAATCAAAATTCACCAAATTCGCACAGAATGTACATAATCACATTTCAGAACATTTATTCTACTACACAGATAATTTACAATTTCACAGAAAAATGTAGTCTACGAAAAACTCCGCTGAATCAAAATACCCGGATAAAAATCTTTGGAAAATAACCAAAATGTGCACACTCGGCACGTCAACAATATACAGAAAGTTACGAGGTAAAAACTGAACCAATCAAAAGATACGGACGAAAAACATTAACGGAAACGAAATCCGAACAGAAAATACCGCCAAACTCGACGGTTCTGAAAATTGAGAAAGGCGGAATGTGCCTTACCTTGCGTACAGCAAATTTCTGAACAGTCTCTTCAGACGAAAATGGCTCCGCGTCGTCCGAAAATCAACTTTTCCACAAAAGTCCACGACTTTCTCTCTCCTCAAAGATATTTTCGTTTTTTATAAAATTTTTCTCTCTCTTCCAAATGACTGAAATCAGCTTTATAATACACAGATCGGCCCGGCCGATCGCCAAATCGTCTCAGGACGATCAGACCATTTTGGATCGTCCTGGACGGTTCCCAGAACTATTCTCAGGCCGATATTTTCTACGGTGCCAATCGGCCCGGACGATGTCCAAATCGGCCTGGACGATATGTACAAAAAATCACCTGGAGCAAAACTGGGCACATTCTGGAGCAAAATTACAACTGATCGTCCCAGGACGATCCAGATCGTCCTGGACGATCCTGGAGCAGATTTTTGATATTACAGGACTTGGGCCACATAACTGCCTAAAGCAATGAACTCAGCTTTAGCAGTGAAAAGTGCAACAAAGTTTTACTTTTTATTGAACCAGGAGACTAAAGACTGTCCTATGAATTGACAAGTCCCAAAAATTCTCTTTCTATCCACCCTACATCTTACAAAATTAGAATCAAAATATCCAATAATCTTAAAAGATGTGCTATTCCTAGGATACGAGATTCCTAAGTGTTGGGTCCCTAAGAGATATATTAGAATTCTCTTAACTATAGTCAGGTGCAATTCTTTATGATAAGCTTGAAATCTAGCACAGAGATAAACACTAAATATTATATCAGATCAGCTAGCAGTCAAGTAAAGTAAAGATCCAATCATCCCTCTATACTTCTTTTAATCAACTAATTTTCTATTTGGGTCCTTATCCAACTGAACACTGGAGGTCATGGGAGTATTAATTGGCTTGGCTTTATCCATTTCATACTTCTTTAAAATGTCATTTATATACTTTGATTGATTTAGAAAGGTTCCCTCATTCAGTTATCTTATGCTAAACCCCAAAAAGTAGGACAACTCTCCCATCATACTCATCTCAAATTACTTACTCATTATTTTGAAAAAATCATCATGTAACCTTTTATCAGAAGATCCAAAAAGTATATCATCGATATAGATATGAATAAAGAGTAATTCATCTCCTATTTTCCTCAGAAATAGGGTGGAGTCTACGCTCCCCTTAATAAACTCCCTCTCTAGTCAGAATGTTCTAAGCCTTTCATACCAAGCTCTGGGTGCCTGCTTTAATCCATATAAGGCCTTTTTAATTTAAAAATATGATTTGAAAATTAGGAACTCTCAAAACCTGGGGGTTATTCTACAAACACATCTTCTTTTATTACCATATTTAAAAAGGCACTCTTAACGCCTATTTGGAAACGCTTAAATCCCTTATAACAGGCAAAGGCTAGTAGCACTCTAATGGCTTCCAATCTAGCTATAGGGGCAAAGGTCTCCTCAAAATTAATCCCTTCTATTGGATTGTATTAGCTGCCAATCTTGCTTTATTCCTAACCACCACGCTAGAATCATTTATTTTATTCTTAAAGACCCATTTGGTTTCAACTACACTTCATCCATTTAGTTTTTCTACAAGCTCCCAAACATCATTCAAAACAAACTTGTTTAATTCTTCTTGCATGGCAAAGATCCAAAACTCATCAGGTAGGGTTTGATTGATGTTGTCGGGTTTAGTCATTGAGATAAAGGTAGAGTGGTTCACTTCCTTCCTAAGTCCATGCCTAGTCCTAACACCTTCAGATGGGTCTCCTATGATCATTTCTTTAGGATGACTCAAAGAATACCTCCAATCTCTAGGCAAGGTATGTGTAGGTTTAATCATTTCCTCTAAATTTACATTTTCTACATGTTAGGTAATCTTACCTACTCCTATAGTGTTTTGGGGGTCTACCCTCTTCTCCAAATTTTTAACTCGTTGGATAATCTCTCCAACTTCATCTTCATCCTCAACTCTAGACTTCATAGGATCAGATTCATCAAACACTACATGAGTAGTCTCCTCCACTATCAATGTCCTCTTATTAAACACCCTAAAAGATTTCCCTACACTTGAATATCTTAAGAACACTCCTTCATCAGATTTTGGATCAAATTTCCCTAACTGTGACTTCCCATTATTATGAATGAAAACTTTACAACCAAAAACATGGAGGTGGGAAATATTGGGTGTCCTACCCTTAAGGATCTCAAGGGTGTCTTATCTAGTTTGACTCTAACATTTACCCTATTTAACACATAACAAGTTGTGTTTTTCTGTTAAGAGAGTTGCTATTTGCATGTTTTACATTCTTGCAACTTATATAGTTTTGATGCTTCCAAATATTATTATTTTATGTATAGTCATCTCTTAATACTTTTTAGAAGATTTATTTTCTCTCTTGTGTGTACTAACATTTCAGAAAAATCAAACTCCAAACTATGAAGACTTCAAATCATATTCAGCATACAATCTTTTGAAAATTGAAGCTTTAAATTGTTCTTTAAATTGAGAGGGAGTAATTGTAATTGAGTGAATAAAAACACACAAACACACACTTAAGGAGATCTTACAAAATTTATACTGATTGTACGGGACGAACCTAGTTCGTACGGAACGATCAAGTCAGTTATCTCCTAGTAAGAGCAATGCAAACAGAAGTCGGAGGAAATTGTTTTAAGTCCTGATTGTCCAGGACAAAATTATTTTAGTCATAGGACGAGTTAGGCTCTATAAAAATTTCATCCAGACGAAATCCAAATCGTCCCCGGATGAAGTCTTCTCTGTAAAAATTTTGTTCATATGAAATCTATATTGTTTCAGGACGACTTGGGCTCTATAAAAATTTTGTCTAGACGAAATCCAAATCGTCCCCTGACAAAGTCTTCTCTGTAAAAATTTTGTTCATACGAAATTCATAATCATGCCAGGACGAGTTTCCCTTTGTAAAAATTTTGTCCGGACGAAGTCTTGTTCGTCCCCGGATGATGGGAACTGACTTAAGTAAGTTGGTTACATCCTATGGTAATTTAGGAACCGACCTATGAAATAACTGTTCGTCCGGACGAACCTAGTTCATACCGGACGATGATCATGTACAAATATAGTTCGTACCAATATTCATTAGGATCATTTTCGACACTTTAAGTAAAATCGTTCAGGACAATACACGATAGTACGGGACAATCCATTTCGTGTTGACTTGAAATTTTGCAGTTTTTGGATGGTTTTTCTTGTCTCTCCTATATAAGGTCCAATTTTCACTACCAACTAATCTTTTTGGTCATTGATCTTAGTGCCTATTGAAAGAAGAGCCAAGGAGAGAGTGTGAGAGTGCATTCAAAGGAGGATTCCTACCACTAGAGCGTGAAGGCTTTGCTTGATGTTCAAAGGTAAGAATCTCTACTTGTGATTTGGGATTACTTCACTCTTTTCTTTCTTCCTTTTAGAATTCTTGTGAGAAGATCTGTCAATGAGATCCGGTTCTCTAGCGATACTTGGAAAGTGTGAATAACCGCGGGTTCTCTGCCCACACTAGGAGAGTGTAAAAGGATGAAGGATTCTCTGCCCACACTAGGAGAGTGTGAAAGGATGAAGGGTTCTCTACCCAGCACTGGGGATAATGTGAAAGGACGTATGGTTCTTTGCCAGACTGAGAATATTGTGAAAAGGACGGACAGTTCTCTGCTAGTACTGGGGATAGTGTGAAAAGGATGACAGTTCTCTACCAGCTTTGGGGATAGTGTAAAAGGATGACGGTTCTCTACCACTCTAGGTAGTGGTGAAAAGAGTTTTGTAAAGGCTTCTACGCCATGCTGTGGGTGCAAAAGGAGAGTCACTAGTGGTATTAGTGCAATACTCGGAGGGTGCCTCCGGAGAGTGGATGTAGGTCTGATTTTGATCAAACCACTATAAATATGGTGTCATTATTTTTCCGCTACTTTTTATTTTTGTGATTTATGGTTTTAAAACTGTGGTTAAAAAACTTTCTACAAAATTCATTAAAGTTTAATTTGATTTAAAACACTCAAAAGAGGGATTAATTTTTTAAAATACCAATTCAGCCCCCTCTTTGTTAGCCGTGGGACATAAACTTAGGCTTAACAATCTAATTCATAGTGAACAAGTTTCAAAATTTACCACTTCAGCCTAAAAGTATTTTGGAAGAGATTACTCAGCAAGCATGGCTCTAGCAGCTTTCACTAAAGGTATATTCTTCCTTTCAGTTACCTTATTTTACTAAGGGGTCCGAGGAGCTAAGAAGTTATGGATAATCCCCTTATCCTCATAATTTCTCTAAATATTGCATTTTCAAACTCTCCCCCATGGTCACTATGTATGGTCAATATCTCACAACCTAGCTTTTTCTGAATCAAAGTGAAGAAGGATCTAAACTAATCAAAAGATTCATTCTTATGTAATAGAAATCTAATCCAAGTAAATCTCGAGTAGTCATCAACAATCACAAAACTATAGACTTTTCCCCCTAAGCTAGCAGCACTAATAGGTCCAAATAAATCCATGTGAAGGACTTCTAAAGGTCTTGAGATGCTAATGTCCTTAATGGAGTAAAAAGAGGACTGGACTTGCTTCCCTAATTGGCAGGCATCACAAATGTGGTCTTTAGAGAACTTAAGCTTGGGGACACCTCTAAGTAGGTCTTTCTAGGTCACTTTCCTAAGGGTTTTTATATTGGCATGATATAACCTCTTGTGCCACAACCATGAATCATCATCAGCAGTTTTTAAGCAAAATGAAGTAGCACATTCAATATTATTTAGGTCAAGCATGTAAACATTATTGATCTGCTTTTCCTACAAAATAGTGTTGTTATTTAAGATCTTTTTTAATATTATTATTTAAGCTTATAATGCAAGTATTTGCCAAGAATTTTATGATGAATCCCTTATCATAAAGCTGACTGATGCTGAGCAAGTTGTATTTTTGTTCATCTACAAGCAAAACATTTTCAATTAAAAGGTTCTTGGAATTTTCAATTTTACTTGAGCCCACTACTTTTTTGGTGGTGTTGTCTCCAAGAGTAATCTTGCCTCCTATCCTGATCTCCAGCAAAATGAATTGATAGGCATCTCCAGTCATATGTCATGAGTACCTGCTATCCAGGTACCACATGCTCTCATGAGACCTTTTGTGAGAGTTAGCCTACAAAATCATCAAACATCAGATTTAGTAACCCAAACATATTTGGGTCCCTTCTTATGGAAAAAGAATGCAATGCATGTATGTTATGCTGCGAATCATGCAATTTTGGTCTCCATACCCAATGTGTACTACATTGAACACTACAAGTGTGTGAGATCTGTCCTAACATGTCACATGAAAAATATCTAACACCAAGAAAAGATTTACTAATCTCCTCAAGAGGTGATGTTTTTTTAAAAAAATTATGTTATGCATGCAATATTGGTTTCTTATTTTCAAATGCTTTGAGATTTTCTAATTTCTTAAACTCTCTTTCTAACTTAACATGTGATAACTTCAAGGAATCATGTGCATCAGATAATTCAATATGCTTCTTGTTTAATGCATCAAACTCATCAAGTAATGACATGTGATTGCTATCGATTGTAGAGTAATCTTTAAATAAAATTTTATGCTTTTTTTAGAAATTTAAAAATCTAATTTCAAACTACCATGTGATTTCTAAAGTTTCTTATATGATGCATGAATTTGTTCATAAAAGTTAACTAGTTGTTCGTAGGTTAGTTTACATACCTCTTCTTGGTCATTTTGACCAAGATAATTGTCAACCATCAAGCACAAGTTCTTTGTCTCCTCTTCAGCTTTAGTCTTAGAGGAGTCTGATGTAGAATCCACCCATAACGCCTTTTGGTACATCTTCTTATCCTTTTTAAACTTGGGTTTCTCCTCACCCTTCTCCTTGTTTGGGTGATCCTTAAGTGAAGGATAATTAGGTTTAATGTGTCTCGACTTCCTGCATTCAAAATAGATCGTATCATTCAACATCATTGCTTCTAGACCCGGAAGAGTCAGTGTCTGTGTCGTTGACCTTCAGCGCCATAATTTTCTCCTTCTTTTTTTCACATGCATCAAGGTTTCTTTGTTTCACCCCTTGCTCGTATGCAATGAGTGATCCAAGTAAGTTATCAATCTAATAGGTATTCAAATCTTTAGATTTAGTAGTTGTCATAATCTTAGCATCAAAGGAAGAAGGCAAAATATCTCAAAATTTTATTAACCTTTTCATAATTTGTGAGTTCTCTTCCTAAAGAATGCACTGATATAATAATTTGAGTAAATCTAGTATACATGTCAGAAATCAATTCATTAGGTTTCATACAAAAAAGTTTTTAGTCATGTAATAAAATATTCATCCTTGATTATTTGACTTCTTTAGTTCCTTCATAAGTGTTATATAATTTAGCCTAAATTTTTTTACCAGTAGCACAAGTTGAAACATGCATATAATCTTCAGATTTTAAAGCACAGAAAAAATAGTTCAAATATTTCGCATTAAGTTGTGTTAAATCACTATCATCAAGAGTCAATTCAGTGAAAGGAAGTGGAGTAGTAATGCCATTAATTTTACTAGTCAGAGGTGTATAACCATCTTTAACAAGCATCCATATGTGATAGTCAATCGATTGTAAAAATATAGACATGTGAGTTTTCTAAAAAATTAAAAGGAATATTGTCAAAGAAAAGGTGGTCAGGTAATAAAATACCCTTCCATAGTATTATGATTACTGGAGTTAGCCATGTATCAAAATTCAAAAGTTTTCAAAAACTCAATTGTATGAATCCCGCTCTGATACCACTTAAAAGTTTGTTAGGGATGTTAAGCCCTTATGAACTAGCCGAAGGCTAACTAAGATGGGGGGTGAATTGGTATTTTTAAAAAATTCTCAATCAAAACACAAACTTAAATCAAAGTTCACCATAAAGAAAATCAAAGTGCAAAAATTAAATGTGGAAAAAGCAGTAGTAAAGAACCTATAAATTTATAGTGGTTCGGTCAACTCGACCGACGTCCACTCCCTGGAGCTTCTCCTCTGGGTATTGCATAAAATTTAGTGACTCTCCTTTTGCTCCCACACCAAGGCGGAGAATGTTACGATAGTTGCTTTTTGCATGCTTTTCATTTTAGCAACTTATAAAGTTTTGATGATTTCAAACATTATTGTTCAAATGTGTAGTTATCTCCTAACAATTTTGAAAGAATTGTATTTGCTCTTGTGTGTACTGACATTTCAGGAAAAACAAACTCCAGACTACGAAGACTTCAAATTAAATTCAGCATGAGATACTTTGTAAAATTTGAAGCTTGCACTTTTCTTAAAAATCAAATTGAAAGGGAGTGATTGTATTTTGAGAAAATAAAAACATTCACATATAAGGAGATCATGTAAAATTTATACTAATCGTACAGGATGATCTTCTGTTCGTACTGGACGATCAGACAGTTATCTCCTATAGAGCATATGGAACGAATAGGAACTTGCTTGAAAATTTTTTTAAGTCCAATTCATCCAGGACGAAATAAATTATCGTCCAGGACGATTGGCTCTCTGGAAAAGTTTCATCCAGACGAAATAAATTATCGTCCAGGACGATTGGCTCTCTGGAACATTTTCGTCCAGACGAAATTAATTATCGTCCAGGACGATTAGGTCTCTGAAAAATTTTCGTCCCGACGAAAATAAATTATCGTCCAGGACGATCAGTCCTCGGGAAATTTTTCGTCCAGATGAAATAAATTATCATACAGGACGATAAGTCCTCTGTAAAAATTTCGTCCAGACGAATCAATTTTCGTCCAAACGATTAACCGACTTAGGACAGTTTTCAGCAGTTTCTAGAACCGACCTTGTAATAACCGTTCGTACTGAACGAACTTAGTTCGTACAGGACGATCAGCTATACGAAGACATTTCGTACACATATTCAAATAGGGTCATTTCAGATCGTTTAAGTAAAATCGTCCAGGACGATCCAAGATCGTACAGGACGATCCACTGCGTACAGAATTGAATACTTACAGTTTTTGGGCGGTTTTTCTTGTCTTTTGTATAAATAGTCTAAATTAGACTGCCACCCAATCTTTTTGTCATTTGATCTTCGTGCCTCTTGAGAGAATAGCCAAGGAGAGAGTTGAAGAGAGCATTCAAGGGAGGATTCCTACAACCGAAGTGAGAAGGCTTCACTTGGATTTCAAAGGTAAGAGTCTCTACTTGTGAATTGGGATTACTTCACTCTTTTCTTTCTTCATTCTAGATTCTTGTGAGAAGATTTGTCAAGGAGATCCGGTTCTCTGCCGACACTTGGAGAGTGTGAACAGCCGAAGGGTTCTCTGCCAACATTTGGAGAGTGTGAACAGCCAAAGGGTTCTCTTCCCATATTAGGATAGTGTGAAAGGACGAAGGGTTCTCTGCCCACACTAGGAGAGTGTGAAAGGACGAAGGGTTCTCTGCCCACACTGGGGATAGTGTGAAAGGACGGACGGTTCTCTGCCAACACTGGGTATTGTGTAAAAGGATGGACGGTTCTCTGCCGCACCGGGGAGTGGTGAAAAGAGTGTGTTGTAAAGGCATCTCTGCCTTGCTGTGGGTGCAAAAGGAGAGTCACTATTGGTATTAGTGCAATACTCAGAGGGTGCCTCTGGGGAGTGGATGTAGGTCTGGTTATAGACCGAACCACTATAAATCTGGTGTCATTTACTTTACTATTTTTACGTTTCTACACTTTCTATTTCAGTTTTAAAAACTCTGTGGTTGAAAAACCTTTTTCTACAAAATTTAAAAGAGATTTTATTTCGGTTCAATAATTTTCAAAAAGGGGTCTTAAATTTTAACTTTGTTTTTTAAACTACCAATTCACCCCCCTCTTGGTAGCCTTGGGACATTCACTTAGGCTTAACAACCTAATTACTAGACTCAACAAGTGGTATCAGAGCTTCGTTTCAATATCATAAGTTTGAACTACTTTTTGATTAACGTAGATGGCTACTTTCGGAAACTGAAACACACCTGAGGGTTACTCTATCACTAGACCTCCACTGTTTGACAATATTCCTTTTGATTTTTGGAAAACACACATGTCTACTTTCTTACAGTCACTTGATTATCGCATGTGGATGTTAGTCCAGGATGGCTACACAAAACCAACTAGATTAGTTGATGGAGTAATGGTAGAAATACCTTTTACTGATTGGACTATAGAAGAACGTGACTTAGCACAATTAAATGCCAAATGTTTAAACAGTTTCTTTTGTGCTTTAAAATCAGAAGACTACATGCGGGTTTCCACTTGCAAAAGCGGAAAGGACATATGGGATAGACTTTGTATAACTTATGAAGGGACAAATGAGGTTAAACAATCAAGGCTCAATATCTTGTTACATGACTATGAATTGTTTCGCATGAAACCTAATGAATCTATTTCCGATATGTACACAAGATTTACACAAATTGTCACTTCTTTGCATGCACTTGGTAGGGAATTAACTAATGCTGAAATGGTTAATAAGATTCTTCGTTGTTTATCTACTGCTTATGATGCAAAAATTACTGCAATTACAGAGTCTAAAGATTTAAACATTTATTCTATTGACAATCTTCTTGGTTCACTCATTGCTTATGAGCAAGGAGTAAGTCAAAGAAAGATTGATGCAGGTGAACCACGAAAGGAGAAGAAAATAGCACTAAAAGTGGAAGAGTCAGAGAGTGAACACTCACAACCTGAGGATGAAGATGATGTTGCACTAATGACTAGACAATTCAGAAGCTTTTTAAAGAGGAAGCAGAAGAAACGCCAGCTATGGAATAGAGGTAAGTTTAACAGAAATGGCAAGGTTTCTAATGAAGTGATTTGTTATGAATGCAGGAAACCAGGTCATATCAAGACTGATTGCCCAAAACTCAAAGCCACTCCTGGTAAGGAGAAGGTGGAGGAGAAACCTATGGTAAAGAAGGGCAAGAAGAAGTTTCAAAGAGCTTTCTGTGCGGACTCAGCTTCAGACTCATCTGAGACAGAAAAAAAAGAAGAAGTCACTAATCTTTGCTTGATGGCAGACAATATGGATCACTCAGATCAAGAAGAGGTATGTGACTTATCCTATGATGAATTATTTGAAGTTTCTGAACACATGCATGATGCATATAGGAAAATGAAAAAGATGCATGCTAGTTTAAGTTTAGAATTTGAAGAGCTCAAGAAGGAACATGAAATCCTTAGGAAAGACCATGCTTTAATAGATGACAACCACATGAAACTACTTGATGAATATGATGACTTGAATAAGAATTTTGAAAATCTAAAGTCATCCTATACTGATCTTGAAAAGGAATTTAAAAATTTTAAGGATGAATCTGAGAGCAAAGCATATAGAATCAATTATACCAATCGAATCTTGGAAGATATGAATTCATTTTACAAACTAACAATAAGAGCTCTCGAGGATAATAGGAAACCCCCCAGACTTGAAGATTTTACAAATCCTAAATATTATCCTAAATTCATGAAATCCCTTAGAAGACAATGACATGGAAGAAAACTTAGGAATATTTTCTTAATGTTAAATGTAATAATTGTGGATTTTTTGGACATATAGCTCACACCTGTACCTTGATGATGAAATCTAATTTGGTGTGAAGACCTAAGATGCATAAACCTAGACATATCATACATGCATCTGATTATAAATTTCTTAAAGGTGAACTCAAACTTGTTTGGGTTCCCAGGTCTAACATTTGATATTTTTGCAGGATTGCTCTCACACAAGACCTCGTGGGAGCATATGGTACATGGATAGCGGATGTTCAAAGCATATGACTGGAGACACTACATAATTTATATCGCTAGAAGCCAGAAATGGAGGCAAGGTTACACTTGGAGATAATACCACAAAGAAAGTGGTTGGATCAGGTATGATTGGTAATTTCAAAAACTTTTTTTATAGACAATGTGTTATTGGTTGAAGGCTTAAAGCATAATTTGTTAAGTATAAGTCAACTATGTGACAAGGGTTATAATGTGAAATTTTTACCTACTAGCTGCATATTAAGCCTAAATGAAAGAAGTTTTAAATGGAAAAAGGGTAAACAATGTTTACATGCTAGATTTGAATTCATTTCATACTCCTATTGCTTTCTGTTTGAAAACTGTTTCTGATGAATCTTGGCTTTGGCATAGGAGACTTTGTCATTCTAGTATGAAAAATCTTAGGAGAATTACCCAAAAGAATTTAGTAAGAGGTATACCAAAACTAGACTTTACTAAGGACCATCTTTGTGATGCATGTCAATTAGGAAAATAAGTGAAGTCCTCTTTTAAGTCCAATAATGATCTTAGAACTAGTAAACCATTGGAAATTCTTCACATGGATCTTTTTGGACCAGTAGGAACTGTAAGTGTAGGAGGGAAGGTATACAGATTTGTTATTGTGGATGATTTCTCTAGATTCACTTGGGTTAGATTTCTTTTTCATAAAAGTGAATCATTTGAGGAATTCAGAAATTTTTCAACTTGGATTCAGAGAAAACTAGGATGTGAAATAATGTCTATACAAAGTGATCATGGAGGAGAATTTGAAAATGAAAGATTTGAAAATTTTTGTAAAAAAAAGGGATAGATCACAACTTTTCTACACCTAGGACCCCTCAACAAAATGGGTTGAAAGGAAAAACAGAACATTAATAGAAGCCGCCAGAGCAATGTTGGCAGAATACTCTCTTCCTAAATATTTTTGGGCTGAGACGGTTAGCACTGAATGTTATGTTCTGAATAGGGTGAATGTGAGATCGAATTTAAATAAAACAGCTTATGAGTTACTAAAAGATAGAACACCAAATTTGTCTCATTTGCATGTTTTTGGTTGCAAGGTGTTCATTCATAACAATGGAAAATCTGCCTTAGGAAAATTTGATCCAAAATCAGATGAAGGAATTTTTGTTGGATATTCAAGTGTTGGAAAATCTTATAGGGTATTCAACAAAAAAACTTTAGTTATTGAAGAAACCACACATGTTGTATTTGATGAATCTGGAAATTTAGAAGAGCCAAATATTGTTGAAGAAGAAATTGAAGAAAACTCCCAAAAGATTGATAGATTAAATTTAGAAGAAAATGTAGAAGAAAACTTTGAAAGAGAAAACCCTTTGCCTAGAGATTTGAGATTTTCTAAAAACCACCTAAGAGAATTGATTATAGGAGAACCTAGTGAGGGTGTTAGAACTAGGCGTGGATTAAATAAGGAAGTCAATCATTCAGCCTCTTTCTATTGAATTTTGGATATTGGCCATGCAAGAAAAGTTAAATCAATTTGTAAGAAATAAAGTTTGGGAATTAACTACAAGGCCAAAAGATCAAAGTGTTGTTGGAACAAAGTGGGTGTTCAAAAATAAAATGAATGACTCAGGAGTAGTCATTAGAAATAAGGCTAGATTAGTTGCTAAGGGGTATAATCAAATTGAAGGAATTGATTTTGAGGAGACCTTTGCCCCTGTAGCAAGACTTGAAGCAATTAGGGTTTTACTTGCCTTTTCCTATTTTAAAAGTTGTAAATTATTTCAAATGGATGTCAAAAGTGCCTTTTTGAATGGTGTTATTGAAGAAGATATTTATGTAGAACAACCTCCACGATTTGAAAATTCAAAATACCCAAATCATGTTTTTAAGTTAAAAAAAGCATTATATGGATTGAAACAGACACCTAGGGCTTGGTATGAGAGATTGAGCACTTTCCTACTTTAAAGATCTTTTGAAAAAGGAAGTGTGGATACAACTCTCTTCTTAAAGAAATTTGGAAAGGAAATACTCATTGTTCAAATTTATGTGGATGATATCATCTTTGGATCTTCAAATAAAAATCTTTGTGATGATTTTTCTAATACAATGAGTAGTGAATTTGAAATGAGTCTAATGGGAGATTTAAATTACTTTCTAGGTTTTAGCAACAAGCAACTTGAGGAAGGGACATTTCTTAGTCAAACCAAATATATTAAGGACATCCTCAAGAAATATGAAATGTACAATGCTAAACCTGTTAGTACACCAATGAGTTCCTCAGTTCAGTTAGATAAGGACCTTAAGGGAAAATCTGTTGATCAAAAGAAATATAGAGGGATTATTGGATCTTTGCTTTACTTGACTGCTAGCCGACTAGATATTATGTTCAGTGTTTGCTTATGTGTTATATTCCAATCAGATCCAAAAGAATCACATTTGACAGCAGTGAAAAGGATTTTAAGATACTTACTATGAACTCAAAACTTAGGAATTTGGTATCCTAAGTTTAGCTCTTCATTTGAAATTATTGGTTATTCAAATTCTGACTTTGCAGGCTGTAGAGTGGATAGGAAAAGCACTTCTGGAACATGTCAATTCATTGGAAATTCATTAGTTTCTTGGTCCAGTAGAAAACAAAATTCAGTAGCCCTATCTACTGTAGAAGCAGAATACATTGCATTAGGAAGTTGTGTGGCACAAGTACTTTGGTTAAAACAACAGTTGATTGATTTAGGATTATCTGTAGGCACTATTCCAATTTATTGTGACAATACTAGTGCTATTTGCATTTCCAAAAATCCTATTCAACATTCTAGAACCAAACACATAGATATAAGACATCATTTCATAAGGGATCATGTATCCAAAGGAGAAATTGAACTCACACATGTTTCAACTGAAAATCAACTTGCAGATATTTTTACAAAACCTTTAGCCCTTGTTACCTTCAGTACTTTAAGAACAAGACTAGGTGTTATTGATTTAAATGCCTAAACAAAATGTCTTTGCAACATTGATGTTTATGTTTTTGTTTTGTTTTTGATTTTGTGAATTTTTGTGTGTTTTGAATGAATTTGTTTTTGAGTGTAAGTTTTTTTATTGTATGTTTTCTATTTTTTTTTTTAAGTTTGGTTTGATTTTCTTAAATTAAAATTCAAAAATTGGAGGAAATCGTCCAGGACAACTTTTGGTTCGTACTGGACGATGTGAGAAAAATTGGTTTGCGTGCATTTTAACCGTTTTGAGAGCAGTTTTTAATTAAATCGTCTGTACAATCTGACTATCGTCCCGGACGAAATTTTTCCTTTTCTCAAACGTCGGGATGATTGAATGCAGCGGTTTAGTGGATAAGATAGTTTTTAATATGGATTTCATCTGTACGAAATTTTGGTTCGTCCAGACGAACAGATGTCGTTTTAGTGTAGGGGACGGTTTTCAAGAGACATTTAAACGAGTTATTTTTAGATCGTTTGTACGAACTTTTGTTCGTATGTACGATCGGTCAAGTCAAAAGTTTGTACGAAGGGATGCATCGTAAGTTGTGTTGATTACGAAAAGCCGTTACATTTTGGACGAATTTGATCGTCTGTACGAAATATTTTCGTCCAGATGAATGATGATTTTCGTCCAGGATGAACCTTTTTCGTCCAGGACAAACGTATCGTTTTCTTTAAATATGAAGGCTTTCTAACTCAACAATCACACCTTTAAACTTCTCTTTCAATCCCTTTCTACTTCAAATTGTCAATGGCCTCGTCAAGTAAAAGACAAAAGATGTTAGCGAAGAAGCCGAATAGGAATGCCTCGGAAAACTTCCTTTCTAAGGCAAATGAGGAATCATTTTCTCGTTTTGCTTCCATAAAAATAACTCCATCTCGCATCTTAATCCAATGCGAGATAAATTTTAAGGTAATACACCTTTTTGCCTCAACGAAATTTCATTTCATACTTTCTCTCGTCCATTTCTACAACAAGCAAACATTTCACTACTTTCTAGCCAACATGAGTTTTAACTCGGACCACTCTTTCATTAGTTCCTTTGTATTCAAGCAAAAAGTAGAAATCACCAAGCATGACATTGGTGCATTTCTAAACCTAAGGACTGAAGGATATAGAGCTCACACCCTTATGACCGAAAACACAATCAGATGGGAAGATGTCAATAGGGTAATTAGAAAAAGTGGCGTAACCTATCATATTGCTAGAGTATCTGGTATGACCCAAAATGCCCATATCATCCAGCATATCCTTAGATATTCAATCATTCCTAAAGCTGGTGATAGGATAAACATTACTCCTCTCCTTTCTGTTCTAACCTTTTTGATTATGGATCGTCGCCCTATCGACGAAGCCCAACTTATCATAGATCATATCTATGGGCTTTCAGAAATAGGACATGCTGAACAGAAGAGGAAAAAGAATATTTCTTTGGGACATTTAATTACCTACATTTTGGAGAAGAAATATAATTTGGTGCATCCTGATGAAGAATATGAAGAGCCAGTTTACTATAATGATGCATCCTTCAGATTTCTCTTCAGGGAGGAAAAACAAAAAAGAAAAAGAAAAAGCACATGCCAGTGCTTCAGAAGAAGAAGAAGAAGAAGGAGCGCAAACCTCTGCACCTCAGTCAGATTATCAGAATCTGATTGAGAGATTTGATAGATTAGAGACTCATATTGATCAAAGGTTTGATCAATTTGATGCTCAACTTGTGCAACAACAACATAACATTGGTATAATTAGAAATGAAGTACATGATATCAATACCAGTGTAATGTTGATGGCCTCCTACTTCAACCTTTTTGGTGGCATTCCTCCTCCTCCTCCTCCAGAACAGTAGAGATGAATTTATGTGTCTTTGTTGTACTCGTGTTGTGTTTTTATGTTTTATTGTGTTAGTTACTCATGTTTTTATGTTTTGTTGTGTTAGTGTTTATGTTAAGTGTTTGTTTGTCTTTTCTTTTAAGTTGTGTTTAGATATTGTGAAATGTGTAATCCTTTCATAAATATCAATGCATTTCGTACTTGTTTCAATGTTGATTTGTTATTAAAATGTGGTTAATTTTTATGAATTTCATTAGTATTATTTAATCTTCATAATGCTTAAATTAGATTGTAATTTGAGATTATCTACATTAGAAAATTTAGTCTTTCTAAATTTAAAAGTTGTTTATAACTTGTTGTAATTAGAACTTTTAAATTCATGTCTATTCATTTAGACTACATAAAAGTTAATATTATTATTGCAATTTAGATATTGTTTTATTTTATATTTCCTAGCTCAAATAATATTTATGCACTTAGAAATATTTGAAATTTTAGATTATTGATTTTGGAAAGAATTGGTCTCAATTACTCTTGAAAAAAAAATACAAAAATCAAAAGGAATGCGCAAAGGTTCGCAAATATGAAAAAGAGGCACAAAATCAGCCCAATATCAAAAGATGCACAAAAATGTGCCCAAACATTTTGAAAAAGATGTGCAAAGCGCCACATGTAGTAATTCTCTTCTTTCCAAATTCTTTCAATCTCTTAATTCAAATTGATCTTATGTTCATTTAAATTCTATTGAACTTTGAAATATCGATTTTTTCTTTATCTCTCTTGTAATGATTTTTTATATTGGAATGTCTAAATTGAATCATGTCTGTGCAAAATTCTTCTTACTTACAATGTTATATCACTTTTTAAATTCCATGAATTTCTATGATTGACCTAATGTTTTTAGTTTAAAATTACATACCTTGTATCAATCACCATTTAGATTAAATGTTCAAATGAATTTCATACAATTACTTATATTTCTTGTCTATTTCTTCTTCACTTTTTGTTGTTGTCAAAAAGGGGGAGAAATCATTGTGTTTGTATGTTTTGTTTGTTCGTATGTTTTGTGTTTTGTGTTTTGTTTGTTCGTATGTTTTGTGTTTCTATAGTTTATTTTTCTTGAAATTTAATTTTTTTTTTGTTCAAATTGCCTCCTTATTTTCATGTATTCATCAATTCAGGGGGAGTTTAGGAGATAGAAAGAATTATTTAAATTGAAATCATACAAACAATAATTGTTTTGCCATCATCAAAAAGGGAGAGATTGTTAAGATAGTTGCTTTTTGCATGCTTTTCATTTTAGCAATTTATAAAGTTTTGATGATTTCAAACATTATTGTTCAAATGTGTAGTTATCTCCTAACAATTTTAGAAGAATTGTATTTGCTCTTGTGTGTACTGACATTTCAGAAAAAATGAACTCCAGACTACGAAGACTTCAAATTAAATTCAGCATGAGATACTTTATAAAATTTGAAGCTTGCACTTTTCTTAAAAATCAAATTGAAAGGGAGTGATTGTATTTTGAGAAAATAAAAACATTCACACATAAGGAGATCATGTAGAATTTATACTGATCGTACAGGACGATCTTCAGTTCGTACTGGACGATCAGACAGTTATCTCCTATAGAGCATATGGAACGAATAGGAACTTGCTTGAAAATTTTTTTAAGTCCTATTCGTCCAGGATGAAATAAATTATCATCCAGGACGATTGGCTCTCTGGAAAAGTTTCGTCCAGAAAAAATAAATTATCGTCCAGGACGATTGGCTCTCTAGAACATTTTCATCCAGACGAAATTAATTATCGTCCAGGACGATTAGGTCTCTGAAAAATTTTCGTCCCGATGAAAATAAATTATCGTCCAGGACGATCAGTCCTCGGGAAATTTTTTGTCCAGACGAAATAAATTATCGTACAGGATGATAAGTCCTCTGTAAAAATTTCGTCCAGACGAATCAATTTTCGTCCAAACGATTAACCGACTTAGGACAGTTTTCAGCAGTTTCTAGAGCCGACCTTGTAATAACCGTTCGTACTGGAAGAACTTAGTTCGTACAGGACGATCAGCTGTACGAAGACATTTCGTACACATATTCAAATAGGGTCGTTTCAGATCGTTTAAGTAAAATCGTCCAGGACGATCCACGATCGTACAGGACGATCCACTGCGTACAGAATTGAATACTTGCAGTTTTGGGCGGTTTTTCTTATCTTTTGTATAAATAGTCCAAATTAGACTGCCACCCAATCTTTTTGTCATTTGATCTTCGTGCCTCTTGAGAGAATAGCCAAGGAGAGAGTTGAAGAGAGCATTCAAGGGAGGATTCCTACCACCGAAGCGAGAAGGCTTCACTTGGATTTCAAAGGTAAGAGTCTCTACTTGTGAATTGAGATTACTTCACTCTTTTCTTTCTTTCTTCTAGATTCTTGTGAGAAGATCTGTCAAGGAGATCCGGTTCTCTGCCGACACTTGGAGAGTGTGAACAGCCGAAGGGTTCTCTGCCCACACTTGGAGAGTGTGAACAGCCAAAAGGTTCTCTTCCCACACTAGGATAGTGTGAAAGGACGAAGGGTTCTCTGCCCACACTAGGAGAGTGTGAAAGGATGAAGGGTTCTCTGCCCACACTGGGGATAGTGTGAAAGGACGGACGGTTCTCTGCCAACACTGGGTATTGTGTAAAAGGACGGACGGTTCTCTGCCGCACCGGGGAGTTGTTTTGATTAAAAAAAATATTTCTAGGTATATATAGTTTTGAAAAATATTTAATTATCTTTGAGAATATTAAATTTTTAATTTTAAAATTGAACGCGTCATTATGAACAGTATATCACCTCGGGAGGTGATCATATCGTTCTCTAATGGGTTCATATTTTAAAATTTTAAATTCATCCGAATTATCATAGTCAAACTCAAGGAGGAACGACATATGATCTCGTAAGATCAAAATGACGTTCAATCAATTGTTTAACTATAACAATTCGGATAAGAGATCGTTAATTTCATAATCAAAATAACGATAATAAGATAATATATCTTCCCAAAGAAAGATGATATTATCTATTATCGATTATTTTAATATGACGATAACGATCGCCATTTTTTTGTTTGAATTCCCAAAGATAATTAATTGAAGTTTTAAAAGATATCAATTTTAATTTTGAAAAATTAAATCTGAGTTACTAAATCTCCTACGAGCGCAAGCCCTCGTAGTTAATTATATCGTAGGAAAATTAGAGATTTTCCTACGAAAACTCTCGATTAAAATAGCGATATGAATTTTATTTAGAATTCAAAGTTAAATATCAAAGGAAGTTAAGGTTTGAATTTCAAGGGGGATTGGTTCAAGATTGAACACTTATTTTCAGAGTCAAAGGGAGAGGAGTAGGGAGTGTTTTGAGATTCCGAATTACTTCAGAAACACCCCAGAATATCCTAAGTGTTGGGCTTGAATTTGATTGAAAGTGATTTAAGTTTGAATGGTTGATTTTATTAGAAATTTGGGATTCAATTCCCGGAGGTTGAGGTCTTATAGCCCGAGCTTGCCTCAGAACCTAAGTCTAAATTGGGTACTAAAAAGTGACCCTAACCTAACTAGTGCAATGCAAATCTGGTCTTACCCCGGCCTGGATTGGGGAGCCAGCTAAACCACCTAGGCGCTTTAAAATTATGAGTCCGGTCAATTTATGTAGAGTGGCCGGGACGTTATTTAAGAAAGGTATTTGAGAACGGGACCGACATCTAGCGCGGATCCTAAATGGTCCCTTAAACTTATATTGGGTTTGATGCTTAAGCAAATGCAATTAAGGGTTTAAAGGTTTTTAAATTAGTTGCTAATATGATGCATGCTAATCGACTCGATTAAAAGATTGAATTTAAATGAATGCTATGAAATGAGGACTCCCGACGGTCCCGGGATTATTTCTTAAAACGTTAGAGTTTCTATGTGAGCTTAAAGTTTTTAATTTGATTTAAGTAGAAAAATTTTATTAAGTCCTTAAGAGCCTACGATCGAACTCCAGGTCAAATCAAAATCGGCATGCAGGTAAAAAGACTAGAAAAGCATATAGTTCTAATGCACAATCAATTTAAATAAATCAATCAAATTAAATATATCAAATTGAATGTCCGTAGGCAAGTGCCCCTTATTATTACATCACAGAATTTTGCAGAAAATTAAAGTGGCCGGGCACCACTGACTACAACCCGGATTTTATTTTAAGACTCAAATGACTTTGAGATTTGGGATTCTTCTCGTGGTCCATTTCTTCGTCTTCTCACGAACATCTTGATTCGTCAGTTCCGGATATCCAAAGGGAAAGAAACTCCCCCTTTGATGGGGGGTGTTATCTTCCCTCTTTGGATATTTAAAGAGTATCCTAATTTGACTTCCAAATGGAAGAAGACTCTCCCCTGTAGGGATGTCTTCACCTCTTTAGAATTCAAATTGGATATTTATATCCCAAATTCAAGTCATTTTAATTAAATACAACCTTTATACAATCAAATTTACATTTCAATTAAAAAATGAAAATCTAGACTCGATCCTGCAGGGTTATCCTAATAATCAATAATTATATACTCAATCCCAAGCAGTTGTAATATAGAAAATTAAAATGCATTTTTTTTTTTTAGCCACACTTGGCCATGCTCTTTTTATTTAAAGGGGGTCTTAAGCGCAGCAGGTACCTGTGCAAAAGAGTATATATTTTTTTATTAATTGCCCCCTTTAATTTCAGCTCTTTATATGAGCATGGCCACCTGCATAAGATTGCACAAATATATAGATTTCGTTCCTAGCCTATGGATAGGTCTAACGCACAATCAAACACAGAGTGCAGAAAGCAAGTAAATAAACACAACAACTCTACACTAGCAAACAGCATGCAGTGAAAGCTACAAAAATCCGGCACACAACAGAAAAAGTAAAACACCGGCCTATCCTAAAACTAGAGTTGGTGATCCTAGCACAACATCTAAAGTGTGTGAGGTAGGTCGTGTGGTTTTGATATGTCCTAAATAGGATTATTAATTAAAGTTGTTTAAAGTTTGATTGGTTGAAAGGTTTAAGGGATTTTTTAATTAGAATTTAAATATTAATATTTTAAATCTTTTAAAATCAATTATTTAATTATTTGTTGGGAACCACCTTTGTTTCACACCGAGGCCGTGAAGTTTATTTCACCTTCCTTGGGGCTGAGTTAACAGCCTCGTAGGCCTGGGTTACCCAGTGGTACCCGGTATAATTAAGTAGCTTAAGTTGATTAAGACTCAAAAGTTAATGAATTTTATCCAAAATTGGTTGATTACTGATTTTAGAAGTTAATTAATGAATTCTGGAGTTTTAAAATGAATTTCAAGTTTTTATGAATTTTGGAATATTTTAATCATTTAATTAAAGATTCAAAATTGACTTTTTAATTAAGGTTAAATTCTGGACAGCTAGCATTTTATTAAAATTCTAGATCTTACTACGATCAGTTAGACAGTAAGTATGTTGAGATCGGATTTTTCTACATTTTATTACAAAGGTTTGAAGTTTTGAACTAGTTTTGACCTACGGTTGACCAAAAAGTTGACTTTCTGAAATATTACAGATTTCTGGAATTTAATATTTTTAATAAATATTAGACATTATAATGAGTTGAATGCAAGTGAGTTTGGTCAATTTGGATTTTTCTTGAATTAGTTATGAATATTCAAAGTTTTGACTATTTAATGAATTTTAAAATTGTTTAATTAAAGGACCATTTTGGGATTTTGCTCCAAATGAGTTCTAAACTCCTTGAAATCAGCTCCAAAGATCAGTAATGACCTAAGGAGGGATTCCCAAGTGTTTGGAAAATTTTTGGAATTTTTAATATTTTTTAATCAATTATATTAATAAAATATTCAATTTACTTAAAATTAGATTAAGACTTAATCTGCTGTCAAAATGAGTTGGTTTCAATTTTCATGGGTTAAGGATTCAATTATGGTCAGTTAGAGGGGTTATACATATTTTTTGGGTTTAAATTGGATTTATTACATTTTCCGGAAGGTTCAATGGCTTAATTAAGGTTTGATCTTAGGAAATTTAATTAGGGGTCATAATGATTTCTAAAGCTAGTCAAAATCTTCTTAATGACTGTACATGTCACTAAGTTCAAGTTTAAATACATATAGTTTTAAAATAGTTTTAAAATACATATAATTATATATAGAAAACTATACATAAATGTATAAGTTTTAAAATAGATTAATTTAAAAATATTATTAAAATAATTTTTTCAATGCTTGAGGGATCCTTTGAATTTTTTGAAAATTATTTGAATTAAATATTAACTAAATATTCAAACCCTAAGCAATTAAAATTATTTAATATATATAATATATCAAATTAATTTTAATTTAGGTTAAATATTTTAAATATATTCTCTGAATATTTAAGAAAATAACTTAAAAAAAAATAAGTTTTAAATATTATAAAATATTTCCAACAAATTTTTAATTAATAAGAAATATTTAATAATTCAAATAATTTAAAAATATATATATATATAATATTTTAAATCAATTTTAATTTTAAATTAAAGATCCTAATTTTCTGAGAAGTTTGATAGGTTACATTAAAATTTTGGATTTATAATAAATTTTAAATAATTTTTCAAAGTTTCCTGCTTTTAAAATGATTTAAAACGATTTTAAAATCATTTTAAAAGAAACGGCGGCGCGGGTAGCCACGTGGCGCCTTTCAATTCGTCCAGCAAAACGCGGTGGCGGCGGACTGGACACGTGGCGGCTCCTGATTTGGCCGACCAGAAACGGCGGCCAATGATTGGCCTTAAACGCGCGGCGCGGTCAACTGGGCCCACGCGTTTTCACTTAATCCAGTCAGCAAATGCCGCGGGCCGTTGGATCTAGCAGGCGGGAATCCAACGGTGTAGATCAAGCCCCGCCATTCGATCCGGACAAAACGAGATCAGACGGCGGAGAGGTGATCCCGTGGTTCCGAATGGGCGGCCACGATCGAGCCTGACCGCAGCCTGAGCCGCGGGATCAAATACACATTTGATCAATGCATGGAACGGCTTGATCCGTACCGTTGATCATGTGATCAACGGTCCAGAATGCATGCGCCTGAGCCAAACCGTGAAAACGCCCTAGAACCCATTTTTTTGAGTTTTCTCTCGATCGGATCGGTCAATCTTGGTGAAATTTTAAATCTAGATTAATTAACTGAACAGAAATTTTGGGGAAAACTATATTTGGCTTAAAACTAGCTTATTACAAAGCTATTTAACCTAGTGTTTCTAGATCTAGGGTTTAAGATTTTCACCTTGATAATGGACGGTTTTACCCGTTTAATGGCATGTTGCATTTGTAGGCTGTCCACGCTCCTTTTTTGTAGAAGAAACCTCGAGCTAATAACGCCTGGATCATCCGTCAATAATCTTGGACGGATGTTGGCTCAAGGCCGCCGGAATCCGATCGCCGGCGGCCTTCAACTGGTGGATCTCGACTGGGATCAATGGAGGGAGATGTGGAGGGATTAAACGAGCAAGGATCTCAGGTGGAGAGGCTCTTAGTAGAGAGAGATCGGCTAGGTTAGAATGAGGTTCATTTTGAGCCTTTTTGCCCTATTCAATCCCCTCCAGATTGAATGGAGGGCTGGGATCTGCTGGATAGACTCCCAGATGTTGCCATGTGGCAAGGGAGTGGTTGGGAGCAGAAGCATCAAAGGACCAAAGGACATCCTACATGTAAAGTGTCCTTTGTCCTTCTAAAACACATGGGAATGACTTGGAACCATTTGATCCTAATCTAATGGCCTAGAATAGGCTTAGGAAGGTTCTAGAGTATGATTAAAGTTGCTGGAGTGGATTAGATTAGGAGGAATTAATTTAAGCATATGAATTTAATCACTTAAAAGGGTTTCAAAGGTTTGTTGACCAGTTTGACTGGTCAACACTCAGTTTGACTGCCTAGGTGGCATGGGAGTGACCTCAAAGAGGGTCAAGAGTGATTTTGTGGGGTTTAGGCTAGCATGAGTCAAGCCATTTGGTCACTTAAGCTCTTAAAGGGGTTTGTTGACCATGTTGACCAGTCAACGGGTCAACAATAGGTGAGGTGGCAACCAAAACTATTTGAGAAATTAATTAACATAGCCTTGAGAAGGTTTGACAAAGATTTGCATTAATTTGGAATTTAATTCAAAGTGGAAAGGGCTTAAGGGTTGATTTTGGTTAACCTAAGTTGACTGGGTCAACCAGGTGGGTCCTAGATCTGGAAATGGGTTCAATCAATACAAAATAACATTTCAAGATCAATGGAGGTGGTTGCACTCAATTCGGAGTTAATTTGGTTTAAAATCAAAGTTTGAGCCCCATAAGGGTATTTTGGTCATTTTGACCCCTGGTCAACTTGGGGTCAAAGTGGGCCCAGAAAATTCCAGTTTAATGTTCAACATATCAAAATTAAAGGTCTGGAAGTGACTAGGGGCTTTGGTGAAAGCTCTAAGGTCAAAAACTTCAAAGTGACAGGTCCAGTGGCATAAGCTGTAAATATTTGAAGGTTTTACAGCCTTTGGATTTTAATTAAGTTTCTGGGGTTAGAGACCTCAGAATGGGCTCAAATTTTGAGGGTTACCTCTAGAGACATTACCCATCAGTGTGCAACTGACAGACTCTAAATCGGAGGTCATTTGACTAGGTTTCAAAGTGTTCAAAATTTCAATGGAAAAGGCCTTTAGGACAAAACCTTTGGACCTTGGAATTGGCTTGATTGACCTAAGATCTAGGTAGATCCTAAGGTCTAAGCTCTAGAAGAATACTAGGATAGATCCTAAGGTCAGGATTCTAGGAGGATTCTAGGATTTAAATTAATTTGGAAATTAAATTAATTTAAGGTCAAGAGTAGTCCAAGTGACCTCATACAAAAATGAGGTCAACAGGAGTGGTGAAAAGAGTGTGTTGTAAAGGCTTCTCCGCCTTGCTGTGGGTGCAAAAGGAGAGTCACTATTGATATTAGTGCAATACTTAGAGGGTGCCTCTGGGGAGTGGATGTAGGTCTGGTTATAGACCGAACCACTATAAATCTGGTGTCATTTACATTACTTTTTTTACGTTTCCGCACTTTCTATTTCAGTTTTAAAAACTCTGTGGTTGAAAAACCTTTTTCTACAAAATTTAAAAGAGATTTTATTTCGGTTCAATAATTTTCAAAAAGGGGTCTTAAATTTTAACTTTGTTTTTTAAACTACCAATTCACCCCCCTCTTGGTAGCCTTGGGACATTCACTTAGGCTTAACAACCTAATTACTAGACTCAACAGAGAAGCCTTTACAAACCTCCTTTCCACCGACACCGGTGAGGCAAAGAACCCGACTCCTTTTTCTTTCTCCTGAAGCAGGCAGAGAACCTTAATCAATTGCTGAATTAGACCTCTCTTAAACCTCCAAGGACTAGAGATTACAACAGGAAAAGATGAATCAAATCCTTTCTTGGAGCAACCTTTGTGAAACCCCTTATAAACTCCCCCTCACAAGATCCTCTCTCTCTCTCTCTCCCTTTCTCTCTCTCTCCTCTAGGCTCTCTCAGGTCAAGACAACATAAAAAGATACCCTCTTGGGTAAAACAAGAGATTTTATATTGAAGAGATTCAAAATAGCTATTAATTACAACAAACTGACATTATCATCTAGGATGATCTAGAGATTTTCCTATACGATCAGTACAAATTTAGCTCAATCAGTTATGATGATTTGGGACGATCAGAAGAATTTTTATTCTTATCATCCAGAATGATTACAATTAGTTCAATCCGTTAAATTTCATCCAGCACATTACCCTGGTTGGATGTCTAGATGATGAAAAAATTGCTTTATCGTCAAGGACGATCTCGTAATCTTCTCGGATGATTAGTATAAAATGATAAATATTATCCAGACCATCGCACTAACTGGACATCTAGATGACAAAAAAATGACTTGATCGTCCGGGCTGATCGTCGATCGTCCCGGACGATTAGTTTAATTTAGTACATATCATCCAGAGAATCGCCCTGAATGAACCAGGACAATAAAAAATAATCTAGGAAGAATTAAGGTTTTGTTTAACTAATTATCCTGAATGATCATGCTATCATCCAGGACGATATGATCATTCAATCAAACCTTAATTTCTTTCCTTAATTACCAGATTAATTTAGGCATAATTATGCTGTATCGTCCAGGATATCATTCTGGACGATAACAAAAAATATAACATGCCTTAATTGATCTGGCGGATGATTTTTTTTTATTTGAGCCTATCATCCAAGATGATGACAACATCTTCTGGGATGATGTGCTTGATGACGGTGGCCTTAACTAGGATGGCCTAATTAGGGTTTCTATTTTTAACGGATCATCTAGGATGATATTGAGATCATCTAAGGCGATGTGATGAAAAACAAAGAACTCTAAAATAATCAAAAATTTTCTCTCAAGTGTGTGTGTGCAAGGTTGCTTTGCACCAGGACCCACAATGATACAATTGACTTAAGAAAGGTAAAAGATTACAAATTGACTCAGTCCTCCTCTACCCAATCTTGAGCTAGCTTAAGTTGCACTCATTCTTGTAGACCTGAAATGTTAGTAGGCAAGGCAGTCATAGAAAAATAAAAATATTTGCTATCATCAAAATTTCACCTTCCTAGGTGCGACAGTGTAGCCGGATCCTTTGACCCCAAAGAGATATTCTTGTTACAACTTCTTTCAAGACAAACCTTGAATCCGATGGTACTAAGATGCAAGCTTACTGAAGTAGTAGTATGAAATCCCCTCCACACTCCCTTGAACACCATAAGGATATTCTCCCTCTCAAGCTCCACCCTTTCCTCTCTTCCTTTCAAGGCTCTCTGTTCAAGTTTTCTCCAAAAGAATGGAGACTCAATGAATACTAAAGGCACTTACAATGTCTTTGGATAAATCTTAAATAGAGGCCTTCAAAAATCTTAAAAAATGAATTCTACCATCATAGATCGTACAATACGGTCATGAGATCATCCTATATAATTAATACAAAATATCCCTTTCAGTCAGTACAATCAGTTCAAGTATTTACACAGATCATCTGGTATAATTTTGAGATCATCCAAGACGATTAAGTCAACCAAAACATAGTTTTTCTAGGATGAAACATGGGAAAACTAAAATTGTCTCTATTAATTGTACAATATGATCTAGTTCATACAATTCAATCAAAATATCAGAATTAAATAGATTCGATTGATTAATCACATGATGAATTTTTGCATAATTTTTATAGATATTCCAATACGATGAACATCATCTTGGATGATTAGAACAAAATATGAAATTCAAAATATTGCATAATTTGAGATTGACGGCTATTTTTTATGATCATAATTGATCGTCCTAGATGTGTAGGCCATCCAATATGAGTTAGATGAGTTGATAGTATAGGATGATATAAATTATAAAGTATGATTAGGTCAAAATTTAAACTTCTAGTTTTGCCTCAATATCACTACCCCTGAGTGTGTGTGTATGTGCATGGTAACCAAGCTAGTATACACTTATAGGATTTGACTCAAGAAATCAAAAATATATTAATAAATATTATAAAAATCTTTACAACATAACCTATTCTACCCAATCTTGAGCCTTGAATCTTCATTGGATGGTGCATGACATTCCTGAAATGTTAGTATATACACAAATTACTATATATTACAAATATAATTGGACATAAGGATGTGAGCCACAACAATTTTTGTGATAAAAAATATAACAATCTCTCCCTTTTTGATAATGACAAATAATATTATTTGAATTTATAAATTAAAAAAATATTTTCTTCTAATCTATCCCTCAAAGATATTTATATTAAAAATAGGGGAACCATTTTTTTTGTTTAATACAAATATAATTAAGAAAATAAGTAGAAAAAAATTAGACTTAAATAATAGATAAATAAATACAAATACAACAAGAATAAATGCAACCAGATAAATATGTTATCCCCTTTTGACATTATCAAAAGAAGAGAGACACAAAAAAAGAAATAAATAATAAAAAATGAAACAAACATAAAAGATTAAACTAACCCTAATTAGGTAGAGGTGGTGGTGATGTTTAAGAAGAGTTAATTTATTTCAGCAAATTTTCCTAGAATGAGAAAGTTACCTCTTGATTTTGTTCAAAAGTTTAGTAAGAAATAAATTGACTGCGCTAATATTCTGATAAGTTGGAAATTTAAATTTTACCTACCCTAGCTCAAACTCCTTATAGGTTAAAGTCCTTTTTAAGCAAAAAAATCTAATTCAGAAGAAGAATTAAAGAAAAAAAATATTTTTTTAATCTTCTTACATGAAATATATCTAATAGAATATCAATAAAAAAATGGTGAGTCAGGAATCTTGATTTTTGAACTTAAGTATCAAAAGTATTATTAGACATATGGGTTTTCTAAGAATTAAAAATATAAGAAAGATAAGTTAACTTATTATGGACTCAATTTGCACACCTTTATCAGTTTTTGCCACAAATTGTATATATATATATTTTTTTTGAAACACTTTTTTGCTGTTGCAAATCTATTTTTTTATGGCTTATGTTTTGATGATTGACAAACACTACTTCTCTTGGACTGCTTGTTGCTTCTAACTTTTCAGGAATCGAAGACCGGACGATCATGAGCCAAGTTTAGAACTGCGTAGGTTTAGGGTTGAGTCAGTCTGTACTTTTGATTTTTCACCTTTTGAGTCTACTTGTAATGGTCAAAGAGACTGATGCTAAGTAACCCTACACACACAAACTTGAGAGACTTAGAATTTTTGTTTTTGCCCATATCGGCCTGGACGATATTCATATCATCCTGGCCGATCAGCTTAAAACAGAAACTCTAATTAAGGATTCTTAATTAAGGCAGCCGACATTAACATATCGGCCTCGATGATACGTGTATCGGCCAGGACGATAAGCTCAAAACAGAAAGAAGTAGCCGTCTTAGACAGTTATGTATACTGTATTTTTAAATTATCGGCCAGGCCGATCCCCATATCGGCCTGTACAAAATTACCAAATTATGCCTTAATTGATCAGGAAATCAAGGGAGTAATTAAGGATGATTGATACGATCATATCGTCCTGGACGATCGCAGGATCAGCTAGGACGATCAAATTCAAAATCCTTGAGTTACTTCAGGACGATAAAAATCAGCCAGCTAAAAAATAGGGCGATGCTCAGGACGATTTGCCTCTGATTTGAACTGATCGGCTAGGACGATCGTGAGATCGGCCTGGACGATCAATCCAAATTTCAATCGTCCAGGACTGTTCCCAGGGCGATGCTCTGGCCGATCTGATGGGATTTGTACTAATCATCCAAGACGATTGTGAGATCGTCCGGGACGATCAAGCCAAAATTCAATCGTCCAGGACTGTTCCCAGGGCGATGCTCTGGCTGATCCTCTGAGTTTGTACTGATCGGCCAGGCCGATGTCCATATTGGCCTGGATGATAAAGTCGGCTACTTGTAATTAATGAGCTCCTTGAGAGCTCTTCTATTTAAGAGCTCTTGTTCAAACGTTTTTTTTTTTAAAGACTTTTGGCTGCTGCCTTGACCTGAGAAGACCTTGAGGAGAGAAAGAGAGAGATGGAGAGAGAGAGGATCTTGTGAGGGGAAGCTTGTGAGGGGGATTCACAAGGGTTGCTTCAAGGATCGCTCTGCTTGTCTTTCGTCTGGAGTTTCTCGTCCGTGGAAGGGTCGGTAGAGGTAAGGAGTTTGCCTTTAGTTGTGGTTCTCTGCTAGCTTCAGGAGGAAGCAAAAGGAGGTAGGTTCTCTGCCTTGCCGGGGTGGCAAAAAGGAGGTTCTTATAAGGGCTTCTCCGCCTAGCCGTGGGGGCTAAAGGAGAGTCACGTTTTGTAGTGCAATACTTGGAGGGTGCCTCCAAGGAGTGGACGTAGGTCTAGTTGACCGAACCACTATAAATCTTGTGTTCTTATTTTTGCTTCCGTACTTTTTAATTCCGCGTTTATTTCTTGTGGAGTGATTTGGTTTGTGATTTTATTTCTTTGTCTTAGAAGATTTTTTAAATACCAATTCACCCCCCCCCCCCTTCTTGGTTAGCTTGGGACTAAGTTCATAGGGCTTAACATCCCGAACGAACTTTCAAGTGGTATCAGAGCGGGATTCAAAAATTTAAGTTTGAAAACTTTTTGAATTTGATCCATGGCTAACATTGGGAATCGTAATACTACGGAAGGGTATTCCATTACCCGACCTCCCCTATTCGATAACCTACCTTTTGATTTTTGAAAAACTCGCATTTTTGGCAACTTATAAAGTTTTGATGATTTCAAACATTAATTTCAAATGTGAACAATTTTGGAAGAATTGTATTTGCTCTTGTGTATACTAACATTTCAGGGAAAGAACTCCAGACTACAAGGCTTCAAATTAAAATCAGCATGAGATACCTTGAAATTTTTGAAGCTTGCACTTTGCTTAGAAATCAAATTGAAAGGGAGTGATTGTAACTTGAGTAAATAAAAACATGCACACACAAATAAGGAGATCATATTAAATTTGTGTTGATCGTACAGGACGATTTTTGTTCATACTGGACGATCAGACAGTTATCTCCTATAGAGCATATGGAACGAATAGAAATTTGCTCGAAAAATTTACTAAGTCCTATTCGTCCAAGACGAAATTAATTTTCATACAGTACGATTGGCTCTCTGTAAAATTTTCTTCCAGACGAAATTAATTTTCGTACAGTACGATTAGCTCTCTGTAAAATGTTCGTCCAGACGAAATTAATTTTCGTACAGTACGATTGGCTCTCTGTAAAATTTTTGTCCAGACGAAATTAATTTTCGTACAGTACGATTGGCTCTCTGTAAAGTTTTCGTCCAAACGAAATTAATTATCGTCCAAACGATTAACCGACTTAGGACAGTTTTCAGCAGTTTCTAGATTCGACCTTGTAATAACCGTTCGTATTGGACGAACCTAGTTCGTACAGGACGATCAGCTGTACGAAGACACTTCGTACACATATTCAAATAGGGTCATTTCAGATCGTTTAAGTAAAATCGTCCAGGACGATCCACGATCGTACAGGACGATCCACTGCGTACAGAATTGAAAACTTGCAGTTTTTGGGCGTTTTTTTTCTTGTCTTTTGTATAAATAGCCCAAATTAGACTGCCACCCAATCTTTTTGTCATTTGATCTTCGTGCCTCTTGAGAGAATAGCCAAGGAGAGAAGTGAAGAGAGCATTCAAGGGAGGATTCCTACCATAGAAGCAAGAAGGCTTCACTTGGATTTCAAAGGTAAGAGTCTCTACTTGTGAATTGGGATTACTTCACTCTTTTCTTTCTTCCTTCTAGATTCTTGTGAGAAGATCTGTCAAGGAGATCCGGTTCTCTGCCGACACTTGGAGAGTGTGAAAGGACGAAGGGTTCTCTGCCCACACTAGGAGAGTGTGAAAGGACGAAGGGTTCTCTGCCCACACTAGGAGAGTGTGAAAGGACGAAGGGTTCTCTGCCTACACTAGGAGAGTGTGAAAGGACGAAGGGTTCTCTGCCCACACTAGGAGAGTGTGAAAGGACGGACGGTTCTCTGCCAACACTGGGTATTGTGTAAAAGGACGGACGGTTCTCTGCCGCACCGGGGAGTGGTGAAAAGAGTGTGTTGTAAAGGCTTCTCCGCCTTGCTGTGGGTGCAAAAGGAGAGTCACTATTGGTATTAGTGCAATACTCAGAGAGTGCCTCTGAGGAGTGGATGTAGGTCTGGTTATAGACCGAACCACTATAAATCTGGTGTCATTTACTTTACTGTTTTTACATTTCCGCACTTTCTATTTCAGTTTTAAAAAACTCTGTGGTTGAAAAATCTTTTTCTACAAAAACAAAAAAAAAAAAGGGTCTTAAATTTTAATTTTTTTAAACTACCAATTCACCCCCCCCTCTTGGTAGCCTTGGGACACTCACTTAGGCTTAACAACCTAATTACTAGACTCAACAAGTGGTATCAGAGCTTCGTTTCAATATCATAAGTTTGAACTACTTTTTGATTAACGTAGATGGCTACTTTTGGAAACCGGAACACACCTGAGGGTTACTCTATTACTAGACCTCCACTGTTTGACAATATTCCCTTTTGATTTTTGGAAAACACGCATGTCTACTTTTTTACAGTCACTTGATTATCGCATGTGGATGTTAGTCCAGGATGGCTACACAAAACCAACTAGATTAGTTGATGGAGTAATGGTAGAAATACCTTTTACTGATTGGACTGTAGAAGAACGTGACTTAGCACAATTAAATGCCAAATGTTTAAACAGTTTCTTTTGTGCTTTAAAATCTGAAGACTACATGCGGGTTTCCACTTGCAAAAGCGGAAAAGGACATATGGGATAGACTTTGTATAACTTATGAAGGGACAAATGAGGTTAAACAATCAAGGCTCAATATCTTGTTACATGACTATGAATTGTTTCGCATGAAACCTAATGAATCTATTTCCGACATGTACACAAGATTTACACAAATTGTCACTTCTTTGCATGCACTTGGTAGGGAATTAACTAATGCTGAAATGGTCAATAAGATTCTTCGTTGTTTACCTACTGCTTATGATGCAAAAATTACTGCAATTACAGAGTCTAAAGATTTAAACATTTATTCTATTGACAATCTTCTTGGTTCACTCATTGCTTATGAGCAAGGAGTAAGTCAAAGGAAGATTGATGCAGGTGAACCACGAAGGGAGAAGAATATAGCATTAAAAGTGGAAGAGTCAGAGAGTGAACACTCACAACCTGAGGATGAAGATGATGTTGCACTAATGACTAGACAATTTCAGAAGCTTTTTAAGGAGGAAGCAGAAGAAACGCCAGCAATGGAATAGAGGTAAGTTTAACAGAAATGGCAAGGTTTCTAATGAAGTGATTTGTTATGAATGCAGGAAACCAGGTCATATCAAGACTGATTGCCCAAAACTCAAAGCCACTCCTGCTAAGGAGAAGATGGAAGAGAAACCTATGGTAAAGAAGGGCAAGAAGAAGTTTCAAAGAGCTTTCTGGGCAGACTCAGCTTCAGACTCATCTGAGACAGAAAAAGAAGAAGAAGTAACTAATCTTTGCTTGATGGCTGACAATGTAGATCACTCAGATCAAGAAGAGGTATGTGACTTATCCTATGATGAATTATTTGAAGTTTCTGAACACATGCATGATGCATATAGGAAAATGAAAAAGATGCATGCTAGTTTAAGTTTAGAATTTGAAGAGCTCAAGAAAGAAAATGAAATCCTTAGGAAAGACCATGCTTTAATAGATGACAACCACATGAAATTACTTGATGAATATGATGACTTGAATAAGAATTTTGAAAATCTAAAGTCATCCTTTACTGATCTTGAAAAGGAATTTGAAAATTTTAAGGATGAATCTGAGAGCAAAGCATACAGAATCAATTATACAAATCGAATCTTGGAAGATATGAATTCATTTTACAAATTAACAATAAGAGCTCTCGAGGATAATAAGAAACCCCCAAGACTTGAAGATTTTACAAATCCTAAATATTATCCTAAATTCATGAAATCCCTTAGAAGACAAACACAAGGAAGAAAACTTAGGAATATTTTTCCTAATGTTAATTGTAATAATTGTGGATTATTGGGACATATAGCTCACACCTGTACCTTGATGATGAAATCTAATTTGGTGTGGAGACCTAGGATGCATAAACCTAGACATATCATACATGCATCTGATTATAAATTGCTAAAAGGTGAACCCAAACTTGTTTGGGTTCCCAGGTCTAACATTTGATATTTTTGCAGGATTGCTCTCACACAAGACCTCGTGGGAGCATATGGTACCTGGATAGCGGATGTTCAAAGCATATGACTGGAGACACTACACAATTCATATCGCTAGAAGCCAGGAATGGAGGCAAGGTTACACTTGGAGATAATACCACAAAGAAAGTGGTTGGATCAGGTATGATTGGTAATTTCAAAAACTTTTTTATAGACAATGTGCTATTGGTTGAAGGCTTAAAGCATAATTTGTTAAGTATAAGTCAGCTATGTGACAAAGGTTATAATGTGAAATTTTTACCTACTAGCTGCATATTAAGCCTAAATGGGGAAAGAAGTTTTAAATGGAAAAAGGGTAAACAATGTTTACATGCTAGATTTGAATTCATTTCATACTCCTATTGCCTTCTGTTTGAAAACTGTTTCTGATGAATCTTGGCTTTGGCATAGAAGACTTTGTCATTCTAGTATGAAAAATCTTAGGAGAATTACCCAAAAGAATTTAGTAAGAGGTATACCAAAACTAGACTTTACTAAGGACCATCTTTGTGATGCATGTCAATTAGGAAAACAAGTGAAGTCCTCTTTTAAGTCCAATAATGATCTTAGAACTAGTAAACCATTGGAAATTCTTCACATGGATCTTTTTGGACCAGTAGGAACTGTAAGTCTAGGAGGGAAGGTATATGGATTTGTTATTGTGGATGATTTCTCTAGGTTCACTTGGGTTAGATTTCTTTTTCATAAAAGTGAATCATTTGAGGAATTCAGAAATTTTTCAACTTGGATACAGAGAAAATTAGGATGTGAAATAATGTCTATACAAAGTGATCACGGAGGAGAATTTGAAAATGAAAGATTTGAAAGTTTTTGTAAAGAAAAAGGGATTGATCACAACTTTTCTGCTCCTAGAACCCCCTCAACAAAATGGGGTAGTTGAAAGGAAAAACAGAACATTAATAGAAGCCGCCAGAGCAATGTTGGCAGAATACTCTCTTCCTAAATATTTTTGGGCTGAGGCGGTTAGTACTGCATGTTATGTTCTGAATAGGGTGAATGTTAGATCAAATTTAAATAAAACACCCTATGAGTTACTAAAAGGTAGAACACCAAATTTGTCTCATTTGCATGTTTTTGGTTGCAAGGTGTTCATTCATAACAATGGAAAATCTGCCTTAGGAAAATTTGATCCAAAATCAGATGAAGGAATTTTTGTTGGATATTCAAGTGTTGGAAAATCTTATAGGGTATTCAACAAAAGAACTTTAGTTATTGAAGAAACCACACATGTTGTATTTGATGAATCTGGAAATTTAGAAGGGTCAAATAGTGTTGAAGAAGAAATTGAGGAAAACTCCCAAAAGATTGATAGATTAAACTTGGAAGAAAAATGTGGAAGAAAACTTTGAAAAAGAAAACCCTTTGCCTAGAGATTTAAGATTTTCTAAAAACCACCCAAGAGAATTGATTATAGGAGAACCTAGTGAGGGTGTTAAAACTAGGCGTGGATTAAATAAGGAAGTCAATCATTCATTCAGCCTTTATTTCAACTATAGAACCCACTAATATTGATCAGGCACTTTCTGATGAATTTTGGATATTGGCCATGCAAGAAGAGTTAAATCAATTTGTAAGAAATAAAGTTTGGGAATTAACTACAAGGCCAAAAGATCAAAGTGTTGTTGGAACAAAATGGGTTTTCAAAAATAAAATGAATGACTCAGGAGTAGTCATTAGAAATAAGGCTAGATTAGTTGCTAAGGGGTATAATCAAATTGAAGGAATTGATTTTGAGGAGACTTTTGCCCCTGTAGCAAGACTTGAAGCAATTAGGGTTTTACTTGCCTTTGCCTGTTTTAAAAGTTTTAAATTGTTTCAAATGGATGTCAAAAGTGCCTTTCTGAATGGTATTATTGAAGAAGATGTTTATGTAGAACAACCTCCTGGATTTGAAAATTCAAAATACCCAAATCATGTTTTTAAGTTAAAAAAGGCATTATATGGATTGAAACAGGCACCTAGGGCTTGGTATGAGAGATTAAGCACTTTCCTACTTGAAAGATCTTTTGAAAAAGGAAGTGTGGATACTACTCTCTTCTTAAAGAAATTTGGAAAGGAAATACTCATTGTTCAAATTTATGTGGATGATATCATCTTTGGATCTACAAATAAAAATCTTTGTGATGATTTTTCAAATACAATGAGTAGTGAATTTGAAATGAGTCTAATGGGAGATTTAAATTACTTTCTAGGCTTTAGCATCAAGCAACTTGAGGAAGGGACATTTCTTAGTCAAACCAAATATATTAAGGACATCCTCAAGAAATATGAAATGGACAATGCTAAACCTGTTAGTACACCAATGAGTTCCTCAGTTCAGTTAGATAAGGACCTTAAGGGAAAATCTGTTGATCAAAAGAAATATAGAGGGATTATTGGATCTTTGCTTTACTTGACTGCTAGCCGACCAGATATTATGTTCAGTGTTTGTTTATGTGCTAGATTTCAATCAGATCCAAAAGAATCACATTTGACAGCAGTGAAAAGGATTTTAAGATACTTACTAGGAACTCAAAACTTAGGAATTTGGTATCCTAAGTTTAGCTGTTCATTTGAAATTATTGGTTATTCAGATTCTGACTTTGCAGGCTGTAGAGTGGATAGGAAAAGCACTTCTGGAACATGTCAATTCATTGGTAATTCATTAGTTTCTTGGTCCAGTAGAAAACAAAATTCAGTAGCCCTATCTACTGCAGAAGCAGAATACATTGCTTTAGGAAGTTGTGTGGCACAAGTACTTTGGTTAAAACAACAGTTGATTGATTTAGGATTATCTGTAGGCACTATTCCAATTTATTGTGACAATACTAGTGCTATTTGCATTTCCAAAAATCCTATTCAACATTCTAGAACCAAACACATAGATATAAGACATCATTTCATAAGGGATCATGTATCCAAAGGAGAAATTGAACTCACACATGTTTCAACTGAAAATCAACTTGCAGACATTTTTACAAAACCTTTAGCCCTTGATACCTTCAGTACTTTAAGAACAAGGCTAGGTGTTATTGATTTAAATGCCTAAAAACAAAATGTCTTTGCAACATTGATGTTTATGTTTTGTTTTTTGATTTTGTGAATTTTTGTGTGTTTTGAATGAATTTGTTTTTGAGTGTAAGTTTTTTTTTTTATTGTATGTTTTCTGTGTTTTTATAGTTTGGTTTGATTTTCTTAAATTAAAATTCAAAAAATTCAAAAATTGGAGGAAATCGTCCGGGACGACTTTTGGTTCGTACGGGACGATGTGTGAAAAGTTGGTTTGCGTGCATTTTAACCGTTTTGAGAGCAGTTTTTAATTAAATCGTCTGTACGATATAAATATCGTCCAGGACGAACCTTTTCATTTTCTCAAACGTCGGGACGATTGAATGCAGCGGTTGAGTGGATAAGACAGTTTTTTAATATGGATTTCGTCTGTACGAAATTTTGGTTCGTCCAGACGAACATATGTCGTTTCAGCGTAGGGGACGGTTTTCAAAAGACATTTAAAACGAATTAATTTTGATCGTCTGTACGAACTTTTGTTCGTATGTACGATCGGTCAAGTCAAAGGTCTGTACGAAGGGACGCATCGTAAGTTGTGTTGATTACGAAAAGCCGTTACATTTTGGACGAATTTGATCGTCTGTACGAAATAATGTTCGTCTAGACGAACGATTATTTTCGTCCAGGACGAACCTTCTTCGTCCAGGACGAACGTATCATTTTTTCTTTAAATATGAAGGCTTTCTAACTTAACAATCACACTTTCAAACTTCTCTTTCAATCCCTTTTTACTTCAAATTGTCAAATGGCCTCCTCAAGCAAAAGACAAAAGGTGTTAGCGAAGAAGCCAAATAGGAATGCCTCGAAAAACTTCCTTTCCAAGGCAAATGAGGAATCATTTCCTCATTTTGCTTCTGCAAAAATCACTCCATCTCACATCTTGATTCAAAGCGAGATAAATTTCAAGGTAATACACCTTTTCGACTCAACCCAATTCCATTTCATCCTGTCTCTCGTCCATCTCTACAACAAACAAACTTTTCTCTACTTTCTAGCCAACATGAGTTTCAACTCTGACCACTCTGTCATTAGATCCTTTGTCTTCAAGCAACAAGTAGAAATCACTAAGCATGACATTGGTGCATTTCTAAATCTTAGGACTGAAGGATATAGAGCCCATACCTTGATGACTGAAAACATATTTAGATGGGATGAAGTCAATAATACAATTAGAAAAAGTGGTTTAAATTATCATGTTGCTAGAGTTTCTGGGATGACCAAAAATGCCCGTATCATCCAGCATATCCTTAGATCTTCAATCATTCCTAAAGCTGGTGATAGGATAAACATAACTCCTCTCCTTTCTGTTCTAACCTTTTTTATTTTGGATCGTCAACCTATCGACGAAGCCCAACTCATCATAGATCATCTCTATGGGCTTACAGAAATAGGACATGCTGAACAGAAGAGGAAAAAGAATATTTCTTTGCGACATTTAGTTACTTACATTTTGGAGAAGAAATATAATTTGGTGAATCCTTATGAAGACTATGAAGAGCCAGTTTATTATAATGATGCATCCTTCAGATTGCTCTTCAGGGAGAAAAAAGAAAAAGAAAAAGCACATGCTAGTGGTTCAGAAGAAGAAGAAGGAGAAGGAGCGCAAACCTCTGCACCTCAGTCAGATTATCAGAATCTGATTGAGAGATTTGATAGTTTAGAGACTCATATTGATCAAAGGTTTGATCAATTTGATGCTCAACTTGTGCAGCAACAACATGACATTGGGTATAATTAGAAATGAAGTACATGATATCAATACCAATGTAATGTTGATGGCCTCCTACTTCAACCTTTTTTCGGTGGCATTCCTCCTCCTCCTCCTCCAGAACAGTAGAGATGTTTTTATGTGTTTTGTTGTACTTGTGTTGTGTTTTTTTTTTTGTGTTAGTTTCACATTTTTTTTTTTTTGTGTCAAGTGCTTATGTTAAGTGTTTTGTTTGTATTTTTTTTTTGTTGTTGTATTTTGATATTATGAAATGTGTAATCCTTTCATAACTATCAATGCATTTCGTACTTGTTTCAATGTTGATTTGTTATTGAAATGTCGTTAATTTTTATGAATTTCATTAGAATTATTTAATCTTCATAGTGCTTAAATTAGATTGTAATTTGAGATTATCTACATTAGAAAATCTAGTCTTTCTAAATTTAAAAGTTGTTTATAACTTGTTATAATTAGAATTTTTAAATCCATGTATATTCATTTAGACTACATAAAAGTTAAAATTATTATTGCAATTTAGATGTTTTTCTTATTTTGTATTTCCTTGCTCAAATAATATTTATGCACTTAGAAATATTTGAAATTTTAGATTATTGATTTTGGAAAGAATTGGTCTAAATTACTCTTGAAAAAATTGTACAAAAAGTACTAAAATCAAAAGGAATGCGCAAAAGGTTCGCAAATATGAAAAAGAGGCACAAAATCAGCCCAATATCAAAAGATGCACAAAAATGTGCTCAAAAATTTGAAAAAAAGATGCGCAAAGCGCCACATGTGGTAATTCTTTTCTTTCCAAATTCTTTCAATCTCTAAATTCAAATTGATCTTATGTTCATTTATATTCTTTTGAACATTGTAATATAAAATTTTTTCTTCATCTCTCTTGTAATGATTTTATATATTCAAATGTCTAAATTGAATCATGTCTTTGCTAAATTCTTCTTACTTACAATGTTATATCACTTTTTAAATTTCCTGAATTTCTATGATTGACCTAATGTTTTTAGTTTTAAAATTGCATACCTTGTATCAATCACCATTTAGATTAAATGTTCAAATGAATTTTCATATAATTACTTACATTTCTTGTCTATTTCTTCTTCACTTTTTGTTGTTGTCAAAAAGGGGGAGAAATCTTTATGTTTATGTTTGTATGTTATTGTGTTCTTTATGTTTGTATGTTATTGTGTTTGTTTTTTTGTGTGTCTGAAAAAATAAAAATTTTTTAAAAATTTTTATTGATTTAAATTGCCCTCCTTATTTTCATGTATTCATCAATTCAGGGGGAGTTTAGGAGATAGAAAGATTTGTTTAAATTGAAATCATACAAACAATAATTGTTTTGCCATCATCAAAAAGGGGGAGATTGTTAAGATAGTTGCTATTTGCATGCATTACATTTTTGGCAACTTATAAAGTTTTGATGATTTCAAACATTATTGTTCAAATGTAGTTAGTTATCTCCTAACAATTTTGGAAGAATTGTATTTGCTCTTGTGTATACTAACATTTCAGGGAAAGAACTCCAGACTACAAGGCTTCAAATTAAAATCAGCATGAGATACCTTGAAATTTTTGAAGCTTGCACTTTGCTTAGAAATCAAATTGAAAGGGAGTGATTGTAACTTGAGTGAATAAAAACATGCACACACAAATAAGGAGATCATATTAAATTTGTGTTGATCGTACAGGACGATTTTCGTTCGTACTGGACGATCAGACAGTTATCTCCTATAGAGCATATGGAACGAATAGAAATTTGCTCGAAAAATTTTCTAAGTCCTTTTCGTCCAGACAAAATTAATTTTCGTACAGTACGATTGGCTCTCTGTAAAATTTTCGTCCAGACGAAATTAATTTTCGTACAGTACGATTGGCTCTCTGTAAAATTTTCGTCCAGTACGATGGGCTCTCTGTAAATTTTCGTCCAGACGAATTTAATTTTCGTACAGTACGATGGGCTCTCTGTAAAATTTTCGTCCAGACAAAATTAATTTTCGTACAGTACGATTGGCTCTCTGTAAAATTTTCGTCCAGACGAAATTAATTATCATCCAAACGATTAACCGACTTAGGACAGTTTTCAGCAGTTTCTAGATTCGACCTTGTAATAACCGTTCGTACTGGACGAACCTAGTTCGTACAGGACGATCAGCTGTACGAAGACACTTCGTACACATATTCAAATAGGGTCGTTTCAGATCGTTTAAGTAAAATCGTCCAGGACGATCCACGATCGTACAGGACGAGGACGACTGCGTACAGAATTGAAAACTTGCAGTTTTTGGGCGGTTTTTCTTGTCTTTTGTATAAATAGCCCAAATTAGACTGCCACCCAATCTTTTTGTCATTTGATCTTCGTGCCTCTTGAGAGAATAGCCAAGGAGAGAAGTGAAGAGAGCATTCAAGGGAGGATTCCTACCATAGAAGCAAGAAGGCTTCACTTGGATTTCAAAGGTAAGAGTCTCTACTTGTGAATTGGGATTACTTCACTCTTTTCTTTCTTCCTTCTAGATTCTTGTGAGAAGATCTGTCAAGGAGATCCGGTTCTCTGCCGACACTTGGAGAGTGTGAAAGGACGAAGGGTTCTCTGCCCACACTAGGAGAGTGTGAAAGGACGAAGGGTTCTCTGCCTACACTAGGAGAGTGTGAAAGGACGAAGGGTTCTCTGCCCACACTAGGAGAGTGTGAAAGGACGGACGGTTCTCTGCCAACACTGGGTATTGTGTAAAAGGACGGACGGTTCTCTGCCGCACCGGGGAGTGGTGAAAAGAGTGTGTTGTAAAGGCTTCTCCGCCTTGCTGTGGGTGCAAAAGGAGAGTCACTATTGGTATTAGTGCAATACTCAGAGAGTGCCTCTGAGGAGTGGATGTAGGTCTGGTTATAGACCGAACCACTATAAATCTGGTGTCATTTACTTTACTGTTTTTACATTTCTGCACTTTCTATTTCAGACTCAACAACTTTTTAAAAACTCTGTGGTTTGAAAAAATCTTTTTCTACAAAATTAAAAAAAAAGGGTCTTAAATTTTAATTCTTGAAGTTTCAGAGAAAAATTCATGCATCATATAGGAAATTAAAGAAAACTCATGCTAGCTTTAAACTAGAATTTTTAAATCTACAAAAAGAGCATGAAATTTTAATTAAAGACCATCAAATAATTGATTCAAATCACATGACTTTACTTGATGAATTTGATGAGTTAAATAAAAATCATGGTGAGTTAGTTGAAGAGCTTGATGCATTAAAAATAACACACACATCACTTGAATCAGATTTTAAGAAGTCTAAAGAGATAGAAAAAAATTTGAGGAATGAAAATGAAGTTTTAAAAAGCACAAATTTGAAGGTTCAAAATGATTTAGAAGCATGTAAGAAAACTAGGAGGACATCTACTTTTGATCAATTGCCAAAACCTAGAAAGAGGCATTATAACTCAAATCACTTAAGAAATCCCTTTCCTGGAGTTAGATGTTTTTCATGTGGCATGCTAGGACACATCTCACACACTTGCATAATTCACCATAGTACACATTGGGTATGGAGACTTAAGGTGCATGATCCACAGCATACCACACATGCATTGCATTCTTCTCTTCATAAGAAGGAACCCAAACCTGCTTGGGTTCCTAAATCTAACTGTTGATAATTTTGCAGGAGGGCTCTCACAAAAGACCTCGTGAGAGTATGTGGTACCTGGATAGTGGATGCTCTCGACATATGACTGGTGATGCTAGCCAGTTTGTTGTACTAGAGTCCAGGACTGGAGACAAGGTTACTCTTGGAGACAACACCACCAAGAAGGTGGTAGGAGCAGGTATAATTGGCAATTCCAAGAACCTTATGATTGAAAATGTTTTGCTTGTAGATGGATTGAAGCACAACTTGCTCAGCATCAATCAATTCTGTGACAAAGGCTTCATCGTGCAGTTCTTTGCGGATTCATGCATTGTAAGTTTAAGTAACAACACTATTTTGCAGGGAAAGAGGATCAACAACGTCTACATGCTTGATTTAAATAACATTGAATGTGCTTCTTCTTTTTGCTTAAAAACTATGATTGATGATTCTTAGTTGTGGCACAGGAGGCTTTGTCATGCAAGTATGAAAACCCTTAGGAAAGTGACCCAAAAAGATCTAGTTAAAGGTGTCCCCAAACTTAAGTTTATAAAAGACCACCTTTGTGATGCCTGTCAACTAGGAAAGCAAGTCCACTCCACTTTTCACCACATTAAGGACATTAGCACCTCTAGACCTTTAGAAGTCCTTCACATGGATTTGTTTGGACCCATTAGCACGGCTAGCTTGGGAGGGAAAGTCTATGGTTTTGTGATTGTTGATGACTACTCGAGGTTCACTTGGACTAGATTTCTTTCACACAAAAATGAGTCTTTTGAGGAGTTTAAAACATTTTCTACTTGGATTCAGAAAAAGCTAGGTTGTGAGATTTTGACCATCCATAGTGATCATGGGGGAGAATTTGAAAATGAAAGATTTGGAGATTTTTGTGAGGACAAGGGGATTAGTCAAAATTTTGCAGCCCCTAGGACCCCTCAGCAGAATGGGGTAGCTGAAAGGAAGAACCGGGCCTTGGTAGAAGCCGCTAGAGCCATGCTTGCTGAAATTGGTTATGGAATTGAGATCCTTTCTTAAGCTTGCTTAAGCAAATCTATCTTATACTTATAATATTTAAAGTCTTTTTATCACATCAAAATTTCTCGTTACTCTTGTCCTTGATTATTAATTCTGCTTGTGATAACTCTTCCTTTTGTTAGAGAGAGTGCTCCTATTCTCTAATATATGAGAAGATATATTCACAACTTTATCTTTAAAATATTATAAAAGAGAATATAGCTTGCAAAAAGAACAAAATTTGGCCAATGATGCCAACAAAAGATGCGTAAAGACGCCAAAAATTGAACAAAAAAAAAATCTATAAAAAGATGCGAAAAGCGCCACGATATTGACAAGAGGCATAAAATGAGCCCACTCCAAAGCAAGCTATTCTCTCTTTTTAAATCTTTTAGAACTTAGAAGTGTTGGTTATCAAAGACTTGACTTCGATTAACTTGCGATTGTGACAAATTTACTTTATCTCATTATTGTATGAAGATGTTTTTTTTAAGCCAAGTGATAGGTGGATTCCTTTTTCTTATATCCAATTAAATCCTTGAGTTAGGTCATTGATTTCAAAAGACGATTCTACCCTAAAAAATGTCTGAGCTAAGGGTAACCATGATCGGATATTCTACTATTCTATAGATTGATGAGCTTATTAACACATTAACTCACAAATTTTTTGAATCAATCACATGGAATACTATATCATGTTCATGCCTTGGTTAAAAAAAAAGGGGGGGGGGGGAGAGGGTCTCTTTTTGCTTTGCTTTCTTGTACCCTCCTTTTTTATATGTCAAAAGGGGGAGAAGTGTATGAGATTATCCTGAAAATTTTTGCTTTTTTTTTTCGTAGTGTTTTGCCATCATCAAAAAGGGGGAGATTGTTGCAAATCTATTTTTTCATGGCTTATGTTTTGATGATTGACAAACACTACTTCTCTTGGACTGCTTGTTGCTTCTAACTTTTCAGGAATCGATGACCGGACGATCATGAAGAAGACAAGTTCAAAACTGCGTAGGTTTAGGGTTGAGCCAGTTTGTACTTTTGATTTTCACCTTTTGAGTCTACTTGTAATGGTCAAAGAGACTGATGCTAAGTAACCCTACACACACAAACTTGAGAGACTTAGAATTTCTGTTTTTGTCCACATCGGCCTGGACGATATTCATATCGTCCTGGCTGATTAGCTTAAAATAGAAAGTCTAATTAAGGATTCTTAATTAAGTCAGCCGACATTAACATATCGGCCTAGACGATACGTGTATCGGCCAGGACGATAAGCTCAAAACAGAAAGAAGTAGCCGCCTTAGAAAGTTAAGGTATACTGTATTTTTAAATTATCGGCTAGGCCGATCCCCATATCGGCCTGGACGAAATTACCAAATTATGCCTTAATTGATCAGGAAATCAAGGGAGTAATTAAGGATGATTGATACGATCATATCGTCCTGGACGATCGCAGGATCGGCCAGGACGATCAAATTCAAAATCCTTAAGTTACTTCAGGACTATAAAAATCGGCCAGCTAAAAAATAGGGCGATGCTCAGGACGATTTGCCTCTGATTTGAACTGATCGGCTAGGACGATCGTGAGATCGGCCTGGACGATCAAGCCAAATTTCAATCGTCCAGGACTGTTCCCAGGGCGATGCTCTGGCCGATCTGATGGGATTTGTACTAATCGTCCAGGACGATCGTGAGATCATCCGGGACGATCAAGCCAAAATTCAATCGTCCAGGACTGTTCCAAGGGCGATGCTCTGGCTGATCCTCTGAGTTTGTACTGATCGGCCAGGCCGATGTCCATATCGGCCTGGACGATAAAGTCAGCTACTTGCAATTAATGAGCTCCTTGAGAGCTCTTCTATTTAAGAGCTCTTGTTCAAACATTTTTTTTAAAAGACTTTTGGCTGCTGCCTTGACCTGAGAAGACCTTCAGGAGAGAAAGAGAGAGAGGGAGAGAGAGAGGATCTTGTGAGGGGGAGCTTGTGAGGGGGATTCACAAGGGTTGCTTCAAGGATCGCTCTGCTTGTCTTTCGTCTGGAGTTTCTCATCCGTGGAAGGGTCGGTAGAGGTAAGGAGTTTGCCTTTGGTTGTGGTTCTCTGCCAGCTTCAGGAGGAAGCAAAAGGAGGTTGGTTCTCTGCCTTGCCGGGGTGGCAAAAAGGAGGTTCCTGTAAGGGCTTCTCCGCCTAGCCGTGGGGGCTAAAAGAGAGTCACGTTTTGTAGTGCAATACTTGGAGGGTGCCTCCAAAGAGTGGACGTAGGTCGAGTTGACCGAACCACTATAAATCTTGTGTTCTTATTTTTGCTTCCGTACTTTTTAATTCTGCATTTATTTCTTGTGGAATGATTTGGTTTGTGATTTTATTTCTTTGTCTTAAAAGATTTTTTAAATACCAATTCACCCCCCCCCCCTCTTGGTTAGCTTGGGACTAAGTTCATAGGGCTTAACATCCCGAACGAACTTTCATTTGCATCTTTCAATTTTGGAGTATATTGCACATCTTATTATCTTTGGGCTCATTTTATGTCTCTTTCCATTTTTATAATTTTGCTTCCTTTCTTAATCTTTATAGACTCAAAGTAAACCTGATCCAATGATAAAAATGAATAGCTTAATTAAGAAAAATTATGAAGTGGATTCATTAGTTTGCAATAGATTTTTATGACATAGAAGAAATATAGGATGATAAAAAAGATTTAATTTCAAAGTCCAATTCTTAAGTTTATATCATTTTTTATTCAAAAGTGTAATTGACTAATTAAGAAAATAGAAGGAGAAATATAATCATGAATTTTCTTCCTTTAATATTTAGAAAAGTCAATCATCACTTACTTTAAAATTTTTAGATAAAAAAGAGATAAAATTTTCATTAAAAAAATTGAGAGAAGTGAATTGGTTTCTTTATACAAATATGATGTGAAATATGTTTTGTGTATGTCAGAGATAAATCACGAAAAACATACATAAAAAATATTAAGACAAAAAAGAAACAACATAAAAAATAAAAACATCCACGACGAACAAAAACAAAATAATGAACATACATGAATGCGTTAACTATAACATATATAAACACACAAACAAAACTTTATACCTCATTATCTTGCTCTTGATCTGATTATTTAGAAGCTAGGTCTGCTTAGGAGATCTTTTGCTTTATATTATTTGCTCTTATTACAATTGGTTTTTTTTTTATCATTTTCTTTTGCATAAAGAATTTTATATTAGGGCATTGATTTTTCATATGTCTAGATTTCCTACACCCAAAATAAATAACATCAGAGAAAATCTTAACATTCTTACCATTTTATCTTTATTTCACTTTTATTGATGTTGATGCTTGTGCTTTAGTAGATTTTAAATTTTATTTTTGTAATTGATGCTATCTCTTTACTCCCAACACAATTAAGTCGCTTTTATCCATGTCTTCAGCTTTTAGCACTATAATTTCACCTGTTTCAAAAAGTCTTTGATTCATACTTCGCTTGTGGGTAATGACCGAGCCAATCAAATTATCAATAGAATAATCATTCAAGTCTTCTGATTCATAAATAGTAGTGACTTTAGCATGAAATTTATTAGGCAAACAATGTAGAATTTTATTGACTTTTTTAAAGTTTGAAAGTACTTTTTTAAAAGTATGTAATGATGTCATAATTTGAGTAAACCTAGTATATATGTCTAAGATAGTCTCATATGATTTAATGCAAAATAGTTCATAATCATGCATTAAAATATTCAACTTAGATTACTTAACTTCCTTAGTACCTAAAAATTTGTTAGAATTGTTATGCCCTTATGAACTAGATCGAGGCTAACAAAGAGGGGGGGGGGGGGGGGGGGGGGGGGGGGGGTTTAATTGGTAGTTTTAAAAAATCTTGAACAAAAAGCACTATCTTTTTAAAATATTTTAAAACATAAAATATACGATCACCCACATAAAAATAAAATACATAAATTTAAATGTGGAAATATAATAAGAAAGTGCACACTAGAATTTTATAGTAGTTTAGTCTACTTGACCTACGTCCACTCCTCGGAGTCTCTCCTCCAGGTATTGCACTAAACTCAACGGCTCTCCTTTTTCTCCCATAGCAAGGCGGGGAAGCTTGTACAAAACTCCTTTCCACCGACCCCGATGAAGTACAGAACCCAACACCTTTTGCTTTCTCTTGAAGAAGGCAAAGAACCCAGACTCCTTTTATTTCCTCCTAAAGGAGGTAAAAACCTTGATCAATTGATGAAGAAGACTTCCCTAGAACCTACAAAGAACTAGGGATGATGACTGGAGAATATGACTCAGATCCTTTCTTAAAGCAACCTTTGTGAACCCCTCACAAACTCTCCCTCACAAGATCCTCTCTCTCTCTCTCTCCCAAGCTCTCTCTCTCTCTCTCTCTCTCTCTCTCTCTCTCTCTCTCTGTCTCTAGGCTCTCTCAGGTTAGATAACATAAAAAAATCCCACATTGAATAATCAAGAGATCTTATAAAAAAGTGCTTAAAATTTACCCTAAATTGCAACGAGCCATTAAAGATCATCCAGGATGTTCGATAGATTGTCTTGTACGATTAGTGTATATTCAACCCTTTCAGTCAGGACGATCTAAGAGGGCTGGATAATTGGAACCCTTATTTATTCTGATACTCCAAGATGATGTAGACATCATCATGTACAATTACTTTAAAACCCTATATATCATCCAACATATTATTTTGTTTGTCTAGAGTCATATATGTTGGATGATGAAAAAATATAACATATAATTCAGGAAAATCCTTGAATCGCCCTGTATGATTAGTTCAAAATCAAGGATCTTCATCCAACACATTGATCTTTTCATCCAGGTAATTTAAGAGAGGATAAAAGTTTTTATAACTAATCATCCAGGATGATCGTGCAATCTTCTAGGATGATATGGCTGATTCAATCAAACATTAATTGCTTTCCTAAATATGCTAATTAATTTAGGCATGATTGCAATGAATCATGTAGGATGATATAGGATGATATGATATCATCCTATATGATTTTTTAAAATAAAATCATACCTTAAAGAGTTTGGTAACTGATTCTTTTTTATTTAAGCCTATCGTCTAGGACAGTGTTAAATCATCTAGGATGAGTTGCTTAATTTGATTATCTTAACCTAGTGCACTAATTAGGATTTCTATTTTTACCTGATCATCTAGGACAATTTTGGATCGTCCCAAATGATATGATCAAAATGAAAAACTCTAAAACATACATAATTTCTCTTTCTGAGTGTGTGTGATGAAGGTTACTTAGCATCGGGATCTGCCTTAATATATTTGACTCAAAAAAGGTAAAAACATTAGAATTATACTTACAAACTGAATCAATCCTAATCTACCCAATCTTGAGCTATCTTGAATTACAATTGATTTTGTGGACCTGAAATGTTAATAGGCAGGGCAACACAAACAGATATGCAATAATAACCATAATAAAAAAAATAGGAATGTCAAAAATATTTATTATCATCAAAATTATAATCGTTGAATCCATATTCATAATAATCACTCCCTTTTTTTATGATGGCAAACATTTTTTAGGAAATTCAAATCAAGCATATTAATGAAGCATAAAGTAAAGGAGAACAGTATGAAATAAGCAATACAAATTTTACTAAAAAATAAGCAGGTGGTACAAACACTAAAAAATAGATTACAAACAAAAATAATAATACAATAAAATAACACTAACACACTAACAATAACACTACTACTCCCCCTTTTGACATAATAAAAAGGGGGATGAAGAAGAAAAAATAAACAACTTAGAAACTAGTATTAGTATAAGAAAATAAACATCATAAAAAAAAGTAAAACAAACTACAAGTATGAGGGACCTGTTAAGAGAGTTGCTATTTGCATGTTTTACATTCTTGCAACTTGTATAGTTTTGATGATTCCAAATATTATTATTTTACGTATTATATTCTCCTAACACTTTTTGGAAGAATTATTTTTGCTCTTGTGTGGACTGACATTTCAGGAAAATCAAACTCTAGACTAAAGAAGACTTCAAATCAAATTCGGTATGAGATAGTTTGTAAATTGAAGTTTATATTTTTTATTGTATTGAGTTTGAGAGAGTATAATTGTAATTAAGTAGCTTAGCACACACACACACACACCTGGAGAGATCTTAAAATATCATACTGATCGGACGGGACGAACCAAGTTCATATGGGACAATCATGTCAGTTATTCCCTCGGAAGAGCAATGGAACGAACAGGAAGTGAGAAAATTTTTCTAAGTCTGGATCATTTAGACGAATTTCCATATTTATCCTTGGATGATGTTCTTTGGATTCTCACTTTGAATTATTCGTTCAGACAAAATGTACCATTTGTCCCTGTATGATGTTTTTTGGACACTTGAGTTGTACTGATCGTCCAGACGATTCATCCCGTTCGTCCCTAGACAAAGTTCTCTGGACACTTGAGTTACACTGATCGTCCAGATGATTCATCATGTTTGTCCCTAGATGAAGTTCTCTCGACACTTGAGTTACACTAATCGTCCTGACGATTCATCCCGTTCGTCCTAGGACGAAGTCCTATGGACACATGGGTTAAACTAATCGTCGAGATGATTCATCCTGCTCATCTCTGGACAAAGTTCTCTGCACACATGACTTGAACTATTCATCCATACGAACATTCATATTCGTCCCAGGACAAAGTCCTCTATTCCCTAAAAATTTGGGATCATTATGTAGTTTCGTCAGAACGAACCCTTGATATAACTATTTATCCCAGGAGGAAATAAATTTTGTATGAGATGATGATCGGGTACAAATTCAGTTCGTACCAATATACATTGGGTTTCTATGCAACTTTTTAATACTATTTGTACAAGACGATCTGACGATTGTCCAAGACGATCGATTGTGTACAGACTTGAATGTCAGCAGTTTTTGGACAATTTTTTGTTCCTTTCCTATATAAATTCCACTTAAAACTTTCTTGTAATCTTTTTTCCTACTTATCTTCGTGTTAACTGAAGGGAGAGTGAAGGAGAGAGTGTGAGAGAGTGTTTAAAGGAGGATTCTTACTACTAGAGCATGAAGGATTCAGTTGGAACTTAAAGGTAAGAATCTCCAATTATGATTTATGATTACTTCACTCTTTTCTCTCATCATTCTAGATTTCTTGTGAGAAGATCGTTTAAAGAGATTCGATTCTCTGCCAACAATTGGAGAGTATGAACAGCCGAAGGGTTCTTTGCCTACACTTGGAGAGTGTGAATAGCCAAATGATTCTCTGCCCAAACTTGGTGAGAGTGAATAGCTGAGGGGTTCTCTGCCTACACTTAGTGAGAGTGAAAAGCCGAAGGATTCTCTGCCTACACTTGGAGAGTGTGAAAGGATGAAGGGTTCTCTTCCAACACTTGGAGAGTGTAAAAGGACGAAGGTTCTCTGTCGCACCGGGTAGTGGTGAAAGAGAGTTTTTGTGAAGGATTCTCCACCTTGTTGTGGGTGCCAAAGGAGAGTCACTAGTGGTTTTAGTGCAATACTCAGAGCGTGTCTCCGGGGTGTGGATGTAGGTCATATTTGACCGAACCACTATAAATCTTGTGTCTTTTTATTTTTCACTTCTTTTGTTTTTTACTTTTTAATTTGTGATTGAAAAACTTTTTCTACAAAAATTCATTAAAGTTATTATCGGTTCCATTTTAAAAGAGGGATAAATTTTTAATTACCAATTCACCCCCCCTCTTGGTTAGCCACTGGGATATAAGCTTAGGTCTAACAACCTAATTCATATTGAATAAGTTTCAACAAGTGGTATTAGAGCTTTGTTTCAAAATCATAAGTTTAGACTACTTTTTGATTAACGTAGATGGCTACATTTTGAAACTGAAATACACCTGAGGGTTACTCTATAACTAGACATCCATTGTTTGACAATATTCCTTTTAATTTTTGGAAAATACGTATGTCTACATTTTTACAGACACTTGATTACCATATGTGGATCTTAGTTCATGAAGGGTATATAAAACCCACTAGACTAGTTGACGGAGTTAGAGTTGAAACACCTTTTATAGACTGGACAGTAGAAGAATGTGACTTAGCACAACTAAATGCCAAATGCTTAAATAGTTTCTTTTGTGCTCTTAAATCAGAAGATTACATGCAGGTTTCTACTTACAAGAATGGAAAGGACATATGGGATAGACTTTGTATAACTTATGAGCAGACTAATGAGGTTAAGCAATCTAGACTTAATATCTTGTTGCATTACTATGAATTGTTTTGCATGAAACCAGATGAATCCATTTTTGATATGGACACAAGATTCACAAAAATAGCCACCTCTTTACATGCATTGGGTTGAGAACTAACAAATATTGAAATGGTTAATAAGATACTTCATTGTTTACCTACTGCTTATGATGCTAAAATTACTACAATAGAGTCTAAAGATCTAAACATTTACTCTATTGATAATTTTCTTGAATTGCTAATTACTTACGAGCAAGGAGTTAGCCAAAGAAAGATATATGCAGGTGAACCACGAAGGTAGAAGAACTTACCACTGAAAGTGGAGGAGTTAGAGAGTGAACACTCACAACCTGAGGATGAAGACGACATCGCACTAATGACTAGATAATTCAGAAGCTTTCTTAAGAGGAAGTAAAAGAGACGTTAGTAATGTAATCAAGATAAATTTAATATAAATATTATGGTTTCAAATAATGTTATTTGCTATGAGTGTAGGAAACCTAGACATATTAAGACAGACTGCCCAAAACTCAAAGCAACTCCTAGAAAGGAGAAGGTTGAGGAGAAACTAATTGTGAAGAAGGGCAAGAGGATATTCCAAAGAGCTTTTGGGCGGACTCAACTTCAGACTCTTCAGAGATGGAAAAGGAAGAGGAAGTCACTAATCTGTGTTTAATGGCAGATAATCTTGATCAGTCAGATCAAGAAAATGGTCTCTCTTACACAAGATCTCGTGAGAGCATATAGTACCTGGACAGTGGATGCTCAAAGCACATGACTGGAGATACTGCATAATTCATATCGTTGGAAGCTAGGAGTGGAGGCAAGGTTACACTTGGAGATAACACCATAAGGAAGGTGATTGGGTCAGGTATGATTGGAAATCTTAAAAACTTTTTCCTTTGAAAATATTTTATTGGTAGAAGGCTTAAAGCATAATTTCTAAAGTATAAGCTAGCTATGTGATAAAGGATACTGTGTAAAAATTTTTCCTACTAGCTGCATACTAAGCCTAAATGGAAATTATGTTTTGAATGGTCTAAGGGTAAACAATATGTATATGCTAGACTTGAATTGCATTAAAACTTCTACTGGTTTTTATTTAAAAACTATTTCTAATGAGTCATGGCTTTGGCATAAGAAACTTTGTCACTCTAGCATGAAAACCTTAGGAGGATTACCCAAAAGAACCTAGTGAGAGGTATACCAAAACTAGACTTTACTAAGGACCACCTTTGTGATGCATGTCAATTAGGAAAATAGGTGAAATCCTCTTTTCAGTCCAATAAGGATCTTACAACTAGTAAACAATTAGAGATTTTATATATGGATCTTTTTTGACTAGTTGGAATTGTAAGGCTAGGAGGGAAGGTATACAGATTTGCGATTGTGGATGATTACTCTAGATTCACATGGGTTAGATTTCTATTTCATAAGAGTGAATCATTTGAGGAATTTAGAAACTTTTGGACTTAGATTCAAAGAAACCTAGGATGTGAAATTATGACTATTCAAAGTGATCATGGAGGAGAATTTGAGAATGAAACATTTGAGGATTTTTAAAAGGAAAAAGGAATTGATCACAATTTTTTTGCACCTAGAACCCCTCAGTAGAATGGGGTAGTCGAAAGGAAAAATAGAACATTAATAGAAGCCGCCCGAGCCATGTTGGCAGAGTACTCACTTCCTTAATATTTTTGGGCTGAGGTGGTTAGCATTGCATGTTATGTTTTGAATATGGTGAATATGAGAACAAAATTAAATAAAATACCCTATGAGTTGCTAAAAGGAAGAACACCTAATTTGTTGCATTTATACATTTTTGGATGTAAGTTGTTTATTCATAACAATAGAAAATCTGCCTTAGGAAAATTTGATAAAAAATCAGTGAAGGAATTTTTATAGGATACTCAAGTATTAGAAAATCTTATAGAGTATTCAATAAAAAAATTTTGGTAATTGAGGAGACTACACATGTTGTATTTGATAAATTTGGAAGTTTGGAAAAACTAAATGTTGTAGAAGATGAGATTGAGATTAACTCCTAAAAGATTGATAAAATAAATTTTGAAAAAAAATTGAAAGAAAATTTGGAGATAGAAAACCCTTTTCTTAGAGATTTGAAGTTTTTTAAAAATCACTCAAAGGAATTAATTATTGGTGAACCTAGTGAGGGTGAAAGGACTAGGCATGGACTAAACAAATAAGTCAATCATTCAGCCTTTATTTCAACCATAGAACCCACAAATATTGATTAAGCACTTTTGAATGAATTTTGAATTTTGGCTATGCAAGAATAGTTAAATCAATTTATAATAAATAAAGTTTGGGAATTAACTGTAAGGCAAAAGGATCAAAGTGTAGTTGGAACTAAGTGGATATTCAAAAATAAAATGAATAGCTCAAGAGTAGTCATTAGAAATAAGGCTAGATTAGTAGCTAAGGGGTATAATCAGATTGAAGGGATTAATTTTAAGGAGACTTTTGCCCCTGTAGCTAGACTTGAAGAAATCAGGATTTTATTAGTCTTTGCCTAGTTTAGAGGATTTAAATTGTACCAAATGGATATAAAAAGTGTCTTTTTAAATGGGGTAATTCAAGAGGATATTTTTGTAGAACAACCTACAGGTTTTGGAAATTCTAAACACCCTAATCATGTTTTCAAACTAAAAAAGGCATTATATGGATTGAAACAGGCACCTAGGGGTTAATATGAGAGATTGAGCACCTTCATACTTGAAAGATCATTTGAAAAAGGAAGTGTTGATACAACTTTCTTTTTGAAGAAAATTGGAAATGATATATTCATTGTATAAATTTATGTTGATGAAATCATCTTTAGATCTTCAAATAAAAATTTTTGTGATAATTTTTCTAACACAATGAGTAGTGAGTTTGAGATGAGTCTAATGGGAGATTTAAGTTACTTTCTAGGCTTTAGCATTAAGCAAATTGAGGAGGATACATTTCTTAGTCAGTCAAAATATGTTAAGGACATCCTCAAAAAGTATAAAATGAATAATGCTAAACTTATTAGTACACCTATGAGTTCCTCAATTCAATTGGATAAGGACCCTAAGGGAAAATCTATTGATTAAAAGAAATTTAGAGGGATAATTGGATATTTGCTTTACTTGACAACTAGTCGATCTGATATCATGTTTAGTGTTTATTTTTAAGTGCTAGATTTCAATCAGATGCAAAAGAATCATATTTGACAGTAGTAAAAAGGATTTTAAGATATCTATAAGGAACTCAGAACTTAGAAATTTGGTATCCTAAGTTTAGTTCTTTATTTAAAATAATTGGTTATTCAAATTCTGACTTTGCAGGTTGTAGGATTGATAGAAAAAGCACTTCTAGAACATGTCAGTTTATTAGAAATTCTTAAGTCTTTTGGTCTAGTAGAAAATAAAATTCAGTAGCCATATATACTGCTAAAGCTAAATACATTACATTAGGAAGTTGTATAGTACAAGTACTTTGGTTGAAACAACTGTTGATTGATTTAGGATTAACTATAGGCGCTATTCCCATTTATTGTGATAACACTAGTGCTATTTGCATTTCTAAAAATCTTATTCAACATTTAAGAACCAAATATATAGACATCATGCATCATTTCATAAGGGATCATGTATCCAAAGGAGAAATTGAACTCATTCATGTTTATATAGAAAATCAACTTGCAAACATTTTTACCAAACCACTAGCCTTTGATACTTTCAGTACATTAAGAACAATGCTTGGTGTGATCGATTTGAATGCTTAATTAAAGTGTTTCTGCAACATTGATGTTTGTTTTTCTAGTTAGTATTTTCTGTATTTTTGAGTTTGTGATTTTCTGTATTTGAGTTTGTGATTTTCTGTATTTTGTATCATTTTTTATTGTGTTTGTGTTTTAGTTTTAAAAAATTCTCACATCTAGAATTTTAAATGCATGCTTGAAAATTAAGTGAAAATTGTCCAAGACGAAATTCATTTCGTACGGGACGAATTGTGTAGTGTATTAACTGTCAGATTTGAACAGTTTCCATACAGTTTTTCAATTTTCATTTTACTGTTCATCTGTACGATCGTAACGATCATCCAGACTATCTATTCAATTGTATGGACGAAGGTAGATAGTTAAACAGATAATGTCAGTTTCATTATGCATGATCGTAGATACGAACTTATAGTTCGTACAGACGAATGCTTGGCGATTTGATATGGGGGATAGTTTAAATTGAAAGTACTCAGATGACACTAGAAAGTGCTCTGATACCATTTAAAAGTTTGATAGGGATGTTAAGCCCATATGAACTGGCCCAAGGCTAATAAAGAGAGAGGTGAATTTGAAAAGAAGAATCTTTAAATCAAAACAAAAACCAAAACCAATATCACCACAAGAAAAATCAAATGTGGAAATTAAATGCAGAAGTAATAAAGAAAGAATACACTGGATTTATAGTGGTTCGGTCAAACCTTGACCTACATCCACTCCTTAGAGGCATGCTCCAAGTATTGCACTAAAACAAGTTTCTCTCCTTTAGCCTCCATAGCTAGGCGGAGAAGCCCTTACAAAATCACTTCCACCCTCCCCAGTGCGGCAGAGTCGCCGGGTCCTTTGACACCAAAGAGATCTTCTTCTTTGGTGAACTTCCCTCGAGATAAGCCTTGAATCCGATGGTATTAAGGTGCAAGCCTTCCGGAGCAACCGTGTGGAATCCTCCTCCACACTCCCTTGAGTCCTCCCACACAGGATCTTCTCCCTCTCTCAAACTTCACCCGTTCCTCACTCCCTTTCAAGCCTTCTCTTCAAGTTTCCCCATAAGAATGAAGCTATAATAACTGCCAAAAGAATCTTACAAAGTGTCATGTCATAGCTTAAATAGAAGATCTCAAAACGAGCTCATTAATGTAAGTTGTCGACATTATCGTCCAGGACGATGACATATCGTCCTGTACGATCAGTTCAAATTTAGCTCATCAACCTGAGACAATTTGGGACGATCGGAAGAAAATTAGTTTTATCATCCTGGCTAATCTCACAATCGTCCCGAATAATTAGTTTAAAACTGATTTCAATCGTCCTGAATAGATTCTGACCAATATAAATCATCCTGGTCAATCCTATGATCGTCTCGGATAATGTGATCATATCAATCAGTCATTAATGCTTTCCAAAGATACCAGATTAATTTAGGAATAATTGAGTTAAATCGTCCTGGACGATGTGTATATTGTCCAGGCTTATTTCCTAAAATAATGAATACCTAATCTGATCATGGCGGCTGATTCTTTCTGAATTGAGCTTATCATCCTGGCCGATACAAGTATCATCCAAGCTGATTAATATATGACGGCTGCCTTAATGAGGATGCCCTAATTAGGGTTTCTATTTTTTGACAGATCATCCAGAACGATATAAATATCGTCCTGGACGATGTTACTAAAAATAGAAATCTTTAGGGAATAATAGAAAATCTTCCAATTTATAAATCATCAGGTGCCAAACCAAATACAACAGACTCAAGAAAGAAAAAAGTGTACAAACTAACTCAGACCTAGTCTACCCAATCTTGAGCTGGTTCCAAATTGCAGTCTGATCGTGTTGATCTGAAATGTCAATACAAAAGGCAATCGTAGAGAAATTAGAATGTTTGCTATCATCAAAATCATAAACCATAGATCCTCAACATAAATTGCCATAAAAATGATCTTAAATGTTTGATCATCTAGGACAAACACCTATTTGTCTCTACGATCATTTGGTCAAGAGTCTGTATGAAAAAATGCATCGTAACTTGTGTAATTACAAAAAGCTGTTTCATTTTTGGACTCATTTGTTCATCCATACAAAATTTTGTTCGTATGGATGAACTCAAATTCGTACGAGATGAAATTAATTTCTTCTTTATGAAAACTCACTTTTTTATTAAATTGAAGGCTTTTGAACTCAAATGTCATCACTTCAGACATCCCTTTCAAACTTCTATTAAACTAGATCTTCTCCATGGCTAGCTCTAGCAAAAGATAAAAGGTATTGCCTAAGGGACCACCCAAAAACTATAGTGAAAACTTTTTGTCCAAGGCTAATAAAGAGTCATTCCCTAGATTTGCTTCTACAAAAATCACTCAATTTAGAGTCCTTCTACAAGAGCAAATCAATTTTAAGGTAATGAATCTGTTTGCTTCCACCTAATTTGGCCTCATTCTCACACTTGTCCACTTCTACAATAAGGAGATCTTTCTCTACTTTCTTGCAAACATGTCCTTTAACAGTGATTAGGCCCTATGTGTTTAAGAAGAAAGTAGAAATTACTAAAGAGGATTTAAGAATATTTTTAAATCTAAGGACTCAAGGGATTAGAGCCCATACCTTAACGACTACTTTTGATTTTGACTAGTCTAAAATAAATAATGTCCTTAGAGGAATTATAGTAGTAACTCATTTTCCTAGGGTAGCCACTCTAAATCAGAATGCTCGAATCATCCAGCATGTTCTTCGTACCTCTATTTTACCTAAAGCTGGTGATCGAGTAAACATTACTCCCCTTCTTTCTACAGTGACCTATTTGATTATAACTAGCCAACCTATAGATGAAGCCCAATTAATCATTGACTATCTTTATGGACTTTTTGATATTGGCCATATTTCCCACAAGAGAAAGAAAAATATTTCCTTAGGACATCTAGTGACTCACATTTTGGAGAAGAAATATGATCTAGTTCATCCAGTTCAAGATTTCGAAGAACCTCTGTACTTCAATGATGGATCTTTTCGAGCAATCTTCAATAAAGATGAACCACGTGAACAATATGTTATTAGTGACTCAGAGGAGGAACCCGCACCTGCACCTGCTGGTAAACCAAATTATCATGATTTGGTTCATAGATTTGATCGTTTAGAGACTCATTTTGATCAAAAATTTGAACAAATTGAAACTAACTTACAACAGTAAGATGCTCAGTATAATCAAGACATGGGATGGATGCATGAGCAGATAGATGGTATAAGTTCCAATATGCTTATGATGAGTAGTTACTTTAATTTCTTCAATGCTCCACCTCCTCCAGATCGAGGTCCTTCAGACTGATTTATGTACTTGTGATGTGGTTGATTATGATGTGATGTATTTTAGTGTGATGTGTTTTAGTTTTGTGTTAAGTTTCATTTGATGTGTTAGCATTTATATTTTATGTTTTAAGTTCAAATTGTAAACATATTGATATCATTTCTGCTGATTGTAATATTCTTCATCATGATATCAATATAAGTTATCTTGTCTTGATTTTAATCTTGTTTTGAAATGTGTATTAGCCTATATGAAAATCCCTAAAATTTTTAATCTTACAAGTGTTATACCTTGAAGTGCAATACAAAATTATATTCATTAGAAAATCTATTTTTTCTAAATTTAAGTTGTACTTATAACTTGATGTAACTAAGAATGTCAATCTCATGTCTCTTGTTAGACTAATTTAAATTTTCATATTATTATTGCAAATTGTGAGATTTTCTTATTTTGTATTTCTATTATCAATATAAATATTATTGTACTTAGAAAAATTTGAAATTTTATATTATTGATTATGGAAAGATTGAGAATACACTTGAAAATGTACAAATATACAAAAATCAAAAGAATGCGTAAAAGTTCACAAATTAAAAAAGAAGCACAAAATTAGCCCACTTGTAAAAATATGCACAAAAAGTGCCACACATATTGAAAAGATGCGCAAAGTGCCACAAGTTGTATTTTATTCAGATTCTTTCCTTAATCTTTCAATCTTTTAAATCAAATTAATCTTCTGCACAATTTTATTTTGTATTGAAATTTGAAATATATAACTTTTATATTCATCCTTTATGCAATGATATTCTTTATCTCAATGTCTAAATTGACTTATGTTTTTGATAAATCCTCTTTACTATCGATGTTATATCTCTTATTAAATCCTATAAATCATTCTATTTGCCTAATGATTGAATTTTATTTACAAAATTTATTTCAATCATTTTCAAGGATCTCTTATAAAAGGATTATCATATGACTTCTCACATTTTTTTTTTCTTTTTCTCTTTTTGTTGTTGTAAAAAAGGGGGAGAAAATATTATTTGTTCGTAAATATTATTTGTTTGTATTTTGTTCATTTTCTTTTGTTTTGTATATTATTTTTATTTTGTATCATATCTGCTTGTATTTTTAAATAAATTATCATGTAATGCCTCCTTATTTTCACATGTTTATCAATTCATGGGGAGTTTCGAAGATTCTTAGAATTTGAAAATTATGCAAACAATAATTATTTTGCCATCATCAAAAGGGGGTGATTGTTAAGAGAGTTGCTATTTGCATGTTTTACATTCTTGCAACTTGTATAGTTTTGATGATTCCAAATATTATTATTTTAAGTATTATATTCTCCTAACACTTTTTGGAAGAATTGTTTTTGCTTTTGTGTGGGCTAACATTTTAGGAAAATCGAATTCCAGACTAAAAAAGACTTCAAATCAAATTCAGCATGAGATAATTTATAAATTGAAGTTTGTATTTTTCATTGTATTGAGTTTGAGAGAATATGATTGTAATTGAGTAGCTTAGTACACACACACACTTAGGAAGATCTTTAAAAAATCATACTCATACGGGACGATCAGGTTAGTTATCCCCTAAGAAGAGCAATGGAATAAACAGGAAGTGAGAAAATTTTTCTAAGTCATGATCGTCTGGACGAAGTCCTCTGGACACATGGGTTAAACTAATCATCGAGATGATTCATCCTGCTCGTCTTTGGATGAAGTTCTATGGACACTTAACTTGAACTATTCATCCAGACGAACATTCATATTCATCCCAGGATGAAGTCCTCTGTTCCTTGAAAATTTGGGATCGTCCCGCAGTTTCGTTAGAACGAACCCTTGATATTGTTGAGTCTAGTAAATAGGTTGTTAGACCTAAGTTAATGTCCCAAGGCTACCAAGAGGGAAGATGAATTGGTAGTTTAAAAAATTTAAGCCCTCTTTCAATTTAAATTGAACCGAAATGAAAATTTTTCTTTTAAGTTTTTCTAGAAAATGTTTTTCAACCACAGAATTTTTAAAATTAAAAATAAAATGCGGAAATGTAAAAACAGTAAAGTAAATGACACCAGATTTATAGTGGTTCGGTCTAAAACCAGACCTACATCCACTCCCTAGAGTCACCCTCTAAGTATTGCACTAATACCAGTAGTGACTCTCCTTTTGCACCCACAGCAAGGCGGAGAAGCTTTTACAAAACACTCTTTTCACCACTACCCGGTGCTGCAGAGAATCATCGTCCTTTTACATAATCCCCAACGTTGGCAGAGAACCGTCTGTCCTTTCACACAATCCCCAGTGTTGGCAGAGAACCGTCGTCCTTTCACACTCTCCTAGTGTGGGCAGCAAACCCTTTGGCTATTCACACTCCCCAAGTATAGGCAACGAACCCTTTGGCTATTCACACTCTCCAAGTGTAGACAGCGAATCCTTCAGCTATTCACACTCTCTAAGTGTAGGCAGCGAACCCTTCGACTATTCACACTCTCTAAGTGTAAAAAAGCGAACCCTTCGACTATTCACACTCTCCAAGTGTAGGCAGTGAACCCTTCGGCTGTTCACACTCTCCAACTGTAGGCAGCAAACCCTTCGGCTATTCACACTCTCTAAGTGTAGGCAGCGAACCCTTCGGTTGTTCACACTCTCCAAGTGTCGGCAGAGAACCGGATCTCCTTGACAGATCTTCTCACAAGAATCTAGAAGGAAGAAGGAAAAGAGTGAAGTAATCCCAATTCATAAGTAGAGATTCTTACCTTTAAACTCCAAGTGAAGCCTTCACGCTCCAGTGGTAGGAATCCTCCTTTGAATGCACTCTCCCACTCTCTCCTTGGCTATTCTCTCAAGAGGCACAAAGATCATATGACAAAAAGATTGGGTGGTAGTCTAATTTGGACTATTTATAGAAAAGACAAGAAAAATTGCCCAAAAACTGCAAGTTTTCAATTATGTACGCAGTGGATCATCCCGTAGGATCGTGGATCGTCCTGGACGATATTACTTAAACGCTTTGAAACGACCCTATTTGTATATGTGTACGAAATCTCTTCGTACAAGCTGATCGTCCCGTATGAACTAAGTTCATCCGGTACGAACGGTTATTACAAGGTCGGTTCCAGAAACTGCAGAAAAATCGTCCTAACTCGGTTGTATCGTCTGGACGAAAATTGAATTCGTCTGGACGAAAATTTTACAGAGAACCGATCATCCTGGACGATATTTAATTTTGTCTAGATGAAAATTTTATAGAGAACGGATCGTCATGTACGATAATTTAATTTTATCTGGACGAAAATTTTACAGAGACCAGATCGTCTTGGATGATATTTAATTTCGTCTGGATGAAAATTTTACAGAAAACAAATCGTCATGAACGATAATTTAATTTCATCTGTACAAAAATTTTACAGAGGACAAATCGTCCCGGATGATTTTAATTTCATCCTGGATGAATAGGACTTAGAAAATTTTTTCAAGCCAGTTCCTATTCGTTCCATGTGCTCAATAGGAGATAACTGTCTGATCGTCCCGTACGAACAGATATTGTCCTGTACAATCAGTATAAATTTTATATGATCTCCTTATGTGTGTGTGTGTATGTTTTTATCCACTCAATTACAATCACTCACTTTTAATTTTATTTCAAAGAAAAGTACAATGCTTCAAATTCACAAAGTAATTCATGTTGAATTTGATTTGAAGACTTCGTGTTCTGGAGTTTGATTTTCCTGAAATGTTAGTACACACAAGAGCAAAAACAAATCTTCTAAAATTGTTAGGAGATAACTACACATTTGAACAATAATGTTTGGAATCATCAAAACTATACAAGTTGCAAAAATGTAAAGCATGCAAATAGCAACTATCTTAACAATCTCCCCCTTTTTTATGATGACAAAACAATTATTGTTTGTATGATTTCAAGTTAAACAAATCTCCTAAACTCCCCCTGAATTGATGTTTACATGAAAATAAGGAGGCATTTTGAGCCAAAGAACACAATTTTTTGTTTTTTCAAAATTTTTAAAAAAATTAAAAAATACCAAGACAATACTAATAATACAAGCCAATTGACATAAAATCAAAATACAAACATACAAACACAATAATTTCTCCCCCTTTTTGACAACAACAAAAAGTGAGGAAATAGACAAGAAATGTATGTAATTATATGAAATCCATTTGAAAATTTAATCTAAAGAGTGATTGACATAAGGTATACAATTTAAAACTAATAACATTAATGAAATCATAGAAATTTATAGAATTTAAGAAGTGATATAACATTATAAGTAAGAAGAATTTATCAAAGACATGATTCAATTTAGACATTGAGATATAGAAAATCATTATAAGAGAGATGAATAAAAAATTATATATTTCAAAGTTCAATAAAATATAAATGAACATAAGATCAATTTGAATTAAAAGATTGAAAGAATTTGGAAAGAAGAGAATTACCACATGTGGCGCTTTGCGCGTCTTTTTCAAATTTTTGGCACATTTTTGTGCATCTTTTTACATTGGGCTTATTTTGTGCCTCTTTTTCATATTTGCGAACATTTGCGCATTCCTTTTGATTTTTGTACTCTTTGTACAATTTTCAAGAGTAATTGAAACCAATTCTTTCCAAGATCAATAATCTAGAATTTCAAATTTTTCTAAGTGCATAAATATCACTTGAGCAAAGAAATACAAAATAAGAAAATATCTAAATTACAATAATAATATTAATTTTTTTATGTAGTCTAAATGAATAGACATGAAATTAAAAAAATTCTAATTATAACAAGTTATAAATAATTTTAAATTTAGAAAGACTAGATTTTTTAATGAAATTAATCTCAAATTACAATCTAATTTAAGCACAATTAAGATTAAAAAGACTAATGAAATTCATAAAAACTAAACACATTTCAAAAATAATCGAAATTTAAATCAACTACAACAAATATTAATATTGATGAAAAAGATTACAAGATCATTTCATAATATTAATACAAAAATACTAAAAGAAAAAATACACTGAACTTTTAAAATTTAACACAAACAAACATAACTAAAATAAACACTAGAACAAACACAAATAAAAACACAAATACAACAAACATAAAGAAAATCATCACTCATGTCTCTATTCTTCTTCTGGAGGAGGAGGAATGCCACCAAATAGGTTGAAGTAGAAAGTCATCAACATAACATTGGTATTGATTTCATGAACTTCATTTCTAATACTACCAATGTCCTGTTGCTGCTGCAGAAGTTGAGCATCAATTTGATCAAATCTTTGATCAAAATGAGTCTCAAGTCTATCAAATTTCTCAATGAAATTCTGATAATCTGATTAAGGTGCAGAAGTTTGCTCTCCTTCTTCTTCTTCTTCTTCAGAAGCACTGGCATGTGCTTTCCCTTTTTTCTCCTTGAAAATTACTTTGAAAGAAGCATCATTGTAGTAGATCGGCTCTTCATATTCATCATCAGGATACACTAAATTATATTTCTTTTCCAAAATATAGGTAACTAGGTGTCCTAATGAGATATTCCTTTTTCTTTTCTGTTCTGCATGCCCAATTTCTGAAAGCCCATAAAGATGATCTAGGATAAGTTGGGCTTCATCGATAGGCTTACGATCCATAATCAAAAAAGTCACAACAGAAAGGAGTGGGGTAATATTGATCATATCACCAGCTTTAGGAATGATTGAAGATCGAAGAATGTGCTGGATGATTTGAACATTTTTGGTCATTCCTGAAACTCTAGCAACATGATATATTAGGCCACTTTCTCTAATCACCCTATTGACTTCATACCATTTGAAGGTGTTTTCATTCATAAGGGTGCGGGCTCTATAACCTTCAATTTTTAAGTTTAGAAAGGCACCTATGTCGTGCTTGGTGATTTCAACTTTTTGTTTGAAAACAAAAGAACTTATACAGGAGTGGTCGGAATTGAAACTCATATTGGCTAGGAAATAGAGAAAGGTTTGTTTGTTGTAGAGGTGGACGAGAGAAAGAATGAATCCAAACTGGGTGGAAGCAAAAAGGTGCATTACCTTGAAGTTTATCTTTCTTTGAATCAGAATGCGAGAAGGTGTGATTTTAGCAGATGCAAAATGAGGAAAGGATTCCTCATTTGCCTTTGAAAGGAAGTTTTCAGAGGCATTCCTGTGGGGTTTCTCCGCTAACACCTTTTGTCTCTTGCTAGAGGAGGCCATTGTCAATTTGAAGTCGAAAGGGATTGAAAGTTAAGTTTAGAGATGTGATTGTTGAGTTAGAAAGCCTTCTTATTTAAAGAAAACGATATGTTCGTCTTGGACGAAAACAGTTCGTCCTGGACAAAAATTATCGTTCGTCTAGACGAAAAAATTTCGTACAGATGATCAATTTCGTCCAAAATATAACGGCTTTTCGTAATCAATACAATTTACGATGCATCCTTTCGTACAGACTTTTTGACTTGACCGATCGTACAGACGATTAAAAGTTAATTCATTTTAATGTAAGTTGAAAACCGTCCCCTACTATGAATCATCGTCTGTTCGTCTGGACGAACAAAAAGTTCGTACGGACGAACTTCATAATTAAAACTGTCTTATCCACTCAACCGCTGCATTCAATCGTCCCGACGTTTGAGAGAAAAAATTTCGTCCTGGACGATCATCAGGTCGTACAGACGAACTACATTAAAAATTGCTCTCAAGACGTTTCATATCACGCAAACTAAATTTTACACACATCGTCTAGTACGAAAAATTTCGACCCGAACAATTTCCACATTTTTGGATTTTTTGAATTTTTATCAAACAAGAACAAACTAAACATACAAATCATAGAAAACAATGACAAATCCAGAGACTTTAAAATGAAATCACTCAAAAACAGTCAAAAAACATAAAAACAAAACAAAACAAAAACAAATAAACTACGAAAACATAAATATCAATGTTGCAAAAATATTTTTATTTAAGCATTCAAATCAATAACACCAAACCTTGTTCTTAATGTACTGAAGGTATCAAAGGCTAAAGGTTTTGTAAAAATGTCTGTAAGTTGATTTTTAGTTGAAACATGAGTAAGTTCAATTTCTTCCTTGGATACATGATCCCTTATAAAATGATGCCTTATGTTAATGTGTTTGGTTCAAGAATGTTGAATAGGATTTTTGGAAATGCAAATAGCACTAGTATTGTCACAATAAATTGGAATAGTGCCTATAGTTAATCATAAATCAATCAAGTGTTGTTTCAACCAAAGTACTTGTGCCACACAACTTTCTAATGCAATGTATTCTGCTTCTGCAGTAGGTAGGGCTACTGAATTTTGTTTTCTACTGGACCAAGAAACTAATGAATTGACATGTTCCAGAAGTGCTTTTTCTATCCACTCTACAGCCTACAAAGTCAGAATCTGAATAACCAACAATTTCAAATGAAGAGCTAAACTTAGGATACCAAATTCCTAAGTTCTGAGTTTCTAGTAAATATCTTAAAATCCTTTTCACTGCTGTCAAATGTGATTCTTTTGGATCTGATTAAAATCTAGCACATAAGCAAACACTGAACATAATATCTGGTCGCCTAGCAGTCAAGTAAAGTAAAGATCCAATAATCCCTCTATATTTCTTTTGATCAATAGATTTTCCCTTAAGATCCTTATCCAATTGAACCGAGGAACTCATTGGTGTACTAACAGGTTTAGTATTGTCCATTTCATATTTTTTGAGGATGTCCTTAATATATTTAGTTTGACTAAGAAATATACCCTCCTCAAGTTGCTTAATATTAAAACCTAGAAATTAATTTAGATCTCCCATTAGATTCATTTCAAATTTACTTCTCATTGTTTTAGAAAAATCATCACAATGATTTTTATTTGAAGATCCAAAAATGATATCATCCACATAAATTTGAACAATGAGTATATCCTTTCCAAGTTTCTTTAAAAAGAGAGTTGTATCCACACTTCCTTTTTCAAAAGATCTTTCAAGTAGGAAGGTGCTCAACCTCTCATACCAAGCCCTAGGTGCCTGTTTCAATTCATATAATGCCTTTTTTAACTTAAAAACATGATTTGGGTATTTAAAATTTTCAAAACCTGGAGGTTGTTCTAGAAAAACATCTTCCTCAATTACCCCATTTAAAAAGGCACTTTTGACATCCATTTGAAACAATTTAAAACCTTTAAAACAGGCAAAGGCAAGTAAAACCCTAATTGCTTCAAGTATATCTACAAGGGCAAAAGTCTCCTCAAAATCAATTCCTTTAATTTGATTATACCCCTTAGCAACTAATCTAGCCTTATTTCTAATGACTACTCCTGAGTCATTCATTTTATTTTTGACGCCCACTTTGTTCCTAAGATCCTTAATGGACTTTAAAGAGGACTTCTCTTGTTTTTCTAATTGACATGCATCACAAAGGTGGTCCTTAGTAAAGTCTAGTTTTCGTATACCTCTCACTAAGTTCTTTTGGGTATTCTCTTAAGATTTTTCATACTAAAATGACAAAGTCTCCTATGCCAAAGCCATGATTCATCAGAAATAGTTTTCAAATAAAAAGCAGTAGGAGATTGAATAGAATTCAAATCTAGCATGTAAATATTATTTACCCTTTTTCCATTTAAAACTTCTTTCCCATTTAGGCTTAATATGCAGCTAGTAGGTAAAAATTTTATATTATAACCCTTGTCACATAGCTGACTAATACATAACAAATTATGTTTTAAGCCTTCAACCAATAACACATTGTCTATGAAAAAGTTTTTGAAATTTCCAATCATACCAAATCCAACCACTTTCTTTGTGGTATTATCTCCAAGTGTAACCTTGCCTCCATTTCTGGCTTCCAGCGTTATGAATTGAGCAGTATCTCCAGTCATATGCTTTAAACATCCGCTGTCCAGATACCATATGCTCCCACGAGGTCTTGTGTGAGAGCAATCCTGCAAAACTCTCAAATGTTAGACCTGGGAACCCAAACAAGTTTGGGTTCACCATTTAGCAATTTATAATCAGATGCATGTATGATATGTCTAGGTTTATGCATCTTAGGTCTCCACACCAAATTAGATTTCATCTTCAAAGTACAGGTGTGAGTTATATGTCCCAAAAATCCACAATTATTACATTTAACATTAGGAAAAATATTCTTAAGTTTTCTTCCATATGATTGTCTTCTAAGGGATTTCATGAATTTAGGATAATATTTAGGATTTGTAAAATCTTCAAGTTTAGGGGGTTTCCTATTATCCTCAAGAGCTCTTATTGTCAGTTTATAGAATGAATTCCTATCTTTCAAGATTCAATTTGTATAATTGATTCCATATGTTTTGCTCTCTGATTCATCCTTAAAATTCTTAAATTCTTTTTCAAGATCAGCATAGGATGATTTTAAATTTTCAAAATTCTTATTCAAGTCATCATATTCATCAAGTTATTTCATGTGGTTGTCATCTTTTAATGCATGATCTTTCCTAAGGATTTCATGTTCCTTCTTGAGCTCTTCCAATTCTAAACTCAAACTAGCATGCATCTTTTTCATTTTCCTATATGCATCATGCATGTGTTCAGAAACTTCAAATAATTCATCATAGATTAAGTCACATACCTCTTCTTGATCGGAATGATCAAAATTGTCTGCCATCAAGCAAAGGTTGGTGACTTCTTCTTCTTTTTTAGTCTCAGATGAGTCTGAAGCTGAGTCCGCCCAGAAAGCTCTTTAAAACTTCTTCTTGCCCTTATTTACCATTGGTTTCTCCTCTACCTTCTCCTTGCTAGGAGTGGCTTTGAGTTTTGGGAAATCAGTCTTGATATGACCTGGTTTCCTGCATTCATAACAAATCACTTCATTAGAAACCTTGCCATTTCTGTTAAACTTACCTCTATTCCATTGCTGGCGTCTCTTCTACTTCCTCTTTAAAAAGCTTCTGAATTGTCTATTCATCAATGCAATATCATCTTCATCCTCAGGTTGTGAGTGTTCACTCTCTGACTCTTCCACTTTTAGTGCAATATTCTTCTCCTTTCGTGGTTCACCTGCATCAATCTTTCTTTGACTTACTCCTTGCTCATAAGCAATGAGTGAACCAAGAAGATTGTCAATAGAATAAATGTTAAGATCTTTAGACTCTATAATTGAAGTAATTTTAGCATCATAAGCAGTAGGTAAACAACGAAGAATCTTATTAACCATTTCAGCATTAGTTAATTCCCTACCAAGTGCATGCAAAGAAGTGACAATTTGTGTGAATCTTGTGTATATGTCAGAAATAGATTCATTAGGTTTCATGCGAAATAATTCATAGTCATGTAACAAGATATTGAGTCTTGATTGTTTAACCTCATTTGTCCCTTCATAAGTTATACAAAGTCTATCTCATATGTCCTTTCCGCTTTTGCAAGTGGAAACTCGCATGTAGTCTTCAGATTTTAAAGCACAAAAGAAACTATTTAGACATTTGGCATTTAATTGTGTTAAGTCACATTCTTCTATAGTCCAATCAGCAAAAGGTGTTTCTACTCTAACTCCATCAACTAATCTAGTTGGTTTTGTGTAACCTTCTTGGACTAGCATCCACATACGATAATCAAGTGACTGTAAGAAAGTTGACATGCGTGTTTTCCAAAAATCAAAAGGATTATTGTCAAAGAGTGGAGGTCTAGTAATAGAGTAACCTTCAGGTGTGTTTCGATTTTTGAATGTAGCCATCTACGTTAATCAAAAAGTAGTTCAAACTTATGATTTTGAAACGATGCTCTGATACCACTTGTTGAGTCTAGTAAATAGGTTGTTAGACCTAAGTTAATGTCCCAAGGCTACCAAGAGGGGGGGGTGAATTGGTAGTTTAAAAAATTTAAGCCCTCTTTGAATTTAAGTTGAACCGAAATGAAAATTTTTATTTTAAGTTTTTCTAGAAAATGTTTTTCAACCACAGAGTTTTTAAAATTAAAAATAAAATGCGAAAATATAAAAATAGTAAAGTAAATGACACCAGATTTATAGTGGTTTGGTCTAAAACCAGACCTACATCCACTCCCTAGAGGCACCCTCTGAGTATTGCACTAATACCAATAGTGACTCTCCTTTTGCACCCACAGCAAGGCGGAGAAGCCTTTACAAAACACTCTTTTCACCACTACCCGGAGCTGCAGAGAATCATCATCCTTTTACACAATCCCCAGTGTTGGCAGAGAACCGTCCGTCCTTTCACACAATCCCCAGTGTTGGTAGAGAACCATCGTCCTTTCACACTCTCTTAGTGTGGGCAGCGAACCCTTCGGCTATTCCGGCTATTCACACTCTCCAAGTGTAGGCAGCGAACCCTTCGGCTATTCACACTCTCCAAGTGTAGGCAGCAAACCCTTCGGCTGTTCACACTCTCCAAGTGTAGGCAGCGAACCCTTCGGCTGTTCACACTCTCCAAGTGTCGGCAGAGAACCGAATCTCCTTGACAGATCTTCTCACAAGAATCTAGAAGGAAGAAGGAAAAGAGTGAATTAATCCCAATTCACAAGTAGAGATTCTTACCTTTAAACTCCAAGTGAAGCCTTCACGCTCCAGTGGTAGGAATCCTCCTTTGAATGCACTCTCCCACTCTCTCCTTGGCTATTCTCTCAAGAGGCACGAAGATCAAATGACAAAAAGATTGGGTGGCAGTCTAATTTGGACTAATTATAGAAAAGATAAGAAAAACCGCCCAAAAACTACAAGTTTTCAATTCTGTACGCAGTGGATCGTCCCGTACGATCGTGGATCATCCTGGACGATATTACTTAAACGCTTTGAAACGACCCTATTTGTATATGTGTACGAAATCTCTTCGTACAAGCTGATCGTACCCCACGAACTAAGTTCGTCCGATACGAACGGTTATTACAAGGTCAGTTCCAGAAACTGCAGAAAAACCATCTTAAGTCGGTTATCGTCTGGACTAAAATTGAATTCGCCTGGACTAAAATTTACAGAGAACCGATCGTCCTGGACGATATTTAATTTCGTCTAGACGAAAATTTTATAGAGAACAGATCGTCATGTACGATAATTTAATTTCATCTGGACAAAAATTTTACAGAGACCAGATCATCCTGGACGATATTTAATTTCGTCTGGACGAAAATTTTATAGAGAACAAATCGTCATGAAAGATAATTTAATTTTATCTGGATGAAAATTTTACAGAGGATAAATCGTCCCGGAAGATTTTAATTTCGTCCTGGACGAATAGGACTTAGAAAAAATTTTCAAGCCAGTTCCTATTCGTTCCATTTGCTCAATAGGAGATAACTGTCTGATCGTCCCGTACGAACAGATATCCTCCCGTACGATCAGTATAAATTTTATATGATCTCCTTATGTGTGTGTATGATTTTATCCACTCAATTACAATCACTCCATTTCAATTTTATTTCAAAGAAAATTACAATGCTTCAAATTCACAAAGTAATTCATGTTGAATTTGATTTGAAGACTTAGTGTTCTGGAGTTTGATTTTCCTGAAATGTTAGTACACACAAGAGCAAAAACAAATCTTCTAAAATTATTAGGAGATAACTACACATTTGAAAAATAATGTTTGGAATCATCAAAATTATATAAGTTGCAAAAATATAAAGCATATAAATAGCAACTATCTTAACAGATATAACTGTTCGTCCTAGGATGAACTTATTTCGTACAGGATGATGATTAGGTATGAAGTCAGTTCGTACTAATATATATTGGATTTGTATGCAATTATTTTAACACTATTTGTACGGGACGATCTGATGATCATCCAAGACGATCGACTATGTTCAAACTTGAAAGTCAGTAGTTTTTGGACGGTTTTTCGTGTCTTTCCTATATAAAGTCCACTTAAAATTTTCTTGTAATCTTTTTGCCCACTGATCTTCGTGTTAACTGAAGGGAGAGTGTGAGAGAGTGTTTAAAGAAGGATTCTTACTACTGGAGCGTAAAGGATTCACTTGGAACTCAAAGGTAAGAATCTCCAATTATGATTTGTAATTACTTCACTCTTTTCTCTTGTCCTTCTAGATTTCTTGTGAGAAGATTGTTCAAGGAGATCTGATTCTCTACCGATACTTGGAGAGTGTGAACAGCCAAAGGGTTCTCTACTGACACTTGGAGAGTGTGAACAGCCGATGGGTTCTCTTCCTACACTTAGAGAGTGTGAACAACCGAAGGGTTCTCTACTAACACTTAGAGAGTGTAAAAGGACGACGGTTCTCTGCCGCACCGAGTAGTGGTGGAAGAGAGTTTTTGTGAAGCCTTCTCCGCCTTACTATGGGTTCAAAAGGAGAGTCACTTGTGGTATTAGTGCAATACTCGGAGGGTGCCTCCAGGGAGTGGATGTAGGTTGTATTTGACCGAACCACTATAAATCTTGTGTCTTTTTATTTTTCGCTTCTTTTGTTTTTACTTTTTAATTTGTGATTGAAAAACCTTTTCTACAAAAATTCACTAAAGTTATTATCAGTTCAATTTTAAAAAGAGGGATAAATTTTTATTACCAATTCTCCCCCCATTTGGTTAGCCGCTGGGATATAAGTTTAGATCTAACAACCTAATTCATATTGAACAAGTTTTAATAGGACCCTGATTAGGCAAAGGAGGAGGAGGTGGTGGCTAAAAAAGACTATGTATGGAAGCAAACTACTCCCTAAACCAGGTTATATCCTGGCCATGCTACTACTTCTAATGTGCCACATATAAATCAAATCAAGAAAAATCCTCCGCATGCTACTACTCCTATGCAGCAATATAAGAGTCAAACATAGCCTCCCACTAATCGAACCGCTCCACCAGCTGATCCAACTGTGAGTACTGGAAAAATCAGAATATGAGTAGAAATAGGTACAGTAGCAGGTACAGGAGCAGCTTCCTCCTCATCTCTCTCATCCTTCTCGTGCTCAGGGTGGAGACGAGTACTATGAAGAGTATGAAAGGAGCTGTTGTTGTAATAGAATGATTGAAAGTTTGGTGGGGCATGATATTGAAGATTATATTGGTTTCTAGGACGTTGTCCTAAAGCAAGGTTATATTTTCTTCTTCTTCATGGATCCCTAATACTGGTCAGGTGCTTGATATAGAGAAAGAGAAGGTTAGTGGCATCAAACTCCCTATGGACCATGATATAAAAGGTGGTGATTGAGAGTAGGGGAGTGATGTGGATATGATCAACAACCTTTAGAATTACTGAGGTGCGAAAGACATGTTAGATTACCCTAGCATCTTTGACTAAGGTGCTTGAGGACCTAACATGGTAGGAGATATTTGTGTTTCTCAATACCAATAAAAATCAGGATATGACGACATGGTATGAAGTTTATCTCCAGTAGTAGAAAGCTAGAGGAGTTCATGACAATCCTGGTATGTAATCTCTACTAGACGTCTGTTGACATAGGATTGCAGGGCAGTGTATAAAGCATTTATCCTAAGGCTAGTAAAGAACTCATAAAAGAGTTCGAAATTGAAAGGGCAAGCTAGTGTCAAAATAAAGGTGAGAGAGGTATGAGTGAAAAGATCTAGTATCGGGTAGGTGAGTGTTTGAGGATTGACAATCCTTGATAGAATGATCCCGACAGTTTTGTATCAAAGATAGGAAGTTTGGTCAGCCACCTCAGTGAAATATGGGTGAACAGACGCCCTCGAGGAACTACCGGTCGCCATCTTGGACCATTTTCCACTAGCTGTTGATAAGGGTTTAGAGTTTGAGGGAGATTGAAAGAGGAATAGCAAGATTTAGGGTGAAAAAACCCTTTAAATTTGGTTGTTTATAAACAATCAGTCACATCATCCAGGAAGATCGAAGGATCATCAATGACAATAAGAAAAATTTATGATGTTTGAGATGATTGGTCAAAAAGGTGGTCCTAATGTCTAAGACAATCAGACATCATCTAGGATGATTAGACTCAGGCGATTATCCCAAGCAGTCATGCCGATGACTATTGATGAAATGGATCATATAGGATAACTAGGTGGATCGTCAATGATGGTCAATAATAATGGACCATACCGACCAAATTTAAAATGTGTAACTATTTTTGCCACATGGATCATCATTCAAGATGAACATGTGTATGGTCTAGAATAATCACAAATAATTGACCAGGATTCGATTAGATCGTCCATGATGATGTGGATCATTCACGATGATCTCAAATGATTGAGTAAGATGAGCCGTTAGATTGATGATGAAGGGTGATTTGAAGATATCATCCAGGATGATAGAAATATCATCCAGGATGATGTGATAAAAAAATTTAAATTTTGAGGATGGAGGGAGGTGATCATAAGGTGCCCCAAAATATAAAAACTTAGTAAAAATCAAATATAAAATAACAAAAAGATGATAAAAATGACAAAAAGAATGAAAAACAAAGTTTTTTTATCAAAGCATGAATATTATAAATTTTCCAAGTGATTGAATTAAAAATTTGTAAAAATTGAGTTAATATCATTGAAATCTGAAAAATGATAGAAAAAATGATCCTATTATCCCCAGCTCGGATTCCCTATATGGTAAAAATCTTTGGAAAACAAAAATTTAATTCAAAAAGAAATCAGCCAAGAAAAGTGATATATTCAACACTTCATTCCATAAAACATATTTGATAGAGTAATGTACCAAAGTAATTTTTCAAAATTAATGGTTTCAAAAATCAAGTGATCGAAGATATCAAGTGACATGAATTTTTCTAAGATTTAAATGTTTGAAAGAGAATGAATCTTGATTTTTATGGGCTCATTTTGTGCCTCTTATCAATTGTTTAAAACACTTTGTACATCTTTTAATTGTTAATACAGTTTGTGTATATTTCAATTTTTTTGGCGATCATTGCACATCTTTTCACCTTTTCTTTTTTTTTCTCATTTTATGCATATTGTCATTTTTGTAAGATAGCTCTCTTTCAAAACCTTTAAAGACTCTCAGTTGTGAGAATATCTTCTAGATAATATAGAAGAAAACCTCATTCTCTAATATAATGAAAAATAAACTACAAATTAAAATCATATTCATATGATTAATGCAACTACTTGATCCAGAAAAGCTTTTAAGTGATTTAATGAATTTGAATATTATTCATATGAGAAAAATTATTATAGGAAGATTGAAAAGATCTAAAATTCAAAGTCCTATTTTTAATTTGAAAAGAAACTTACTCCTCTCAAGGAGTTAGAGGAAGGGAAAAATTCAACAGTGTTTCTTCCTTTAACTAATTTAGAGATGTTAACCACTTATTATAAATTTTTAAAAGTAAAAATAAAACATAAAATATCAATTCAGTAGTGACCAAAAGAAAACTGAAAGAAAAACAAATTTATAAGAAATAAAAACACAAAAAGCTACAATAACTAAACAAAAATCAATAATCTAAGAAAAAAAACATTTTTTGGAAGAATTGTATTTGCTCTTGTGTGTACTAACATTACAGGGAAAAAGAACTCCAGACTGCGAAGACTTCAAATTAAAATCAGCATGAGATACCTTGAAATTTTTGAAGCTTGCACTTTGCTTAGAAATCAAATTGAAAGGGAGTGATTGTAACTTGAGTGAATAAAAACATGCACACACAAATAAGGAGATCATATTAATTTTGTATTGATCGTACAGGACGATTTTCGTTCGTACTGGACGATCAGACAGTTATCTCCTACAGAGCATTTGGAACGAATAGGAACTTGCTCTAAAAATTTTTTTCTAAGTCCTATTCGTCCAGGACGAAAAATAAAATATCGTACAGGACGATTTGCTCTCTGGAAAATTTTCGTCCAGATGAAATTAAATATCGTACAGGACGATCAGTCCTCTGTAAAATTTTCGTTCAGACGAAATCAAATATCGTACAGGACGATCAGTCCTCTGTAAAATTTTCGTCCAGACGAAATCAAATATCGTACAGGACGATCAGTCCTCTGTAAAATTTTCGTCCAGACGAATAAATTTTCGTCCAAACGATTAACCGACTTAAGACAGTTTTTTCAGCAGTTTCTAGAATCGACCTTGAAATAACTGTTCGTACTGGACGAACTTAGTTCGTACAGGACGATCATCTGTACGAAGACATTTCGTACACATATTCAAATAGGGTCGTTTCTGATCGTTTAAGTAAAATCGTCCAGGACGATCCACGATCGTACAGGACGATCCACTGCGTACAGAATTGAATACTTGCAGTTTTTGGGCTGTTTTTCTTGTCCTTTATATAAATAGTCCAAATTAGACTGCCACCCTATCTTTTTGTCATTTGATCTTCGTGCCTCTTGAGAGAAAAGCCAAGGAGAGAGTGGAAGAGAACATTCAAGGGAGGATTCCTACCATTGGAGCGAGAAGGCTTCACTTTGAGTTCAAAGGTAAGAGTCTCTACTTGTGAATTGGAATTACTTCACTCTCTTCTTTCTTCCTTCTAGATTCTTGTGAGAAGATCTGTCAAGGGATCCGGTTCTCCGGTTCTCTGCCGACACTTGGAGAGTGTGAACAGCCGAAGGGTTCTCTGCCCACACTAGGAGAGTGTGAAAGGACGAAGGGTTCTCTGCCCACACTAGTGGAGAAGGGTGTGCCCACACTAGGAGAGTGTGAAAGGACGAAGGGTTCTCTGCCGACACTTGGAGGGTGTGAAAGGACGAAGGGTTCTCTGCCTACACTTGGAGGGTGTGAAAGGACGACGGTTCTCTGCCAACACTGGGTTTTGTGTAAAAGGACGGACGGTTCTCTACCGCACCGGGGAGTGGTGAAAAGAGTATGTTGTAAGGGCTTCTCCGCCTTGCTGTGGGTGCAAAAGGAGAGTCACTATTGGTATTAGTGCAATACTCAGAGGGTGCCTCTGGGGAGTGGATGTAGGTCTGGTTATAGACCGAACCACTATAAATCTGGTGTCATTTACTTTACTGTTTTTTTACATTTCCGCACTTTTTATTTCAGTTTTTAAAAACTCTGTGGTTGAAAAATCTTTTTCTACAAAATTTAAAAGAAATTCTTTTGTGTGTTTAAAAAGGGGACTAAATTTTAATTTAGATTTTTAAACTACCAATTCACCCCCCTCTTGGTAGCCTTGGGACATTCGCTTAGGCTTAACAACCTAAGTACTAGACTCAACAAGTTAACAAGTGGTATCAGAGCTCCGTTTCAATATTATAAGTTTGAACTACTTTTTGATTAACGTAGATGGCTACTTTTGGAAATCGAAACACACCTGAGGGTTACTCTATAACTAGACCTCCACTGTTTGACAATATTCCTTTTGATTTTTGGAAAACACGCATGTCTACTTTCTTACAGTCACTTGATTATCGCATGTGGATGTTAGTACAAGATGGATACACAAAACCAACTAGATTAGTTGATGGAGTGATGGTAGAAATACCTTTTACTGATTGGACTGTAGAAGAACGTGACTTAGCACAATTAAATGCCAAATGTTTAAATAGTTTCTTTTGTGCTTTAAAATCTGAAGACTACATGCGGGTTTCCACTTGCAAAAGCGGAAAGGACATATGGGATAGACTTTGTATAACTTATGAAGGGACAAATGAGGTTAAACAATCAAGACTCAATATCTTGTTACATGACTATGAATTGTTTCGCATGAAACCTAATGAATCTATTTCAGACATGTACACAAGATTTACACAAATTGTCACTTCTTTGCATGCACTTGGTAGGGAATTAACTAATGCTGAAATGGTCAATAAAATTCTTCGTTGGTTTACCTACTACTTATGATGCAAAAATTACTGCAATTACAGAGTCTAAAGATTTAAACATTTATTCTATTGACAATCTTCTTGGTTCACTCATTGCTTATGAGCAAGGAGTAAGTCAAAGGAAGATTGATGCAGGTGAACCACGAAGGGAGAAGAATATAGCATTAAAAGTGGAAGAGTCAGAGAGTGAACACTCACAACCTGAGGATGAAGATGATGTTGCACTAATGACTAGACAATTCAGAAGCTTTTTAAGGAGGAAGCAGAAGAAACGCCAGCAATGGAATAGAGGTAAGTTTAACAGAAATGGCAAGGTTTCTAATGAATTAATTTGTTATGAATGCAGGAAACCTGGTCATATCAAGACTGATTGCCCAAAACTCAAAGCTACTCCTAGCAAGGAGAAGATTGAGGAGAAACCAATGGTAAAGAAGGGCAAGAAGAAGTTTCAAAGAGCTTTTTGGGCGGACTCAGCTTCAGACTCATCTGAGACAGAAAAAGAAGAAGAAGTCACTAATCTTTGCTTGATGGCAGACAATGTGGATCACTCAGATCAAGAAGAGGTATGTGACCTATCCTATGATGAATTATTTGAAGTTTCTGAACACATGCATGATGCATATAGGAAAATGAAAAGGATGCATGCTAGTGTTAACTTAGAACTGGAAGAACTCAAAAAGGAACATGAAATCCTTAGGAAAGACCATGCTTTAATAGATAACAACCACATGAAAAACTACTTGATGAATATGATGACTTGAATAAAAATTTTGAAAATCTAAAATCATCCTATGCTGATCTTGAAAAGGAATTTAAAAATTTTAAGGATGAATCTGAGAGCAAAGCATATAGAATCAATTATACCAATCGAATTTTGGAAGATATGAATTCATTTTACAAATTGACCATAAAAGCTCTCGAGGATAATAGGAAACCCCCCAGACTTGAAGATTTTACAAATCCTAAATATTATCCTAAATTCATGAAATCCCTTAGAAGACAATCACATGGAAGAAAACTTAGGAATATTTTTCCTAATGTTAAATGTAATAATTGTGGATTTTTGGGACATATAGCTCACACCTGTACCTTGATGATGAAATCTAATTTGGTGTGGAGAACTAAGATGCATAAACCTAGACATATCATACATGCATCTGATTATAAATTGCTAAAAGGTGAACCCAAACTTGTTTGGGTTCCCAGGTCTAATATTTGATATTTTTGCAGGATTGCTCTCACACAAGACCTCGTGGGAGCATATGGTACCTGGATAGCGGATGTTCAAAGCATATGACTGGAGACACTACACAATTCATATCGCTAGAAGCCAGGAACGGAGGCAAGGTTACACTTGGAGATAATACCACAAAGAAGGTGGTTGGATCTGGTATGATTGGTAATTTTAAAAACTTTTTTATAGACAATGTGTTATTGGTTGAAGGCTTAAAGCATAATTTGTTAAGTATAAGTCAGCTATGTGACAAGGGCTATAATGTGAATTTTTTTACCTACTAGCTGCATATTAAGCCTAAATGGAAAAGAAGTTTTAAATGGAAAAAGGGTAAACAATGTTTACATGCTAGATTTGAATTCATTTCATACTCCTATTGCTTTTTGTTTGAAAACTGTTTCTGATGAATCTTGGCTTTGGCATAGGAGACTTTGTCATTCTAGTATGAAAAATCTTAGGAGAATTACCCAAAAGAATTTGGTAAGAGGTATACCAAAACTAGACTTTACTAAGGACCATCTTTGTGATGCATGTCAATTAGGGAAACAAGTAAAGTCCTCTTTTAAGTCCAATAATGATCTTAGAACTAGTAAACCATTGGAAATTCTTCACATGGACCTTTTTGGACCAGTAGGAACTGTAAGTCTAGGAGGAAAGTTATACGGATTTGTTATTGTGGATGATTTCTCTAGGTTCACTTGGGTTAGATTCCTTTTTCATAAAAGTGAATCATTTGAGGAATTCAGAAATTTTTCAACTTGGATTCAGAGAAAACTAGGATGTGAAATAATGTCTATACAAAGTGATCATGGAGGAGAATTTGAAAATGATAGATTTGAGAATTTCTGTAAAGAAAAAGGGATTGATCACAACTTTTCTGCTCCTAGAACACCTCAACAAAATGGAACAGTTGAAAGGAAAAACAGAACATTAATAGAAGCCGCCAGAGCAATGTTGACAGAATACTCTCTTCCTAAATATTTTTGGGCTGAGGCGGTTAGCACTGCATGTTATGTTCTGAATAGGGTGAATGTGAGATCAAATTTAAATAAAACACCCTATGAGTTACTAAAAAGGTAGAACACCAAATTTGTCTCATTTGCATGTTTTTGGATGCAAGGTGTTCATTCATAACAATGGAAAATCTGCCTTAGGAAAATTTGATCCAAAATCAGATGAAGGAATTTTTGTTGGATATTCAAGTGTTGGAAAATCTTATAGAGTATTCAACAAAAGAACTTTAGTGATTGAAGAAACCACACATGTTGTGTATTTGATGAATCTGGGAATTTAGAAAAGCCAAACATTGTTGAAGAAGAAATTGAAGAAAACTCCCAAAAGATTGATAAATTAAATTTGGAAGAAAATGTGGAAGAAAATTTTGAAAGAGAAAACCCTTTGCCTAGAGATTTGAATTTTTTCTAAAAATCACCCAAGAGAATTGATTATAGGAGAACCTAGTGAGGGTGTTAGAACTAGGCATGGATTAAATAAGGAAGTCAATCACTCAGCCTTTATTTCAACTATAGAACCCACTAATATTGATCAGGCACTTTCTGATGAATTTTGGATATTGGCCATGCAAGAAGAGTTAAATCAATTTGTAAGAAATAAAGTTTGGGAATTAACTACAAGGCCAAAAGATCAAAGTATTGTTGGAACAAAGTGGGTATTCAAAAATAAAATGAATGACTCAGGAGTAGTCATTAGAAATAAGGCTAGATTAGTTGCAAAGGGGTATAATCAAATTGAAGGAATTGATTTTGAGAGACCTTTGCTCCTGTAGCAAGACTTGAAGCAATTAGGGTTTTACTTGCCTTTGCCTGTTTTAAAAATTTTAAATTGTTTCAAATGGATGTCAAAAGTGCCTTTTTGAATGGTATTATTGAAGAAGATGTTTATGTAGAACAACCTCCAGGATTTGAAAATTCAAAATACCCAAATCATGTTTTTAAGTTAAAAAAGGCATTATATGGATTGAAACAGGCACCTAGGGCTTGGTATGAGAGATTGAGCACTTTCCTACTTGAAAAGATCTTTTGAGAAAGGGAATGTGGATACAACTCTCTTCTTAAAGAAATTTGGAAAGGATATACTCATTGTTCAAATTTATGTGGATGATATCATCTTTGGATCTACAAATAAAAATCTTTGTGATGATTTTTCTAATACAATGAGTAGTGAATTTGAAATGAGTCTAATGGGAGATTTAAATTACTTTCTAGGTTTTAGCATCAAGCAACTTGAGGAAGGAACATTTCTTAGTCAAACTAAATATATTAAGGACATCCTCAAGAAATATGAAATGGACAATGCTAAACCTGTTAGTACACCAATGAGTTCTTCAGTTCAGTTAGATAAGGACCTTAAGGGAAAATCTGTTGATCAAAAGAAATATAGAGGGATTATTGGATCTTTGCTTTACTTGACTGCTAGCCGACCAGATATTATGTTCAGTGTTTGCTTATGTGCTAGATTTCAATCAGATCCAAAAGAATCACATTTGATAGCAGTAAAAAGGATTTTGAGATACTTACTAGGAACTCAAAACTTAGGAATTTGGTATCCTAAGTTTAGCTCTTCATTTGAAATTATTGGTTATTCAGATTCTGACTTTGCAGGCTGTAGAGTGGATAGGAAAAGCACTTCTGGAACATGTCAATTTATTGGAAATTCATTAGTCTCTTGGTCCAGTAGAAAACAAAATTCAGTAGCCCTATCTACTGCAGAAGCAGAATACATTGCATTAGGAAGTTGTGTGGCACAAGTACTTTGGTTAAAACAACAGTTGATTGATTTAGGATTATCTGTAGGCACTATTGCAATTTATTGTGACAATACTAGTGCTATTTGCATTTCCAAAAATCCTATTCAACATTCTAGAACCAAACACATAGATATAAGACATCATTTCATAAGGGATCATGTATCCAAAGGAGAAATTGAACTCACACATGTTTCAACTGAAAATCAACTTGCTGACATTTTTACAAAACCTTTAGCCCTTGATATCTTCAGTACTTTGAGAACAAGACTAGGTGTTATTGATTTAAATGCCTAAACAAAATGTCTTTGCAACATTGATGTTTTTTATGTTTTTTTTTTTTTTTTTTTTTTTTTTTTTTTTTGTTTTGTGAATTTTGTGTGTGTTCTGAATGAATTTTTTTTTAATGTAATGTTAGTTTTCTGTGTTTTTAAAAGTTTGGTTTGATTTTCTTAAATTAAAATTAAAAAATTCAAAAATTGAAGAAAATCGTCCAGGACGAAATTTGGTTCGTACTGGACGATGTGTGAAAAATTGGTTTGCGTGCATTTTAACCGTTTTTGAGAGTTTTTTTTTTTTTAATTTGATCGTCTGTACGATCTTAATATCGTACCGGACGAACCTTTTCCTTTTTCTCAAACGACGGGACGATTGAATGAAGCGGTTGAGTGGATAAGACAGTTTTTTAAATGTTTTGATCGTCTGTACGAAACTTTATTTCGTCTGTACGATCGGTTAAGTCAAATGTCTGTACGAAAGGACGCATCGTAAGTTGTGTTGATTACGAAAAGTCGTTTCATTTTGGTCGAATTGGATCGTCTGTACGAAATTGCTTCGTCCAGACGAACTACGATTTTCGTCCAGGACGAATATTTTTCGTCCAGGACGAACGTATCGTTTTCTTTAAATATGAAGGCTTTCTAACTCAACTATCACACTTTCAAACTTCTCTTTCAATTCCTTTCTACTTTCCACTTTTCAATGGCCTCCTCAAGCAAAAGACAAAAGGTGTTGGTGAAGAAGCCCAATAGAAATGCCTCAGATAACTTCCTATCTAAGGCAAATGAGAATCCTTTCCTCGTTTCGCTTCTGCCAAAATCACTCCTTCTCGCATCCTGATCCAAAGCGAGATAAACTTTAAGGTAATACACCTTTTTGACTCAACCCAATTCCATTTCATACTTTCTCTCGTCCATTTCTACAACAAGCAGACTTTTCTCTACTTTCTAGCCAACATGTCTTTCAACTCTGACCACTCTTGCATTAGATCCTATGTCTTCAAGCAAAAAGTAGAAATCACCAAGCATGACATTGGTGCATTTCTAAACCTTAGGACTGAAGGATATAGAGCCCATACCTTAATGTCTGAAAACATATTTAGATGGGATAAAATCAATGGTACAATTAGAACAAGTGTTGTAAACTATCATGTTGCTAGAGTTTCAGGAATGACCCAAAATGCCCGTATCATCCAGCATATCCTTAGATCTTCAATCATTCCTAAAGCTGGTGATAGGATAAACATTACTCCTCTCCTTTCTGTTCTAACCTTTTTAATTATGGCTCGTCACCCTATCGACGAAGCCCAACTCATCATAGATCATCTCTATGGGCTTTCTGAAATAGGACATGCTGAACAGAAAAGGAAGAAGAATATTTCTTTGGGACATTTAATTACCTACATTTTAGAGAAGAAATACAATTTGGTTCATCCTGATGAAGATTATGAAGAGCCAGTCTACTACAATGATGCATCCTTCAGATTGCTCTTCAGGGAGGAGAAAGAAAAAGAAAAAGCACATGCCAGTGCTTCAGAAGAAGAAGAAGAAGAAGGAGCGCATACCTCTGCACCTCAGTCAGATTATCAGAATCTGATTGAGAGATTTGATAGATTAGAGACTCATATTGATCAAAGATTTGATCAATTTGATGCTCAACTTGTGCAGCAACAACATGACATTGGTGTTATTAAAAATGAAGTACATGATATCAATACCAATGTAATGTTGATGGCCTCCTACTTTAACCTTTTCGGTGGCATTCCTCCTCCTCCTCCTCCTCCAGAACAGTAGAGATGATTTTTATGTGTTTTTTGTTGTACTTGTGTTGTATTTTTTGTTGTGTTGTTGTGTTAGTTACTCATGTTTTTTTTATGTCTTGTTATGTTAATGTTTTTGTTAAGTGTATGTTTTGTCTTTTATTTTAAGTTGTGTTTAGCTTTTGTGAAATGTAATCCTTTCATATAAATCAATGCATTTCGCACTTGTTTCAATATTGATTTGTTTTTGAAATGTGGTTAATTTTTATGAATTTCATTAGTATTATTTAATCTTCATAGTGCTTAAATTAGATTGTAATTTGAGATTATCTACATTAGAAAATCTAGTCTTTCTAAATTTAAAAGTTGTTTATAACTTGTTGTAATTAGAATTTTTAAATTCATGTCTATTCATTTAGACTACATAAAAGTTAAAATTATTATTGCAATTTAGATGTTTACTTATTTTGTATTTCCTTGTTCAAATAATATTTATGTACTTAGAAATATTTGAAATTTTAGATTATTGATTTTGGAAAGAATTGGTCTAAATTACTCTTGAAAATTGTACAAAAAGTACAAAAATCAAAAGAAATGCGCAATGGTTCGCAAATATGAAAAAGAGGCACAAAATCAGCTCAATATCAATAGATGCACAAAAATGTGCTCAAAAATTTAAAAAAAAAGATGCGCAAAGCGCCACATGTAGTAATTCTCTTCTTTCCAAATTCTTTCAATCTCTTAATTCAAATTGATCTTATGTTCATTTATATTCTATTGAACTTTGAAATATAGAATTTTTTCTTCATCTCTCTTGTAATGATTTTCTATATTGAAATGTCTAAATTGAATCATGTCTTTGCTAAATTCTTCTTACTTACAATGTTATATCCCTTTTTAAATCTCCTGAATTTCTATGATTGACCTAATGTTTTTAGTTGAAAATTGCATATCTTATATCAATCACCATTTAGATTAAATATTCAAATGAATTTTCATACAATTACTTACATTTCTTGTCTATTTCTTCTTCACTTTTTGTTGTTGTCAAAAAGGGGGAGAAATCATTATGTTTGTATGTGTTTGTGTTTTTTGTTTGTGTTGTGTTTTGTTTTTTTTTTTGTGTTTGTTTTTTTTGTTTTGTAAAATTAAAAAAAATTTTTTCTTGGTTTAAATTGCCTCCTCATTTTCATGTGTTCATCAATTCAGGGGGAGTTTAGGAGATTTGTTTAAATTGAAATCATACAAACAATAATCGTTTTGCCATCATCAAAAAGGGGGAGATTGTTAGGAAAGTTGCTATTTGCATGTTTTACATTCTTGCAACTTATATAGTTTTGATGATTCCAAACATTATTGTTCAAATGTGTAGTTATCTCCTAACATTTTTTGGAAGAATTGTATTTGCTCTTGTGTGTACTAACATTACAGGGAAAAAGAACTCCAGACTGCGAAGACTTCAAATTAAAATCAGCATGAGATACCTTGAAATTTTTGAAGCTTGCACTTTGCTTAGAAATCAAATTGAAAGGGAGTGATTGTAACTTGAGTGAATAAAAACATGCACACACAAATAAGGAGATCATATTAATTTTGTATTGATCGTACAGGATGATTTTCGTTCGTACTGGACGATCAGACAGTTATCTCCTACAGAGCATTTTGGAACGAATAGGAACTTGCTCTAAAAATTTTTTCTAAGTCCTATTCGTCCAGGACGAAAATAAAATATCGTACAGGACGATTTGCTCTCTAGAAAATTTTCGTCTAGACGAAATTAAATATCGTACAGGACGATCAGTCCTCTGTAAAATTTTCGTTCAGACGAAATCAAATATCATACAGGACGATCAGTCCTCTGTAAAATTTTCGTCCAGACGAAATCAAATATCGTACAGGATGATCAGTCCTCTGTAAAATTTTCGTCCAGACGAATAAATTTTCGTCCAAACGATTAACCGACTTAAGACAGTTTTTTCAGCAGTTTCTAGAATCGACCTTGAAATAACCGTTCGTACTGGACGAACTTAGTTCGTACAGGACGATCATCTGTACGAAGACATTTCGTACACATATTCAAATAGGGTCGTTTCTGATCGTTTAAGTAAAATCGTCCAGGACGATCCACGATCGTACAGGACGATCCACTGCGTACAGAATTGAATACTTGCAGTTTTTGGGCTGTTTTTCTTGTCCTTTATATAAATAGTCCAAATTAGACTGCCACCCTATCTTTTTGTCATTTGATCTTCGTGCCTCTTGAGAGAAAAGCCAAGGAGAGAGTGGAAGAGAACATTCAAGGGAGGATTCCTACCATTGGAGCGAGAAGGCTTCACTTTGAGTTCAAAGGTAAGAGTCTCTACTTGTGAATTGGAATTACTTCACTCTCTTCTTTCTTCCTTCTAGATTCTTGTGAGAAGATCTGTCAAGGAGATCCGGTTCTCTGCCGACACTTGGAGAGTGTGAACAGCCGAAGGAAGGGGTTCTCTGCCCACACTAGGAGAGTGTGAAAGGACGAAGGGTTCTCTGCCCACACTAGGAGAGTGTGAAAGGACGAAGGGTTCTCTGCCGACACTTGGAAGGGTGCCCACACTAGGAGAGTGTGAAAGGACGAAGGGTTCTCTGCCGACACTTGGAGGGTGTGAAAGGACGAAGGGTTCTCTGCCTACACTTGGAGGGTGTGAAAGGACGACGGTTCTCTGCCAACACTGGGTTTTGTGTAAAAGGACGGACGGTTCTCTACCGCACCGGGGAGTGGTGAAAAGAGTATGTTGTAAGGGCTTCTCCGCCTTGCTGTGGGTGCAAAAGGAGAGTCACTATTGGTATTAGTGCAATACTCAGAGGGTGCCTCTGGGGAGTGGATGTAGGTCTGGTTATAGACCGAACCACTATAAATCTGGTGTCATTTACTTTACTGTTTTTACATTTCCGCACTTTTTATTTCAGTTTTAAAAACTCTGTGGTTGAAAAATCTTTTTCTACAAAATTTAAAAGAAATTCTTTTGTGTGTTTAAAAAGGGGACTAAATTTTAATTTAGATTTTTAAACTACCAATTCACCCCCCTCTTGGTAGCCTTGGGACATTCGCTTAGGCTTAACATTCACAATTTCTAAAAATGCTCTTCCTATCCACCCTACATCTTGCAAAATCAAAATCAGAATATCCAATATTCATAAAAGAATTATTGTGACAAAGATACCAAATTCCTAAGTATTGGGTCCCTAAGAAATATTTAAGGATTCTCTTAACCACAAACATATGGGATTCTTTATGATCAGCTTGAAATCTAGCACATAGATAAACACTAAACATCATATTAGGTCGGCTAAAAACCAAGTAAAGTAGTGATCCAATCATTGCTCTATACTTCTTTTGATAAATAGATTTTTCATTTGAGTCCTTACCTAATTGAACACTGGAGCACATGGGAGTATTTATTGGCTTGGCTTTATTCATTTCATATTTCTTTAAGATATCCTTAATTTACTTTGATTTATTAAGAAATGTTCCATCATCCAATTATCTTATGTTAAATCCCAAAAAGTAGGATTGTACCATCATACGCATCTTAAATTCCTTACTCATTATTTTAGAAAAATCAAATAATTTTTTATTCAAAGATCTATAAAGTATATCATCAACATAAATCTAGACAATGAATAGCTCCTCCTACTTTCCTTAGAAAAAGGGTGGTGTCTACGCTCCCCTTAACAAACTCCCTCTCTAGTAGGAATGTGCTAAGCCTCTCATACTAAGCTCTGGGTGCCTATTTTAATCCATATAAGACCTTTCTTAATTTATAAACATGATTTGAAAATTAGAAACTCTTAAAACTTAGGGGTTACTCTATAAACACATCCTCTTTTACTATCCCATTCAAAAAGGCACTATTGACATCCATTTGAAAAAGCTTGATTCCTTATAACAGATAAGGGCTAGTAGCACTATAATGGCTTCTAATTTAGCTACAGGGACAAAGGTCTCCTCAAAATTAATCCCTTCTATTTGGTTGTATCTCTTAGCTACCAATCTTGCCTTATTCCTAGCCACCACACCATAATCATTTATTTTATTCTTAAATACTCATTTGGTTCCTACTACACTTTAGCCCTTTGATCTTTGTATAAGCTCCCAAATATCATTCCTAATAAATTAATTAAGATCTTTTTTATATAGCAAAGATCCAAATATCATCAGAAAGGGCTTGAATGATATTGGTGGGTTCAGTCATTGAGATAAATGTAGAGTGGTTTACTTCCTTTCTAAGTCCATGCCTAGTTCTAACACCTTCAGAAGGGTCTTCTAAGATTAGTTCTTTCGGATGACTCAAAAAATATCTTCAATCTCTAGACAAAGTGTGTTGAGGTTCTACCCTTTTCTCTAGATTTCTAGGTTATACTCCTTGGATAATCTCACCTATTCCATTAGTGTTTTAAGGGTGTACCATTTTCTCAAAATTTTAAGTTTCTACTCCTCGGGTAATCTCTCCAACTTCATCTTCTTTCTTAACTCTAGACTTCTTTGGATCAGATTCATTAAACACTACATGAGTAGTCTCCTCCACCACCAATGTCCTCTTATTAAAAACTCTAAAAGATTTTCCAACACTTGAATATCCTAAGAACACTTCTTCATCAGATTTTAGATCAAATTTTTCTAAGTGTGATTTCCATTGTTAAGAATGAAAACCTTACATCCAAAGTCATGGAGACATGAAAAGTTGGGTGTCCTACTCTTAATAATTTCATAGGGTGTCTCATTCAGTTTGGATCTAACATTCACCCTATTCAACACATAACAAGCTGTATTTACCTCTTTAGTCTAAAAGTATTTTTGAAGTGAATACTCAATAAACATAACTCTAGCGGCTCTAATTAAGGTCATGTTCTTTCTTTCAGCTACCCCATTCTACTGAGGGGTTCAAGGAGTTGAGAAGTTGTGACTAATCCCTTGATTCATAGAGAAGGTTTCAAATCTTTCATTTATAAACTCTTCATCATGGTCACTATGAATGGTCAAGATCTCACAACCTATCTTTTTATGAATCCAAGTGGAGAAGAATTTAAACTCATCAAAAGACTCAGTTTTATGTGATATAAATCTAATCCAAGTGAACCTCGAGTACTCATCGACAATCACACATCCATAGACATTTTCCACTAAGCTGGCAGTGCTAATGGGTCCAAATAAATCCATGTGAAGGACTTCTAAGGGTCTAGAGGTGTTAATATCCTTAATGGAATGGAAAGAGGATTGGACTTATTTCCCTAGTTAACATGCAACATAAAGGTGAACCTTAGTGAACTTAAGTTTTGGGATTCCTTTAACTAGGCCCTTTTGGGTTACTCTCCTAAGTGTTTTTATACTGGCATGACATAACCTTCTATGCCACAACTAAGACTTATCAGCAGTAGTTTTTAAGCAAAATGATGTAGCACATTCAATAATACTTAAATCAAGTATGTCAATATTGTTAATCCTTTTTTCCTGCAAAATAGTATTATTATTCAAGCAAATAATGCATGTATTTGACAAAACATTTATGATAAAGCCCTTATAGTGAAGCTGGCTGATGTTGAGCAAGTTGTGTTTCAAGCCATCAATAATAAAAACATTTTTAATCAAAAGGTTCTTGGAGTTTCCGATTATGCATGTGTCCACCACTTTTCTGGTGGTGTTGTCTCCAATAGTGACCTTGCCTCCATCCCTAGTCTCCAACGAGATGAATTAATTGGCGTCTCCAGTTATGTGTCATGAGCATCCATATTTTAGGTACCACATGCTCTCACGAGATCTTGTGTGAGAGTACACCTATATATAATCAAACATCATATTTAAGAACCCAAATAAGTTTGGGTTTCTTCTTATGGAAAGAAGAATGCAATATATATGTGTTATGCTGTGAATTATGTAATTTAGTTCTCCTCACTCAATGTGAGAGATGTGTCCTAGCAAGCCACATGAAAAATATCTAACACCAGGAAAAGGGTTTTTCTAGTCTATTTGGGTTATAGTGCCTCTTTCTATGTTTCAAAACTTTTGGCATTAGATCAGGATTAAAAAACTATTCAGGTGTGGGTGGAATCCTATTTTCCTTAAGTGCTTTAAATTTAGCTTTAAAAATGAGTTAGTACGTTCTAAAACAGTATTATCAACTTTCAAATAGTGCTCCCTACTCTCAGATTCATTAATATATGTTTTAAAATCATTTTTAAGTTTAGTGTGGGATGCTTTTAATGATTCATGATGTTTATTTAATTCATCAAACTCATCCAATATTTTTATGTGATTGCTATCAAGTGTAGAGTGATCTTCAAGCAAAACTTCATGCTCTTTTTGTAAGTTTAAAAATTATAATTTCAGGCTAGCATGTAATTTCTTAAGTTTCTTATATGATGAATAAATTTTCTTTAAAAACTTTAAGTAATTAATTGTAGATTAGTTCATATACCTTTTCTTGGTTAGGCTGACTAAGATGATGGTTCGCTAGTAAACATAAGTTTATGGTCTTCTCTTCACCTTCAGTCTTAGAGGAGTTAGATGAAGAATCTGCCCAGAAAACCTTTTGAAGCTGCTTTTTATCCTTCATAAACTCCTCACCCTTCTTCTTGCTTGGATGAGCCTTAAGTGTAGATAATCAGCTTGAACATGTCCTGGCTTCTTGCATTGAAAGAAAATAATATTAGAAGAACCTTTAGATATCTTGCTACTCTTACCTTTATTTCATTTTTTATGGTGCTTTTGTTTATTCCTTATAAAGCTTTTGAATTTTCTAGTGATTAAGAAAACATCAACACTTATAGACCCAGAAGAATCAATATCCGTATCATTAGCTTTTAGCACCATAGTTTTCTCCTTCTTTTTTCACATACATCAAGTTGTCTTCGATTCACTCCTTGCTCATAAGAAATATGTGATCCAAGTAAGTTATCAATAGAATAAGTATTCAAATTCTTAAATTCAGTGATAGTAGTTATCTTAGCATCATAGGAAAATATAAACATCTCAAGATTTTGTTGACTTTCTCAAAGTTAGTGAGTTCTCTTCCTAAGGCATGCAGGGAGGTGACAATTTGTATAAACCTAGTATACATTTTAGATATTGACTCACCATGTTTCATGCAAAAGAGTTTGTATTCATGAAGTAAGATATTCAATCTAGAGTGTTTAACCTCAGTTGTGCCTTCATAAGTGATACATAATTTATCTTAAATTTCTTTACCAGTTACACAAGTTAAAACACACATGTAATCTTTAGATTTTAGTACACAAAAAAATAGTTTAAATATTTTATATTAAGTTGTGCTAAATTCTTATCATCAAGAGTCCATTCAGTAAATGGAAGTTTAATTTTGATGCCATTAACTTCAAATGATTGTGCATAATAACATTCTTTAACAACCATCCACATGAGATAATTTATAGATTATAAAAATGTGGACATGCAAGTTTTCTATAAATTAAAAGGTATATTATCAAATAATGGTGTTTATATTACCAAAGTTAGCCATTGATCAAAATTCAAAAGTTTTATAAAACTAGATTTTATGAATGTCGCTCTGATACCACTTGAAAGTTTGTTAGTGTTGTTAAGCCCTTATGAACTAGCCTAAGGCTAACCAAGAGGGGGGAGGGAGGGGTGAATTGGTAGTTTTAAAAAATCTTAAATAAAAAGCATGATCTTTTTGAAATATTTTAAAACATAAAACATACGATTACCCACATGAAAATAAAGTGTGAAAATTTAAATAGGGAAATGTGCTAAGAAAGAGCACACCAAAATTTTATAGTGGTTCAGTCAACTTGACCTACATCCACTCTTTGGAGCCTCTCCTATGGGTATTGCACTAAAACTCCTTTCTACTTACCCCGATGTGGTAGAGAACCCGAGTCCTTTTGCTTCCTCCTCAAGCAGACAGAGAACCCAGACTCCTTTGCTTCCTACTAAATCAGGAAGAGAACCTTGATTTATTACTGAAGACCTCCCTAGATCCTCCAAGGAACCAGGGACGATGATTAGAAAAGATGACTCGGATACTTACTTGGAGCAACCTGTATGAACCCTTCATAAACTCCCCCTCACAAGATCCTCTCTCTCTCTCTCGCAAGCTCTTCCTCTCCTTATCTTGGCTCTCTCAGGTCAAGATAGTATCAAAAGATCTCACCTTAAATAATCATAAAATATTATAAAGAAGGGCTTAAAAGTTTCCCTAAATTTCAACAAACCATCAAAGATCATTCAAGACGATCGATAGATAGTCTTGTAGGATTAGTGTATTTTTATCCCTTTAAGCAAAGACAATTTGGGAGGGCTAGACAATTGGAACCCTTATTTGTTCTAATCATCTAGGATGATGTGGACATCATCCTATACGATTAGTTCAAAAATCTATATATCATCCAGTACATCATTCTATTCATCTTTAGTCATTTATGTTGGACAATGAAAAAATATAACATATCATCTAGGACGATCCTTGAATCATCATGTACGATTAGTTCAAAATCAAAGATTTTTGTCCAGCACATCATTTTGTTTGTCCAGGTGATCTAGGAGAGGATGAAGGTTTTTATAACTAATCATCCATGATAATCCTGTGATCGTCTAGGATGATAGGAATGATTCAATCAAATATTTGTTTCTTTCCTTAATCACTTGATTAATTTGAGCATGATTGTAATGAATCATTCAGGATGATATGGTATCATCCTATATAATTTCTTAAAATAAAATCATACCTTAGAGAGTTTGGTGGCTGATTCTTTCTTATTTGAGCCTATCATTCGGGATGATGTTAAATTGTCTAGAACGATTCACTTAATTCGTCTGTCTTAACCAGGATACCCTAATTAGGGTTTATGTTTTTACCTTATCATCCTGAATGATATGATTAAAAACAAAAAAACTCTAAAATTTATAGGATTTCTACCCCTGAGTGTGTGTGTGTGCAAGGTTACTTAGCATTCGGATCAACATTATTACATTTGACATAAGAAAAGGTAAAACATTAGAATTACACTTATAGACTGAGTCAATCCTAATCTACCCAATCTTTAGCTAGCTTGAATTACAATTAACCTTGTGGAGCCAAAACATTAGTAGGCAAGGCAACCAAAATAGATATACAGTAGTAATCATAGTAAGAAAACAATGTCAGAATGTTTGTTATCATCAAAATTATAATCCTTGAATCCATGTTCACACTAATACCTTCATGTGTAGTGCATAATCTATCTCAATTTTATTTACCAGTAGTATAAGTATAGATTCTCATGCAATCTTCCTAATTCAAAGCATAAAAAAATAATTCAAGCATTTAGCATTCAATTGAGCATTAATTTGTTCTATTCTAATCCATTCAATAAAAGAAATATCAATTTTGACTCCATCTATAATACATGATAATATAGAATAACCAGTTTGAATCATATGCCATATTCGATAATCAATTGATTGTAAGAAGGTAGACTTCCAAACTTTCTAAAAATCAAATAAAATGATTTCAAATAAAAATGGTTTCGTGATTGAATATCCTTTCACAGTATTATGATTTATAAAGTTCGCCATTTATTTTTTCAAAAGTTTTCTAAAACTTAATTTTTTAATCCCGCTTTGATACCACTTAAAAGTTTGCGCGAGTTGTGAAACCCAAAAAAACTAGTCATGAGGATAAATAAGAAGGGGTGAATTAGATATTTAAAAACTCTCTTAAATAAAAATAAAAATCCACCTTTTTAAAGATTGTTCAAACATCTAAAAACTGATACTTTTATCTCTTCAAGTTGAAGCAAATTAATTTCATAATAACAAAAAATTAGAGATTTTCAACTATGGAGTTATTTCAAAAATAAATATGAAAAATAAAGTGCAAAAAAATAAAAGGGATGAACAGATCAGATTTATAGTGGTTCGGTACAACCTAACCTACGTCCACTCTGAGGAATCTCCCATTCCATATATTATACTAAATCTTTAGTGACTCTCCTTTAGCCCCCAAAGCTAGGTGGAGAAGCCCTTAAAAAATCTATTCTACCAATTTAGTGTGGCAAAGAACCAAACTCCTTTCATTGGAAAAGAACCTTGATTCCATTTTCTCCCTCCAGGAGATGGTAAAGAACTATAAATCCCTTTCACCTTCCCCGATGCGGTGGAGTAGCCAGGTCCTTTGACACCAAAGAGATCTTCTTCTTCCCAAAACTTCCCTCAAGATAAATCTTAAATTTGATGGTAATAAGATGCAAGCTTGTCGGAGCAACCATGTGAAATCTCCTCCACACTCCCTTGAACCCCATAAGGATCTTCTCCCTCTCAAGATCTGCCCTTTCCTCTCTCCCTTTTAAGGCTCTCTCTTCAAGTTTTCTCCAAAAGAATGGAGACTCAATGCATGCCAAAGATACTTATAATATCTTTGGAGAAATCTTAACTAGAGGGTTTCAAAAACCCTAAAAAATCAATTTTACCATCAAATATTATACAATAAGATCTTGAGATCATCTTATACAATTAGTATAAAATATCCCTTTTAGCCTATATGATTAGCATTTCCTTGTATGATCAGTTCAAGTATTTGCACAGATCCATCCATTATAATTATGAGATCGTCCAGGATGATTAGTTTAACTAAAATGTAGATCATCTAGCATGAAACATGGGATGACCAAAATCATCTCTGTTAATCATATAATATGATCCAACTCATATAATACAATCAGAATGTTAGAATTAAGCATATTTTATTGACTAATTATATGATCAATTTAGGCATGATTTTTATAAATCATCTGGTATGATGAACATTATCCTTGATAATTAGAACAAAATACAAAATTCAAAATTTTGCCTAAATTATGATTGTTGGCTATTTTTCATGACCATAATTGATCACCAAGTACGATTAGTTAGATGAGTTGATTGTATATTATGATTAGTTCAAAAATTTAAACTTTTAGTTTTGACTCAATCCCACTCCCCCCTGACTCTGTATGTGTGTGTGCATGATCACCATACTAACATATACCCTTATAGGACTTGATTCCATAAATAAAAAATACATAAATGAATATTACAAAAATCTTTACAGTATAACCTATTCTACCTAATCTTGAGGCTTGAATCTTCATTGGATGATGCATGGCATTCCTAAATATTAGTACACACACAAATAACTATACATTGCAAATAAAATTGGATATAAGGATATGAGCTACAATATTTGTTATCATAAAAAACATAAACTTGTGAGTTCGTGTTGCAACACGTATTGTACTAACACCTACTTTGTACTATATAATATATATGATAATGGATGTTAGACGAACTGAATTTGGGTGGTATGATATTTAATATCATCATACTGTACTAACACATGTTAGTATAGAATGATCTAACTAGCTAACTATCATCCAGTTGACGCCTCAGGACAAACATCTTCTCTCTAATTGTTCACTATGATTTTGATCGTACTGTATAATAAGACCACCTTTTTGACAGATCAAACTAGACAAAATTGAGTGCACTCGATCGCACCTATACGATGTATCTATCAAACTGTATGATATAACCATTTTATTTAAGGAGAGGAAATTCAAAGCTTTTCTTCACTTAATTCCTAGTCCACTATTCTTCAGTTCTCCTTAAAGATCTTCCTCTTTTAAATGGACTGATGAAAGTGTTCACGAGCTCTAGTATGAAGTTCTTCTCAATGCCCCATAGATCCTTGATTTGTCGAAGCTGTTGATGAAGAAGTTAAATCTATCAGGATTATGCTTTATAAGATCATAAACCTAGAAGTTTTAAACTTCCATATACTTTCTCTCTTTGCTCGCACCACCCTTTAGTTTATTCTCATACTTATCTACCCATTTAATTTATAACTTCTTTTTTATTTTTATGCTAGTGTCTAAATCAATAGTGATGTCACTTCCCTCCAATCTTACATAAATAGGAGGTCTCTTGAAATCACCAACCAAGATTTTCATGAATTCCTAAAATTCACCTTCTAACTTCAAATCCTAACTACTTGCAAATACTACCCTTAAATAAACAAATCTTAGATACCACATCACCCATGTCAATACCATAGTGTAAGATGCTAGAATCATTTAGCCTATCCTTTCTAACTCCATAATTTCAAAAGTTAGGGATCAAATTAAAATCATAACTCTTATATCCTTAACTGCTTACTTCATAATGGATAAGATAGATTTCAATGCAGCTAATTTAATCATTCGATATCTTGAGCATCTAACTTGCAGTAGATATCCTAGACACAAAAGAAAGCCAAATCTTACATGAGGCCACATAATTACTTTTTTCCTATGAATTCAAATACAACTTCTAATTCCCCTCAACCCCATATCACTTTCCAATGTTCTATTCCAACAGCTCATTCCATGTCCTTAAAAGTGCTCACTATCATAATGTTCACTATGTGAATGACAAGTCACTGGAAGCAGAGAGAGGTCCAATACCAGCTCCAACACTAGTTCCAACACCAACATATGTCCACTAACAGTCTCAGTATGATATGTTGGTTCAGATGTTTGACAGGTGGGAAGCTCCATTTTACACCTACGTAGTAGAGCAACAACTACATCATGACATTGATATGACTTGCTTTGATAAGTATGTAGAACAATAGAAACAATAGCACAATAATGATATAGCTTGGTTTGGGAAGAAATTTGCTTCAATCCACCAATTCTTCCAACCTCCACCTGATCAAAATCCTTCCTACTTTTATCTTACTTTGTGTTTTTATACGTGTGTCTATTTTGTTTTTTAAGTTTTGTGCTTTGTGATGTATTTGTTTCTCTTTAGTGTCTTTGTTTAACTGTTTCCTTCTTTTTGTTTTTTAAGTTTTTTTGCTTTGTGATGTATTTGTTTCTCTTTAGTGTCTTTGTTTATCTGTTTCCTTCTTTTTGTGATGTCAAAAGGAGGAGAGGTGATGATGGCCCAAGACATTATCTGTACATAAAAATAAAAATTAAAGGCTTGATTTGTTAGTTAAGAGGGGTACAACAAGTCTCAAGAAGACATCTTGAGCTGGAAGGCCCTGGATTAAAATATAAATGTGTTAGATGAGGTATGGGCTTGTGTCATTGGAGAACTTGCCATCTATAGCCTTTCATCAATTTGATTTTACTTGGGAATTGTAAAGGAGGTTCTTAGGTGTTGAAACAAAATAAGAACTAGGCTTGAGAAGCTCTTGGTAGTAAGAGAATACTAATGTGTTGAATGAGTGATTTTGGACCCTCAGCCTAATTCAAATTCCTTAGGATAATTACATGGCTAGGATTGGTTGGGTAGCATTCTAAGATGAGTGGCAAGTGTTACAAACCTATTTTTTGGATTATTATTTTGATGATAGCAAACAAATCTTGTTTCACTATGACTGCCTTTTTTTACTGACTTTTCAGGAATCAAAGATTGGACAATAACAGGAACCAACTCAAGATTGGGAAGACTAGGTCTGAGTCAGTCTGTAATTTTCTTTTTTCCCTTCTTGAGTCAATTGTAATTGTTTGAAGTGACTGATGTTAAGTAACCATACACACACAAACTTTAGAGATTTACAACTTGTGTTTTTACTCACATCGGCCCGGATGATATTTATATCGTCCTGGACGATCGAGTTCAAAATAGAAGATCTAATCAGGATTTTAGTTAAGGCAGCTATAATTAATTGATCGGCCTGGATGATACATGTATCAGCCAGGACGATATGCTCAATACATAAATAAATTTCCACCATGATCTATTTAGGTATTATGTATTTTTGGAAATCAGCCAGGGCGATTCTTTTATCGGCCTGGACGATATTGTATAACTATGCCTAAATTGATCTGACAATAATGGGAGTAATTAAGGATGATTGATACGATCACATCGTCATGGATGATCGCAAGATCGGCCTGGACCATCCATTCAAAAACCCTTGGTTGCTTTTGGCCGATTTGGATCAGATAGTACAAATTCAAGGCGATGCTCTGGATGATTTTCCTCTGATTTGAACTGATCGGCCGGGACGATCTTGAGATCGGCCGGGACGATCTTGAGATCGTCCGGGATGATCAAGCAAATTTTTAATCATTCAGTTTGCATTCAGGGCAATGCTCTGGCAGATTTTATGAGATTTGTACTGATCGGCCAGGACGATTTCCATATCATCCTAGACGATAAAGTCGGCAACTTGCAATTAATGAGCTCCTTTGAAGCTCTTCTATTTAAGAGCTCTTGTTCAACATTTTTGAACATCCTTGGCTACTATTTTTACCTGAGAAAACCTAAAGGAGAGAGAGAGAGGATCTTGTGAGGGGGAGCTTGTGAGGGGGTTCACAAGGGTTTCTCCAAGCATTGTTCCACTTCTTCTTCCCTAGAGTCTCTTGTCCTTGGAAGGGTTGGGTGAGGTAAGTTTCAGCAAGTGATTGTGGCTCTCTACCTGCTTCAGGAGGAAGCAAAAGGAGTTGGGTTCTCTGTCTTGCCAGGTGTGGAAAAAAGGAGGTGTTTTTGTAAGGGCTTCTCCGCCTAGCTGTGGGGGATAAAGGAGAGTCACGTTGGTAATGCAATACTAGGAGGGTGCCTCCGGGGAATAGACATAGGTCAAGTTGACTGAACCACTATAAACCCTTGTGTTCTTTTTACTGCTTTCGCGCTTTAATTTTACACACTTGTTTTTTCTATGGTGACTTTGGTTTGTGATAATATTTGTTCTTGGTTTTAAAGAATTTATGAAATACCAATTCACCCCCCCCCCCCCCCCCCCTCTCTTGGTTAGCCTATGACTAGTTCATAGGGCCTAACATCCCTAATGAACTTTTAGCAAATATCATTAAATGGTTATGAGGATAGGATAGTGGTTGTATGAACTAGGCAAGCATGGTTTATCTTGACATGGGGGGGGGGGGGGGCACTTGATTAGTTTAGGTTTTAATCCAAGGTTTAGGGCTGATTTATGAGTGGTTTAAAAACCTTTTATAGGGTGTTTAGACAGCTGGGGTAAAAGGCTTTGGAGGGAAAATGAAATGCTTAGGTAATTTGACCATGTTTGAAGCCATTTAGACTTCTTATTGACTATTTGAGGGTGTTGGTTGACTGAACTCCAATAGGGTTAAAGGGATGAGTGTATTATATGAGCAAAAGAATGGAAATGTAGTGAGGTTTGACCAAATTTTAATGAGTTGACTTGGTCAAACTCACTAGGATTTGACTCTTTAATAGTTGGGAAGTGTTTGGGTCATGCAATGAAGTGACATTAAAGGATTGAGGTTAAATAGCTTAAACTGATTGTATGAAATGATTCGACACTCTGTTTACTTGGTTTGACTAAACATTGGTTCAGTTGAACAAGTCAACTAATGATTAGGTCAAGGTGACTAGTCATTTCCAAAGCACTAGAAGGATTAATCAAGGAAGTATGATAAAGATCATATTTGAGGTGGGGTTTACTCAGAGGTTTTTAAGGTGTTGATAATCTGTTGAGCTAGCCCAATTGGGTCAAAATAGTTAATCACTAGCCCACATAACTAGTGATGATAATTTAATATATTAATCTCTCATTGAAGTGATTTGGATGATGACTGAAGTCAAGGGACTAATGCAATATGCATGGCAGTGCACTAGGTTGTCTGATTGAAGTGCAAGGCTACAACTACAGTGATTGAAGGTTGATATAGACAAGATGATTGGTTGATTGACTAATTATAGAGTGTAGGTTGATTGATTATAAGGTATAATGATTGTGTGAATACTTATTAACTAGATACTAGATGATTGTAGGGTGATGCAACCTAGGGATTGATTAATTGGAGGGTGATTAGCTGAATGAGTAATAGTTGGCTGATTGTTATCCATCAGATAGATAATTAGAAGTTTGCATAGTACCTGATGATATCATATAAAAATGAGGTCAATAATTACTAAAAAATATTGTAATAGCCAGAACTTCTTACTTATTTAGTATGACTACTAAAAAGCATTTGAGCTATTGATATAGACATCGATAATGTTTGATACTACTAATTCACTGACTGATAGTAAGCATGTGACATATTGAGCATATAATGTACTAATTTGAAACTGATATAGAATAAATTGATAGTATATATATAATCCCTTACTATATTGATATGATTTTGATAGTATTTATCGATACTTTGGTTATATCGCTTTAGATGATTTCTTTATTGATTGATAATACTGATATGGTGACAGTTTTATCAATTTTGTACTCATACTGATTTACGGGTTTATCCACAATATTGCTTTACCAAGATTTTGTATCATAATATTTTACTAATTATATATTCTACTCCTATTGCATGTGAGCTTTACTATTTCTATGCAAATTTATGATCAAATAAATATAACTCCTATGATTTAACTACTGACATGCATATTGCTTCTTTCTCACATTTTGAGTTTAATTATAAGATTTGACTTACTCGACTCTTGAGCTCATTAGATATAATTAAAAGATTTTAGATCAAGGTTAGAGAGCATGAGTATGAGATTGACCAGGATTCCTCAAATTTGTTTTCAATTAGTTTAGTTATTCTTTATACTAAGGATATAATAATTGTGATATAATTACATAGATCTTAAAATTTTTGGGACATATATATATATATATATATATATATATATATATATATATATATATATATATATATATATATATATATATATATATATATATATATATATATATATATATATATATATATATATATATATATATATATATATATATATATATATATATATATATATATATATATATATTCATGCCTAGAGAAACATAACTGCCAGACTCTCTCTTACCAGTATCGACGGTCTATATACTACTGGACCAAAAATAATGTGTCTACTAGAAGGTTCCTTAAAAAAATGTATTAAGTGAAACTGCCCTCAGTCTCTACCAGTCTTACAAAACTCTTAGATCTAGGCCCAGATTATCAGTTAAACCTTATCTGTGGACACTCAACCATCCTATGTCCAGCCTGTCCATATTTAAAATATTGGCCAGTCACTCTATAGCACTAACCAAAATGATGTCTTCCACAAATCTAGCACACAGGTGCCTCACTGACAAAGTTATTAAAACTAGTAATATTACCCCTACTTAGAGCTTCCATAGACACAAATTATCCACCTTTCCTAGAATATTCATGTTGACCCCTATACATCAGACCACGCGAGAAAGGACTCAAACTGGTAAATAAAGCAATATGTGCATTGATGAAACACGTTACTTAAGGGGTCAAATGACCTCCAAATGCCAAACGGATGGTGTCGTTGCGATCAGGACACTGAATTCTACTAGGTTGAGGCCCCTCGCAATCGAATCAGATGAGAATGGTCAAAAGGGACGATCAAAACCAAAAATTAAAGCACGAGGCTATCAAACGATGTCGAATCAATAAACGGACTTCGTTATTGTGTTTAGAACATTGCAGATACTCAAATACTGTATTTTATTTGTTCAATTTGGATCATCCTAATGAGTGACATGAATTTTGAGAAAATGCGTATTTCGAGGAAATCAAGCCTTGACGTCACTCAGATGACGTCCGATCATGAAACAGACTATGTCATTGCATCCGAAACATCCTCGACATTCATAATATATATCTTTTGTGATTAATTGGGATCAATCGTAATGGTGACACAGATCCCAAGGGAATAACATGCATATCGATGAATTTGGCCATCGATGTCGCCCAAACGATTTCAGATCAAAAAATGGACAGGGTCATTGTGTCCGGAATGACGTTAAAATTTAGGATATACATTTTATTTAATAAATTTGGATCATTCGAGATGGTGGTGAATTTCTAAGCGACCCAAATATGATATAAAGGCCTATGTTACGACGGAAACGAAGCCTCGAAGACTTTCGGACGACATCCGATAGACAAATGGATGGCATCGTTGTGATTGGAACATTGTTTCCATTAAAATTCTATATTTTATTTGATCAAATTAGATCATTTGAGGTGGTTTCGCAAATTTCAAAGGCGATATAAATTTGATGTGAAGGCACGCACTACGAGAGAAAATAGCCTCGTTGGTGACGAAATGACATCCGATCGACAAATGAATAACGCCATTGCGTCCGGAACATCATCTCCATTAAGAATTTATATTTTATTTAACCAAATTGGATCATTTGATGTATTATCGTAGATTTCAAAGGAGGATTTGAATATAATGCAGAGACATGCGTTATGAGGGAAATGAGGCCTAGACGATGCTTGGACAATGTCCGATTGTAAAATGGATAGCGTCATTGTGTCCGGAACGTCGCCAACATTAAGAATATACATTTTATTTAATCAATTTGGATCAATTGAGGTGGTGGAATAAATTTTGAGGCGATTCTAATATTAACAAAGACGTGCATTATGACGAAAATGAGGTCTCGACGATGCTCAAATGAAGTCTGATCGCAAAACGGACTACACCGTTGCGACCGAAACATCGGTAATACCCTAAATGCTCTATCAATTTGTCCATTTTTGACTATTCGGCAAATTCGACACGTTAAATGAGGCAAAATGCACGTGAATCTAGAAAACGCGCAAATCATGATGCTTTCAGATTGATTGGAACATGGCTGTGAACCTAATTAATGTTATTACTAATTATAGTAGGGCATCATTAACATGGCCAATTGATCTTACCAAAAATCAGCAAGTCAAAATGAAACCTCAAATCACAATTAATTTTTACCTCGTATCGCCTCTCGAAACTCTGCTAAATCCTGCGAATTAGGCTGAAAAACCCCTGCTGAGCGACGTCGACACAGTCCTTAAATCTCGCAAAATAATTCACTTTCTATTGAAAGAAGTTTCGTCGTTAAAATGACTTAAACGAAGCCTTGTTAGAGGTCCTTCGTTCGTTTTCATCCTTCACATACACCCAGCCGAGAGAACTCTCGAAAATCTCCTTTAATCCCACAATCTCATTCAGATCCAAGCATTCACTTACAAGCTCCAACAGATTTCTGCCTCCTTTCCTCCTTCAGGACCAACCACACTCATAATATTCAATAGATTCGTACACCTACTCTCAAAAATCGGATCGCAGAGCTCAAGTACGGCTTCCGTCCACAGCAAGCAGCACTTACAGAATCATCTGCACCTTGCAGCGGATTTTTCCAAACTCCACCCGTCAGATTTGAGTTTGTCCATCTTCAACGACCTTCCCAACTCGTACGTCCCTACCACCCGTCTATCCATCCGAAATCTTTCTTTCGCCGCCTTCGTCCTCTCTTCCACGCACTACCCACACTCCACACTATCCTGTTAACCACAACAGTGTCGTTTCCTCTTGTAAAACCTCACAGTGACTTCTCTCAAAACCCAAACAACAATCTCTTGCTTCCAACCTATAAGTTGTTAACAACACATCCTTTTCTCTTATTTTATTCATATAATAGCTGCTATTACCCCTTCCCGAGAATCTATTTGCATACAAACAAAAAAAAAGAAAAGGTAAAAGGGCTATAGTAAAATTCTTTTGCTTTATTAATTACTTCAGATTCTTGTGCTTTTATTATAGAAGCCTGTGCCACCTTGTATTATTATACTCATTTGCTTGGCATGTGTAGCTATTATTACTGTAGTTATTAAAGTAATAGTTTCAATTATTTTTGAGAAAATTATCAGGTTAATATCCTTTTTATTGGTACTGAGATCATCAAGCTAGCATATCCTAGTTACCTGTAACAAATTATCAAGTTAATAGTTTAACTGTTTGTGTACTATAGATATTAAGGTAGCACCTTCTAATTATTTATGCTATTAGTTGACACCTATATGTATATATTTATATGGCAATTAATTGAGTGGGTGTCATTTGCCACTTGTGTTGATTATAAACTCGTGTATGTGTCATTACTGAGATATATTTATATACATACATTGTTCCTTATTTTCTGTTATTAAATTCAATCATTATTGATGCTATTATTATTATTATTATTATTATTATTATTATTATTATTATTATTATTATAAACTCGTGTATGTGTCATTATATATATGAGAATTTCTCCAAAAGGAAAAATGAGAGCTTTTCAAAAAAAAAGAGAAGAGAAAATAGTTTCAAAAAAAGAAAAAAATAGAGAAAAGGAGAAAAAAAAAGAAAAGAAGAAAAAGAAAAAAAAAGAGAGAGAGAGCTTTCAAAACAAAAAAAGAAGAAATGGTTCTTTTCTCGATGCTTGCAACGGGCCGGCAAACCCCCAAGGCGCTCACGTAGCGTTGAGGGTGGGAAATCGGTGCGATGCTTGGGACAATTTAAGGATCCCTCTTCAATGCTAGCAACGAGCCGACAAACCCCCGAGGCGCTCAAGAAGCGTTGTAGGGCGGAAAATCGGTGCGGCGCTTGCGGCGAAGGGAATAAAAAAATGTGTTTTTATTTTACTTTTTTTATATAAGTACCCCCGAACGCCCACGTGGTGCAGAGGGGGCAATCTGTGTTTTTTTAACATGTGTTTTCTTCTTATAACAAAAAAAATGTCCTTAAACGCTCATGTAGCGAGCGGGGAGAAAAAAAATACAAATGCGACCGCGGTGTCATTTTGACACCTACCTGAAGCGCTCACGTAGCGTCTAGGAGAAGGTTGCCACTTGGTTTTTCCTCTAAATGAGGGAGACGCCGGGAAGCTGCCGAAATTTCCCTAAAACTAAGGACTTGGATAAATTTTGGATAGCTTGAACTTGCAAGGTGGACAAGAACTTGAACTTGAACTCATACTCAGATTTGAACATAATTTGAACAACATTTGGATAGGAGGGGACTTAGAACTTGAGCTTGCTACTTGAACTCAAGCAAGAACCTGATTTTGATAATAAGACTTGGACTCAAAGATGACTTGAACAATTTGAATTAATAAAAAATTCAATGAATAAAAGATAACAAAACTCATAATTGCAATAAATGGGACTCAAATGAATATTAAGTAATAATGAAATTTGAAATTTATTGAATTTGAATATAATAGAACAATGTTGAATTGAACTTCATATAAGAATAAAAATTGCAATAAAATATGAAATTATCAAATGATGAATTCATAAGGGATACATGATATTCAATCATCATGTGTCAACCATGATTATTCAAACAAGGATCAAGTTGAAAAACACGTCAGCTCACAAAGAGCTAAATGCCTAGTCAAAAATATCACTAGGAACCATTCTCAAATAATCTCCTGCCAGTAAGGACGTGGTACATATCCTCTAACCGGCAGTTCGCCGCCAAATGGCACCGCAGGATAAATGGTTATGACCCGGGGCCCTCCAAACTGAGTGGTTTTGCCGCCAAATGGCACCACGAAATACTGGTTATGGCCAGCGCCAATATGCTCCTTATTGGCATCAAATTATTGAGAAATGAATCAATAATATATGATCGATAGGGCACAAAGCCCTCTATCAGCTAAGGTAGATTCAAATTTGTCTCCTTAGGCAAATATCCACCCCAGGTCTACAAGGTACCCCTAGACGAAGTAACCCATGGCTGCCGACAAGGATCCTTCTATCAGGTTGGGTCGACAACCTCCTCTGACTAAGTAGACCAGGGACCACGATGGCCCGGGATGACTCAACCATAGGATCTTGATCGGGTCTTTTATCCATTCCCTCACCATCCGCCTTTCAAAATTTATCCCAGAATTAATTCCGTTAAAACTCCCACGCCGAATAAAAAAAAAAGCGTGGCGGGGAGGCCGGGGCCAAAGTTTTGGAGCCCACAGATTTTTTGCGACTCCACTGGGGTCTAGTTTCTCTTTCCATCTTTGGTTAATCATCTAAGTGCTATAGTAGCAATAAAAAATAATGATGATATTGAGCTCTATACTATGAACATCAGGATGCAATATTTGGTCCTTATGTCCAAAGATCCATCACTGAAAGGTCTCGATAGAGCTAAAAGCTACATTCTTTTATGATGGTAGAGCAAAGAAAGAATAAAGATGTGTTTGGTGAACATCAGGATGTGATATTTGATCCTTATGTCCAAAGATCCATCACTGAAATGTTCCGATAGAGCTAAAAGCAACCATCTATTATGATGGTAAAACAAGTAAAAAATCGAGATATGTACGGTGAGCATCAGGGTGTGACACTTGGATGCATATCCAAGAATCTACCGCCGAAAGGCCCCGACATAAGTGAAAATAAATATAGAGATGCACATCTCTAGAAAAAAAATATATTCAAAGAATGGTGTGACATCTAGTGTGTAACCTTAGAGATCCACCATTAAAGAAATTCATCAAAAGTGAGACCTAAAGAGGATCCTTACAAACAATATTTTTGATGGTTGACATCTTGAAAAATCTACTCCAAGAAATCCCATCCTTTTTTAATTATATCTTCTCAGACTGAAGAAGATGGCACAACCTTCATCAGTGCCCTTCTACCAGAAGATCAAGTGTAAGAAATAAAAATACTTCTCTGTGAATTCAGGGACTGCTTTGCCTGGACATATGTTGAGATGCCCGGCTTATCCCCTTATGTGGCAGTTCACAAATTGGCCATCAAATCTAATGCAGCACTCGTCAAGCAAGCTTCAAGGAGAATGAGATTAGAGATTTAAGAATAAGTAATTGCAGAAACAAAGAAGCTCATAGAGGCGGGCTTCATCCGAGAAGAAAAATATGCCGACTGGATTGCCAATATCGTCCCTGTAAAGAAGAAGAATAGCCAGATTTGTATCTGCATCGACTTCAGGGACCTCAACAAGGCATGCTCAAAAGATGAATTTACGCTCCCAGTATTAGGGCTTCTAGTTGACAATACATCCAATTAAGATATGTTCTCCTTCATGGACGGATCGTCAGGCTACAATTAGAGTAAAATGACGCATGAAGATGAAAGACATACATCATTCAGAATGCCTATAGGCATATTCTGCTACGTAGTTATGCCATTTGGCTTGAACAATGCTGGTGCCACTTACCAACGGGCGATGACTCGTATATTTGATGATTTAATCCATCAAAAGGTTGAATGCTATGTAGATGACTTGGTCATTAAGAGCATGGACCAAAAAGACCATTTAGATGACTTGAGAATAGTGTTCGAAAGAATCAGAAAATATAATCTGAAGATGAACCCTCTCAAGTGTGCATTTGTGGTATCCTCAAGAAAATTCCTAGGGTACGTTGTTTGACATCGAGGCATTGAAGTCGACCCCAACAAGATCAATGCAATCATGGAGATGCCACCTCCTAAGAGCCTTCGACAACTCCGCTCTTTATAAGGGCAGTTGGCTTTCATTCGGCGATTTATATCGAATCTATCGGGTAGGTGCCAGCCATTTTCAAAGCTGATGAAGAAAGATGCCCGCTTCAAATGGGATGAAGAATGTTAGAAAGCATTTGATAGTATCAAGAGATATCTGTTGAATCCTCCTATCCTTACGGCGCTAATCCCAGGGAAGCCTCTTATACTGTACACGACGGCACTAGCAGAGTCCCTTGGAGCATTATTGGCCCAGTATAATGAAGAAGGAAAAGAAAATGCGCTCTACTATATCAGTCGAAGTTTGTTAGGAGCAAAAATCCGCTACTCTCTAATTGAGAAGCATTGCTTGGCTTTGATTTTTGCAGTTCAGAAGCTCCGCCATTATATGCTATCTCACAAAATCACCTTGATATCAAAGATCGATCCTCTAAAGTTCTTGATGATAAGACCAGCATTGACAGGTCATTTGGCGAGGTGGGTAGTGATATTTTTGCAGTTTGATATCACATATATCTTTCAAAAGGCAGTAAAAGGGCAGGTGTTGGCAGATTTTCTCGTTGTACACCCTATCCCTACAGATTCACCACTCAACAATGATCTACATGACAAGCAGATCATGAATGTTGAAGAAGAGGAGATGCTACGAGTATGAGAAATGTACTTTGATGGAGCATCATCAATCAAACGTGCTCGGCCTCCAAATCTAGAGAAAACTCAAACTCGAATCGGAGTAATTTTCGTGGCTCCCGAGGGAGGCATAATGAGATTCTCTTTCTGCTTGACTGAATCTCGGACCAACAATGAAGCTAAATATGAAGCTTTAATAGTAGGATTGGAGATTGCAATCGATGTCCGAATCCGAAACCTCCAAATTTTCGGTGATTCTCAACTTGTTGTAAATCAAGTATTGGGAGTTTATAGAATCACTAAGTTTGAGTTGACCTGCTATCACCGACGAGTTCTTGAACTTATGAAGAAAATTCTAGTTGTTAGACTAATCCAAGTTCCTCGAGGACAAAATGGAAAAACTGATTCTCTTGCCAAATTGGCTAAAGAAATGGCGAATATGGATGACGAATGACCAATAATAATTATGATGCACAACCGTTGGATCCTAGAGCCAGCATTATTACAATTCCCGCAGGCAGAGGGAATACCAAGTTCAAGCCAGCAGGATGCAACTCCGGTTGATCCTCAACCTCCCCAACCAGTTGATCTTGAAGATCTACTTGAAAAACATCAAGTTCCTAAGAAAAGACGCAAGGCCAGTCAAGCTTCAGAATTATGGTGGTATTGTCTAGATATCGAAGAAGAAGATAGCCAGCATTATTACAATTCCCGGAGGCAGAGGGAATACCAAGTTCAAGCCAGCAGGATGCAACTCCGGTTGATCCTCAACCTCCCCAACCAGTTGATCTCGAAGATCAACTTGAAGAACATCAAGTTCCTAAGAAAAGACGCAATGCCAGTCAAGCTTCAGAATCATGGTGGCATTATCTAGATATCGAAGAAGAAGATGACTGGAGGCAACCTTTCATGGATTATTTCAAAGAAAGTAAGCTACCAACAAATAAATCATTAGCTGCTCAAATCAGAAAGAGAGCACTACGATATGCATTTGTCAACAACACATTGTATCGACGTGCTTTCGATCAAATGAGGCTAAGATGCCTAAGGACTCGAGAAGCTGATAAGGTGGTAGCAAAAATTTATGAAGGACTTTGTGGAGCGCACCAATCAGGTTCCAAGATGGCAGTCAAAATCAAAAGAATGAGCTACTATTGGCCGGCCATGGTCAGAGATTGTATCAATCATGTTAAGAGGTGCCACGAGTTCTAGATCCACGGTGATGTTATACATCAGCCGCCAAATTTGCTGCACCCTACAATAGCATCCTGGACATTTGAATGTTAGGGTACTGATGTTATAGAGCCGATAAATCCGCCATCATCAGCAGGACACCGCTTTATCTTGGCAGCAATCGACTACTTCTCAAAGTGGGCAGAAGCGGCTCCATTCAAAGAAGTTACATCTGAGCACGTGACCAACTTCTTCACCCACAACGTTGTTTACAGATTCGGTGTGCCACGTCGGATAATCTCAGACAACGGTACTGCATTTAAAAATACCAAAATTTATAAGTTCGTTGATCGACATAAAATCGATTGGCGATATTCATCCATATACTATCTAAGAGCGAATGATCTAGCAGAAGCCTTCAACAAGACACTAGTAAAATGACTAAAGAAGATTCTTTCCAAGAACAAAAGAGAGTGGCATATGAAGTTGGCAGAAGCATTGTGGGCATATCGTACAACCTATAAAATGCCAACTAGAGCCGCTCCTTACTCTCTGGTGTTCGGAGTTGAAGCTATACTGCCACTAGAAGTTGAACTTCCATCCCTTCGAGTTGTTATCCAGAATGAGATAACTCAGGAATAGAATGCTCGATTAAGAATGAAAGAGCTCGATGCACTCGATGAAATTAGGTTGCAAGCCCAGCAAAACCTGGAGATCTATCGACAAAGAATGACAAAGTCCTTTGATCGAATGGTGCATCCTCGATCATTTCAAGAAGGGGAGTTGGTCCTGGTGCAGAGAAGGCTAATCATCCCACATAGAAAAATCGATGGCAAATTCGTATCTAACTGGGAAGGACCTTTCGTCATCGAGAAGGTATTTCAAGGTGGAGCTTATCAACTGATCGATCTGAATGGTCAAAGGTCCATGTCGCCGATCAATGATCGATATTTAAAGAAATACTATGCATGAAATTGCCCAGAAAATATTATGCTTAATGAGTTATGTTTTTTTGTACAAATGTTTAAGCATGTACATGTTATATTTTGAAATTTTCCTTTGTTATGAGAATACATTTCAAAACCCCCCATCAGTCTGGGGGCATTTTAAATATTTATTCGGGTCGACATAGCGCTACGTACCGAGATCCTCGAATAAATATTTAAAATCACAAAAAATCCAATTCTATTCTGCTCTAAAATGTCTATGCGAGACAGGGGGCATTTTAAATATTTATTCGGGTCGACATCGTGCTTCATGCCGAGATCCCCGAATAAATATTTAAAATTATCAATTCATGTCTTTTATGCTAAAAAATATGAAGATCTTTTTTTTTCAAAGTATCTGCAGGTGACCTCTCAAAAGATCGAGACACCTTCTTCAACAAATCAAGACTCAAAGGTCAAAAAAGATACTTTTGAAACTACACACTCCTACAAATTGAGCCGGAAAAGCTAGAAGTCTTTTGACAGCCTAATGTTTAAGGTTCGAATGGGTGTAAGAGGTTGGATCCAACAAGCCCAAATATGACCGGATCGCTGGAAGCTCTGTCTACTCAATAAGCCATAAGAAAGGCCGTAGTAGCAGAACCCCCACTTCGTCAACCCGTCAGTAGGGACTGTAGGAAGAATGAAGGCTAATTTGACTTGACCAGTTCAAGTGATCGTAGTCTACAAAATTCTCCTAATTGATCGAAGAATCAAAGTTCTAAGGGAAGATGAGTTTCAAGAAACTAATGGATGTTCGTAGGCTCCAAAATCTGCAACCACAAAGGATGACTCCAAATCTACCAACTTCAGCAAAATCAGCATTGGGAAGCGCAATTCTCATAGCTCAAGTTTAAAGCCTGAATGGGTGTAAAAGGTCGGATCCAACAAGCCCAAATATGGTCAGATCGGTGACAGCTCCATCTACTCAACAAGCTGTAAGAAAGGCCGCAGTAGAGGAACCCCCATCTCAGCAACCAGAGGATGAAGAGCTGCTAAATCTCAGCTCTCCTGATCTGATGAGCTAAAGTGACTTAGATTAAAGTCTCCTTATGTGGTTAAGGATCAATATACTACCTACATTTAGTATTATCAATCAAATCCTTCAACAAATCCATAAAGCACAAAGCGAGGATCGAAGGAACTTTTCTTCAACAAGTCCACAAAAGCACAAAGCAAAGGACCGAAGAAAGTTATTCCAAAGTCAAAATGAAAGGATTAGGCTGAACTGAAAGGATTCTGTCATCAACAAATTCGTTATGCACAAAGTTTGGAACCAATGACTTTTTCGCCATCGACCCAATACAAACCTAAGTGTTTAGGTCATTGGCATCTACTCCTTCATCAAGCCGCCAAAGCTAGAAGCAAAGGGCAGAAGGCATACAAATCTTCTGACAAGTCAGTAAAGACAAATCAGACAATCCTCCATCTATGTCCGCAGCACAAAGTTTAGGACAGAAAGGATCATAATCTCACGAGCCAAGGCAAAGCCGTGAAAGGAGCATCCCTGAATGACATCTATAAATGTCCCTAAAGACTGGGGGTATTTTAAATATTTATTTGGGTTGACATCGCACTACATGTTGAGATCCCCAAATAATTATTTAAAATTCTATAAAGATACAACCAGATGACTGAAGAATCTTGAGCATATGCTATCCACTAGCGTCAATCTATAAATATAATATACCAACCATCTTTGGATACATCTAGAAGCACAGTGGAGAAAGAAGATTAGTGTGACATCCAAACAAATTTTGGAGATCCACTAAAAGAAGTGTGACATCCAAACACACTCTTGGCGATCCGCTAAATAGAACCACTATGTGACATTTAGATCAAATATCTAGAGATTCACAGGGTCAATCATCATACAACAAACGTGGTTCGCTCTAGGCGCGTACCACATTTATTGAGGGGCATTTGTTGACCCCTATACATCAGACCACGCGAGAAAGGACTCAAACTGGTAAATAAAGCAATATGTGTATTAATGAAACACATTACTTAAGGGGTCAAATGACCTCCAAATGCTAAACGGATGGTATGGTTGCGATCAGGACACTGAATTCTACTAGGTTGAGGCCCCTCGTAATTGAATTAGATTAGATTGGTCAAAAGAGACGTCCGACACCCAAAATTAAAGCACGAGGCTGATCAAACGATGTTGAATCAACAAACAGACTTCGTCATTGTGTTTAGAACATTACAGATACTCAAATACTATATTTTATTTATTTAATTTGGATCATCATAATGAGTGACATGAATTTTGAGATAACGTATATTTCGAGTAAATCAAGCCTCGACATCGCTCAGATGACGTGCGATCATGAAACAAACTATGCCATTGCATCCGAAATGTCCTCAACATTCAAAATATACATCTTTTGTGATTAATTGGGATCAATCGTAATGGTGACATAGATCCTAAGGGAATAACACGCATATCGATGAATTTGGCCCTCGATATTGCCCAAATGATTTCAGATCGACAAACGGACAGTGTCATTGTGTCTGAAATGATGTCAAAATTTAAGATATACATTTTATTTAATAAATTTAGATCATTCGAAATGGTGGTGAATTTCTAAGAGACCCATATATGATATAAAGGCCTGCGTTACGACAGAAACGAAGCCTCGAAGACTTTCGGATGATGTCGGATCGACAAATGGATGGCATCGTTGTGATCGGAACATTGTTTCCATTAAAATTCTATATTTTATTTGATCAAATTGGATCGTTTGAAGTGGTTTCACAAATTTCAAAGGCGATATAAATTTGATGCGAAGGCACGCACTACGAGAAAAATTAGCTTCGTCGGTGACGAAATGACGTTCGATCGATAAACAAATAATGCCATTATGTCCGAAACATCGTCTCCATTAAGATTTTATATTTTACTTGACCAAATTGGATCGTTTGACGTATTGTTGCAGATTTTAAAGGAGGATTCAAATATAATGCAGAGACATGCGTTATGATGGAAATGAGGCCTCGATGATGCTCAGACAACGTCCAATTGTAAAACAGATAGCACCATTGTGTCTGGAACGTCTCCAACATTAAGAATATATATTTTATTTAATCAATTTGGATCAATTGAGGTGGTGGAATAAATTTTGAGGCGATTCTAATATGAACAAAGACGTGCATTATGACAAAAATGAGGTCTCGACGATGCTCAAATGAAGTCTGATTGCAAACTGGACTACACCGTTGCGACCAGAACATCAGCAATACCCTAAATGCACTATCAATTTGTCCAATTTTGACTATTCGGCGAATTCGACACATTAAACATGGCAAAATGCACGTGAATCGAGAAAACACGCAAATCATGATGCTTTCAGATTGATTGGAACATGGCTGTGAACCTAATTAATGTTATTACTAATTATAATAGGTCATCATTAACATGGCCAATTGATCTTACCAAAAATCAGCAAGTCAAAATGAAACCTCAAATCACAATTAATTTTTACCTAGTATCGCCTCTCGAACCTCTGCCTAAATCCCGCGAATTAGGCTGAAAAATCCCTGCTGAGCGACGTCGACACAATCCTTAAATCCCGCAAAATAATTCACTCTCTGTTGAAAGATGTTTCATCGTTAAAATGACTTAAACCAAGCCTTGCTAAAGGTCCTTCGTTCGTTTTTATCGTTCACATACACCCAGCCGAGAGAACTATCGAAAATCTCCTTTAATCCTACACTCTCATCCAGATCCAAGCATTCACTTACAAGCTCCAACAGATTTTTGCCTCCTTTCATCCTTCAGGACCAACTACACTCATAATATTCAACAGATTCCTACACCTACTCTCATAAATCGGATCGCAGAGCTCAAGTGCGGCTTCAGTCCACAGCAAGCAGCACTTACAGAATCATCTGCAGCTTGCGGCCGATTTTTTAAAACTCCACCCGTCAGATTTGAGTTTGACCGTCTTCAACGACCTCCGCAACTCGTACGTCCCTACCACCTGTCTGTACATTCGAAATCTTTGTTTCACCTCCTTCGTCCTCTCTTCCATGCACTACCCACACTCCATGTTATCCTGTTAACCACAACAGTGTCGTTCCCTCTTTTAAAACCTCACAGTGACTTATCTCAAAACCCAAACAACAATATCTTGCTTCCAACCTATAAGTTGTTAACAACACATCCTTTTCTCTTGTTTTATTCATATAAAAGCTGCTATTACCCCTTCCCGAGAATCTATTTGCATACAAAAGAAAAGAAAAGGTGAAAGGGCTATAGTAAAATTCTTTTGCTTTATTAATTACTACATATTCTTCTGCTTTTATTATAGAAGCCTAAGCCACCTTGTATTATTATCTCATTTGCTTGGCATGTGTAGCTATTATTACTGTAGTTATTAAAGTAATAGTTTCAATTATTTTTGAGAAAATTATCAGGTTAATATCCTTTTTATTGATACTGTGATCATCAAGCTAGCATATCCTAGTTACCTGTAACAAATTATCAAGTTAATAGTTTAACTATTTGTGTATTATAGATATTAAGGTAGCACCTTCTAATTATTTATGCTATTAGTTGACACCTATATGTATATATTTATATGGCAATTAATTGAGTGGGTGTCATTTTCCACTTGTGTTGATTATAAACTCGTGTATGTGTCATTACTGAGATATATTTGAAAACATACATTGTTCCTTATTTTCTGTTATTAAATTCAATCATTATATTCTATTTTTGGTAATGTCGGCCGGGACGATATTTATATCGTCCTGGACGATATGTCCAAAATCAAAAACCCTAATTAGGGTATCCTCATTAAGGCAGCCATCATTAAGATCGGTCTGGACGATACATGTATCGGCTAGGATGATATGCTCAATTCAGAAAGAATTAACCGCCATAATCAGTTTTGGAATTCTTTATTTTAGGAAATTGGCCAGGACGATATTATTATCGTCCAGGACGATCTAACTCAATTATGCCTAAATTGATCTGGTATCTTTGGAAAACATTAATGGTTGAGTGATACGATCACATCATCCGGGACAATTGTATGATCGAGCGGGACGATGTCTTGGATGATCTACATCGGACAGCTCAAATTCAGGGAGATGATCAGGACGATTGAAATCGGTTTTAAACTAATCGGCCAGGACGATGTAACCAATTTTCTTCTGATTGTCCCAAATCGTCCCGGGCTGATGAGCTGAATTTCTACTGATCAGCCAGGACGATATACCTATCATCCTGGATGATAATGGCGGCAAATTGCAATAATGAGCTCATTTTGAGAGCTTTTATTTAAGCTATGGCAAGGCACTTTGTAAGTGTCTTTGGCATCCATTGTAGCTTCGTTCTTGTGGGGAAAACTTGAAGAGAGAGCTTGAAAAGGAGAGAGGAAAGGGTGGAGTTTGAGAGGGAGAAGATCCTGTGAGGGGGAGGAACTCAAGGGAGTGTGGTGGGGGATCCACACGGTTGCTCCGGCGAACTCGCACCTTAGTACCATCGGATTCAAGGCTTGTCTTGAGAGAAGTTCACCAAAGAAGAAGATCTCTTTGGTGTCAAAGGACCCGGCAACTCCGCCGCACCGGGGAAGGTGGAAGTGATTTTGTAAGGGCTTCTCCACCTAGCTGTGGGGGCTAAAGGAGAGACACTTTTGTAGTGCAATACTTGGGGAGTGCCTCCAAGGAGTGGATGTAGGTCAAGGTTTGACCGAACCACTATAAATCCGGTGTGTTCTTTTCTTATTATTGCTTCTGCGTTATTCAATTTTTGCACTTTGATTTCTGTGGTGATTTTGATTTGAGTTTTATCTTTGGTTTTAAAGTTATCCAATTCACCTCTTTTCTTTATTAGCCTTGGGCCAATTCATGAGGGCTTAACATCCCTAACGAACTTTCAAGTGATTTCAAAGCACTTTCTAGTATCATCTGAGCACTTTCAAGTGGTATCAGAGCAGGATTCATAAAATAAGTTTTTAAAAGTTTTTGAATTTTTCGATCCATGGCTAATCATAATGTTGCGGAAGGTTATTCAATCACAAAACCTCCTTTATTTTAAAATATGTAATTTGATTTTTGGAAAACTCGCATGTCTATTTTCTTGCAATCGATTGATTTTTGCATGTGGCTTATGATTTTAACTGGTTATTCATCACCGTCACATATTATTAATGGAGTTCAAACTGATATTCCTTTTAACCAATCAAATAAGGAAGAACAACTGAATGCTCAACTGAATGCAAAATCTTTAAATTACTTTTTCTATACTTTAAATTCTGATGATTTTATGTTAGTATCTACGTGCACTACCGGTAAGGAAGTTTGGGATGAATTGCACACCATATACGAAGGCACTAGTTAAATCAAGCAATCTAAGTTGAATTTGTTAATGCATGATTTTGAATTATTTTCCATGAAACCTTTTAAAATGATCTTAGACATGTATACCAGATTTATTCAAATTGTAAACTCATTGCATGCTTTCGGAAAAGATTTTTCAAACTTTGAAAAAGTTAACAAAATTCTTCATTGTCTACTGGATAAGTATGATGCTAAGTTAGTTGCTATTTATGAATCAAAAAATTTGAATGAGTATTCTATTGATAATTTGATTGGCTCACTCAATGCCTACGAGCAAGGTTTGGGTCAAAGACTTTTGGATGCAGGTAAAATAATTATTCTAAATGATAAAGATACAGAAGGAGATAGTTTAGTTGGTAACGAATACAGTAACTTGACAAGCAAATCACAAAGCTCACCAAAGCATAAGAAAAAGTGGAGAAAATGTAAAAGTGGTAAGAATGTCCATATTTCTTCTTACGTTATCTGCTTTCCATGCGGAAGACTAGACATATGAAAGTTCAGTGCCTTAATTTAAAAATTCTTCCTACGAAAGAAAAGGACAAGGCGAAACAAACTTTGAACTGGGAAAATAATGAAAGGCAAAAAATCTCATGGGCAGATCTAGTCTCTGAAGCATCGGACCAGGAGACAGATAATGGTTAAAAGCCTTTCGTGTTTTTTGTTTTGTTTTTATTTTTATGTTTTTCATTTTTTATTTTATGTTTTAGTTTTTTTTATTCTTTTGAAATTGTTGTTTTCGTTGAAGCTTTTTCTCTGATCAACACACACATTCACTTTTCTAAAAATGAAAAATCTACTTCTTATTTTTTTTTCTTGAAATCTTTGATAAGTTGTGTTTTGACTTCTCTAAAACAGTCAGAGGAAGGGAACTCATGATTTTGTTTCTCTTTCTCTCTTCTTAAAGAGGTTATCCTACTTTTGATTTAAAATCTTTTTTATCTTTTAAATTGGTTTTTGAAACAAAATTTTTTCTATCTCCCTACATTTTATTTATCGCATAGGAATCTTTTACAGGTTTTTGAATCTAACTCATAATTTTCTTAATCAAGAAATTCGCTTTGTCACTAAAATGGGGTTTCCTTTGTTTTTGAGATTTAAGAAAGGAAGCATATTAAAAAAAATTGGCCAATGATGCCAAAAATAAAAGATGTGCAAAGCCGCCAAATTGAAAATATAGAATACACAAAGTGTATCAAAAGATGAGCAGTGCGCCAACCAATTATCCAGAGGCATAAAATGAGCCCACGAAGTTAATGCTTACCATTCATGTACTTCTTAAAAAACTTAAGAAAACCCTTGATACTTTCGATACTTGAGTTTGAAAATTTTGATTCTTGATTCAAAAATTCGTGCATTGATTTTCTATTAGATAGATTTTTTGGAAGGAGTTTTTGAAAAAATGATTGTTTCTTTCTCTAATTTATTTTATGATTTAGATATTGAATTAAAAAGTTTTTGAGCCTTTCTAAAGAACTTGAGTTTGGATTATCAATCTCTGAGTTTCTAACCTTTTCTGGGCTATGCGTTGTCAAATCCAATTATACTAAGTTTTTGATTAAAACTAAGAGGTAACTTTCTCATTTTAAGAATATTTTTGTTTTCTCACTAGATTAGGGAACAATTTTTGTGTTTTGTTGTTTTGTACCTCCTCTCCTTTTGATAATGTCAAATGGGGAGAACGTACTGTTGAATTTGTATCATTTTTCTTTCTGTTCAAAATTTTTTAAAACAACAAAAATATTTTTTATCTCCCCTATTTTTTAAAAAGTGTTATTCTAGTGAGAGAGAGATTAAGAGAAAATGTTCCTTTTTGCAAAATCAAATTCAATTGTTTGCCATCATCAAAAAGTGGGAGATTGTTGCGGATCTATGGTTTATGATTTTGATGATAGCAAAAATTCCTTATTTATCTACGATTGCCTTATGTGCTAATATTTCAGGTTCACACGATCGAACTGTAATTTGAAATCAGCTCAAGATTGGGTAGACTAGGTCTGAGTCAGTTTGTAATCTTTTTCCTTTCTTGAGTCTATTGTATTTGGTGTGGGACCAGTTGGTTTGTAATTTGGAAGATTTCTTGTTTTCTCTAAAAGATTTTTATTTTTGGTAATATCGGCCGGGACGATATTTATATCGTCTTGGACAATATGTCCAAAATCAGAAACCCTAATTAGGGCATCCTCATTAAGGCAGCCGTCATTAAGATTGGGTTGGACGATACATGTATCGGTAAGGACGATATGCTCAATTCAAAAAGAATCAACGGCCATAATCTTTTTTGGAATTCTTTATTTTAGGAAATTGGCTAGGATGATATTATTATCATCCAGGACGATCTAACTCAATTATGCCAAAAATTGATCTAGTATCTTTGGAAAGCATTAATGGTTGATTGATATGATCACATCGTCCGGGACGATCGTATGATCGGCCGGGACGATGTCTTGGACGATCTATATCGGACAGCTCAAATTCAGGGCGATGATCAGGACGATTGAAATCGGTTTTAAACTAATCGGCCTGGACGATCGTGATATCGGCTAGGACGATGTAACAAATTTTCTTCTGATCGTCCCAAATCGTCCCGGGTTGATGAGCTGAATTTGTACGGATCGGCCAGGACGATATACCTATCGTCCTGGACGATAATGGTGGCAACTTTCATTAATGAGCTCATTTTGAGAGCTTCTATTTAAGCTATGGCAAGGCACTTTGTAAGTGTCTTTGGCAGCCATTGTTGCTTCGTTCTTGTGGGGGAAACTTAAAGAGAGAGCTTGAAAGGGAGAGAACAAAGGGTGGAGTTTGAGAGGGAGAAGATCCTGTGAGGGGGAGGAACTCAAGGGAGTTTGTGGGGGATCCACACGGTTGCTCTGGCAAACTCGCACCTTAGTACCATCGGATTCAAGGCTTGTCTTGAGGGAAGTTCACCAATGAAGAAGATCTCTTTGGTGTCAAAGGACCCGACGACTCTGCCGCACCGGGGAAGGTGGAAGTGATTTTGTAAGGGCTTCTCCGCCTAGCTGTGGGGGCTAAAGGAGAGACACTTTTATAGTGCAATACTTAGGGGTGCCTCCAAGGAGTGGACGTAGGTCAAGGTTTGACCGAACCACTATAAATTCGGTGTGTTCTTTTCTTATTATTGCTTCTGCGTTATTTAATTTTCGCACTTTAATTTCTGTGGTGATTTTGGTTTGAGTTTTATCTTTGGTTTTAAAGTTATCCAATTCGCCTCTTTTCTTTGTTAGCCTTAGGCTTTTTCATGAGGGCTTAACATCCCTAACGAACTTTCAAGTGATTTCAGAGCACTTTCTAGTGTCATCTGAGCACTTTCAAGAACTGGCCCAAGGCTAACCAAGAGGGGGGTGAATTGGTATTTAAAAAATTCTTTAGGCAAAGCATAAATACAAACCAAATCATCATAAAGAAATAAGTGTGAAAGAAAATAAACGCAGAAGCAGTAAAAACAAGAACACAAGGGTTTATAGTGGTTCGGTCAACTCGACCTACGTCCACTCCCCAGAGGCGCCCTCCGAGTATTGCACTACAATCATGACTCTCCTTTAGCCCCCACAGCTAGGCGGAGAAGCCTTTATAAACACCTCTTTTTTCCACACCCGGCAAGGCAGAGAACCTTTCTCCTTTTGCTTCCTCCCGAAGCAGGCAGAGAACCTCGATCGCTTGCTGGAACTTACCTATCCCAAGCCTTCCAAGGACAAGAGACTCTAGGGAAGAAGAAGTGGAACAATGCTTGGAGCAACCCTTGTGAATCCCCTCACAAGCTCCCCTTCACAAGATCCTCTCTCTCTCACCCTTTCTCTCTCTCCTTTAAGTTTTCTCAGGTCAAGACAGCAGTCAAGGATGTTCAAAAATGTTGAACAAGAGCTCTTAAATAGAAGAGCTTCAAATGAGCTCATTAATTGCAAGCTGTCGACTATATCAGCCAGAACGATATGGAAATCATTCTGGTCGATCAGTACAAATCCCATGAAATCGGCCAGAGCATCGCCCTAAATGCAAACTGGATGATTAAAAATTAGCTTGATCGTCTAGGATGATCTCACGATCGTCCAAGATGACTAGTTCAAATCAGAGGAAAATCATCCAGAGCATCGCCCTGAATTCAAGCTGTCTAATCCCGATCGTTCAGCACATCGCCCTTAATTTGTGCTGACCAATATTTATTATCCAGAAGTAACTAAGGTTTTTGAATATATCATCCTGGCCGATCCTGCGATCATCCAGGATGACGTGATCGTATCAATCATCCTTAATTATTTCCTTGATTTGTCTGATTAATTAAGGCATAATTGTGAATATCGTCCAAACCGATCCAAGATCGTCCTGGCCGATTGTCAAAAATACAGAATACCTTAATTGTTTATGGCGGCAATTTCTTTCTGTTTTGAGCATATTGTCCATGACGATACACGTATCATCCAGGCCTATTTGCTAATGACGACTGCCTTAATTAAGAACCCTTGATTAGATTTTCTGTTTTAAGCCCGATCGTCCATGACGATGTAAATATCGTCCTGGCCGATTTGAGTAAAAATAGAAATTCTAAGTCTCTCAAGTGTGTGTGTAGGGTTACTTTGCATTAGTCACACCAAAGATTACAATTGACTCAAGAGGGAAAAATAAAATTATAGACTGACTCAACCCTAATCTACCCCATCTTGAGCTGGGTCCATTTTTCCGTCCGATCTTTGATTCCTGAAAAGTCAGAAGTAAAAGACTGTCCAAGTCAGTAAGAGTGTTTGCCAATCATCAAAACATAGTTCATAGACCTGAATTTGCAACAATCTCCCCCTTTTTGATGATGGCAAAACACTACGAAAAAATTTTAAAAAATAGCAGTGTAACATACGGAATCGAAAAGTACAAGACACATCCTAAAACTAATCCCCCTTTTGACATCTCAAAAAGGAGGGAACCAAGAACAGAAGCAAACCACAACCCACATTTTTTTTTACCAAGGCATAAAGATGATGTAGTATTCCATGTGATTGATTTTAAAAACTTGTGAGTTAATGAGTTAACAACATCAATAATCCAAAGAACGGTAGAATATTCGATCATGATTACCCTTAGCTCAGACTTTCTCTTAGGGTAGAATTATCTTTTGAAATCAATGACCTAACTCAAAAAATCAATTGGATATGAGGAATAAGAATCCATTCATTACTTGGTTTAAAAAAAAATATCTTATAGAATAATGAATCAAAGTAAATTTATCACAATCTCAAAATAATCGAAATCAAGCCTTTGATATATGAAAACTTCTAAGTTTTTAATGGATTTGAAAAGAAAGAGGATCTTGCTTTTTAGTGGGCTCATTTTATGCCTCTTGTCAATTGATTGGTGCTTGTGCACATCTTTTGCTTTTTGATATATGATTTTTCAATTTGGCGTCATTGCGCATCTTTTGTTGGCATCATTGGCCAATTTTTTTATTTTTGCAAGCTCCATTCTCTTTTACAACTCTTAAATAGTTCTTAGTTGTGGGTATATCTTCTAGATATTAGAGAATAGGGGCTCTCTCTCTAATATAGAGAAGAACTATCCATAAAATAGAATCAATTAACCAATGACAAGAGTAACGAGGAATCTTGATGTGACAAAAAGACTTTAAGCATTATAAATACAAGATAGATTTGCTTAAGCGAGATTAGAAAGGATCTAAATTTTATACACAATCTTTAATTTGAAATAGATTTTTGATTAGAAGAGAAAACTATCCCACTAAAATAGGTTAGAGAAGGAGACACAATCAACGAAATATTCTTACCATCTAAGAGATTAAGAGATGTAAAACATTTACTATAAATTCTTAAAAGCAAAGAGAAGGCATACGATATCATATCAGTGATGATTTTTTAAGGCTAAAAAGCAATAAAAAAGAAAGAAAGCCAAATCAAACAAATAAAAAGAAAAGAAAACAAAGTGCAAAAAGGAAAAATATTTAAAAAGCAAATAAAGCAAATAGAAGATCAAGTTTATGCAGTTATGTCAATCACACCCAATCTGGTCCTTAAAGAGCTGAAAGTGTTGAAGGCCAGTGGTTTAGTAAAGATGTCAGCCAGTTGATTTTCAGTTGTCACATGATGTAGCTCAATGTTTAGTAAAGACCCGAAAGAAGCGGAGTTAGATTTGTGTGCCTTTAGTGCCACCGTATTCTTTTTCTTTTTCTCACCTGTATTAAAATTTCTTTGATTCACCCCTTGCTCGTAAGCAATGAGTGAGCCAAGTAAGTTGGCAATTGAATACGTGTTCAAATCCTTAGATTCAGTTATAGCAGTAATTTTTGCATCAAAAGAGGAAGGCAAGCATCGTAAAATCTTATTTACTTTTTCAAAATTCAAAAGCTCTCTTCCTAAGGCATGCAAGGAAGTAACAATCTGATTAAATCTTGTATACATTTTAGAAATTGATTCATGAGGTTTCATATAAAAAGTTTGTAGTCATGCAAGAGAATCTTCAAACGGGATTGTTTAACTTCATTAGTGCCTTCATAAGTGATACACAATTTATCCCAAATTTCTTTACCAATTTTACAAGTGGAAACACGCATGTAGCTTCTGATTTTAAAGCATAGAAAAAATAATTAAGACATTTAGCATTCAATTGAGCCAAATCCCTATCATCTAAAGTCCATTCAATAAAAGGAAGTGGAATAGTAATGTCGTTAAGTTTACCAGTTGGAGGTGTGTAACCATCCGTAACAAGCATCCACGTGCAATAATCATTAGATTGTAAAAACGTTGACATGCGAGTTTTCCAAAAATTAAATGGGATATTATAAAACAAAGGTGGTCGGGTAATATAATACCCTTTCGGTGTACTACGATTCCCAAAGTTTGTCATGGATCAAAATTCAAAAAGTTTTCAAAATTAATTTTTATGAATCCCGCTCTGATACCACTTGAAAGTTCGTTAGGGATGTTAAGCCCTATAGAACTAGCCCAAGTCTAACCAAGAGGAGGGTGAATTGGTATTTAAAAAATTCTTTAGGCAAAGCATAAATACAAACCAAATCACCACAAAGAAATGAGTGCGGAAAAAAATAAATGCGAAAGCAGTAAAATTAAAAACACAAGGGTTTATAGTGGTTCGATCAACTCGACCTATGTCCACTCCCCGGAGGCGTCCTCCGAGTATTGCACTACAATCGTGACTCTCCTTTAGCCCTCACAGCTAGGCGGAGAAGCCTTACAGACACCTCTTTTTGCCACACCTGGCAAGGCAGAGAACCTTCCTCCTTTTGCTTCCTTCTGAAGCAGGCAGAGAACCTCGATCACTTGCTGGAACTTACCTCACCAAACCTTTCCAAGGACAAGAGACTCTAGGGAAGAAGAAGTGGAACAATGCTTTGAGCAACCCTTGTGAATCCCCTCACAAGCTCCCCTTCACAAGATCCTCTCTCTCTCCCTCTCTCTCTCTCGCCTTTAGATTTTCTCATATTAAGATAGTAGCCAAAGATGTTCAAAAATGTTGAACAAGAGCTCTTAAATAGAAGAGCTTCAAAGGAGCTCATTAATTGCAAGTTGTCGACTATATCGTCTAGGACAATATGGAAATCGTCCTGGCCGATCAGTACAAATACCATGAGATCGGCCAGAGCATCGCCCTGAATGCAAATTGGATGATTAAAAATTGGTTTGATCGTTCAGGAAAATCTCACAATCATCCAGGCCGATTAGTTCAAATCAGAGAAAAATCATCCAGAGAATTGCCCTGAATTCAAGTTGTCCAATCCCGATCGTCCAACACATTGCCCTTAATTTGTGATGGCCGATATTTATCGTCCAAAAGTAATTAAGGTTTTTTAATAGATCGTCCTGGCCGATCCTGTGATCGTCCAGGACGACGTGATCATATCAATCATCCTTAATTACTTCCTTGATTTATCTGATTAATTAAGGCATAATTATGAATTTTGTCCAGGCTGATCCTTGATCGTACTAGCCGATTGCCAAAAGTACATAAAACCTTAATTGTTTATGGCGGCAATTTCTTTCTATTTTTAGCATATCGTCTAAGACGATACATGTATCTTCCAGGCCGATTTGCTAATGACATCTGCCTTAATTAAGAACTCCTGGTTAGATTTTTTGTTTTAAGCCCGATCGTCTAGGACGATGTAAATATTATCCTGGCCGATTTGAGTAAAAACAAAAATTCTAAGTCTCTTAAGTGTGTGTGTGTAGGGTTACTTTGTATTAGTCACACCAAAGATTACAATTGACTCAAGAGGGAAAAAATAAAATTACAGACTGACTCAACCCTAATCTACCCCATCTTGAGCTTGCTCCATTTTTCCATCCGATCTTTGATTCCTGAAAAGTCAGTAATAAAAGACAGTCCAAGTCAAGTAAGAGTGTTTGCCAATCATCAAAACATAGTTCATAGACCTGAATTTGCAACAGTATTATGTACAAAAGCTTCTTGACTAGCATAGCTGTCCATCTATCATGTTTGGGTTTGGCTGATCCATATTTCAAAAAACACATAACTCGATACACATGCACATGAAAAAATAGAGTTTAACACTCATATAGACTTGAAACTATCACACTTGACTTAAAGATCAATTTATATGGCTATGTTTCATGATCTATTCTAAGACTATATTTTTAACATGTTGAGCTGTGATAATTAAATCCCAACATCTAGTTTTGAAATATTTCAAATTCCTTTCCAATATTTGTTTTAAATAAATAATAGACTACATAGCTAGTAAAACATTAAATTATTTAAAATAAACTCATCAAGAAGATTTCTTTCATTTCAACAAAAATATATTTATATTAGAGTAAATGGCTACAAACAAAAAAGATAGAATTGAAAATTAAAATAGACATAACTATAAAAAATCAATAAAAGAAAGACTTATCAACTCTGATCAGATCATGATTTGTTAATCAATAAGCTCCTTCCCTTTTCCAATTCCAAAAAACTAAAAGCAAAATCATAGTGAGCTGCAACAACTCATTAGACCACAAAAATTGATCTAAAATTTTAAATTCTTTTATTAAATATTTTTTTTAGAAAATTTAAAAGAATTTAAATGTAGTATAATAAATTATTTTTTAGTTTCAAAGTGCATAACACTTATTTAAAGATTCAAGTACTAATACTGGGTAGTCAAATAAATTGAAATTCAAATCACAAAATAAAATAAAACAATTCATATCTATTTTTTGTTTTTCCAAACCCTAACATAATCTCAAAGGATTCTAACCCCTTATGATTCTGTTTGTGCTTATAAAACTAAAACATTTTCGTAGCAACCATAACATGCTTATAAGCTTCAGGTTTTAGGACAAAGATAAATTTTTAAAAAATTTTGGCCCCTTATATCTCCCATAGTTATAATTCAATCAGATAAGCATTTCATCACATTATAATACTTAAAGCATAATTAAGCTCATATTAGAATTAAACAATTTTCAATAACGGTAGGCAATAAAAATTCTACAAAGCAAAGTATTAGAGTTTCAAAATATAACCAAATTATCAAGAATTGTGTAAAATGTCTTTTTAAAACAATAATTTTATTATAACACTACTTTCAGAGTTCAAGTTATTTTTAATATAATATAAATAGCATAATTTTGAAAATACATAGTATAAAATTTAAAAAATATTCAAAATATTTATAATCTCAATCTCTATAGCATATAAAACGTTACGCGTAAAAAGTTTTATCAATACAAAATTATCCTTATTTTTCGATAATGAAAATTGAAATTTAATAAAAATATCTAAAAAAACTTTATATTTTTTAAAATTGAGACAAGTATAATGTGACATACCTCAATCCAGACAACTTTCACACTAGGTCAATGGCTAAAAATGGCCCAAAACGGATTAAAATCCTTTCTTTCATCTCCAATACCACTCTTTATCTGTCATTATGACTGGCTTCCTCATTCAAATGAATCAAATAATGGATTTGAATTTAATTTAAAGTGTTATTAGTGGTTGGACACTACAACACTATTGCATAGTGCTATGGTGCTAGCTCAAAATTTCAAATTTCAGAGTCAGAGAATGTTATAATATCACTATTTGATGCATTGGCCAAGTAAAGCAACATGATGCTTGGACACCCAACATTGAGGCACTCCAAAAGTGAACTTTTTAGATTTTGTTAAAATTCCTTCTAAACACATTGGACTCATTCTAGAACATATACACCTTTTTCAAGCAATAAAAACTTTTGAAAACATGTAAATGAGTTCACCATCGATCATCTAATATATTATTATATATCTAAGTGTCTTAATAAACTCAAAATTCAATAATATTTAGCTTGTCGGATTCATCTTATCGAGATGGAAGTTTTTAATACGATTTAGGTTTTTGGTTGAAATTTAATCCAACTAATTTCCTCGAGAGATTTTATAATTATGCTCATGAGTGTTTGATTTTGGCCATTTGGACTCATGTCTGGGCTTTCCTGGTATTATTGGGTTCATCTCACTAAACTTCACTATGTAAAATTTGCTAAATTTGAATGATTAAATTCTAAATTTTCTATTTTAGTACTTTCAAATTTAAAAATAGCATCAAAATCCTGACAATATCAAATAAAATTTCTAACAGCATATCAATGCACATAAACTTCACTTCACTCCTTAGATTTCATTGTTAAAATTCATCTATTATATATGCTTTAAATTTATGAAAAATATAGATTTTAAGTTCCTTTAAATTAGGCCTGTCAATTTCTAACACGACCCAAAAAATCTAGGTTAGGATCAACCCGTAAAAAAAACGAGTCAGGTTTGGGTCTAATTTCTTGACCTGTTTATATTTTAGGTCAAGTTTAGGTCAACCATCCAACCGGCTGGTGACCTCACTTACCTGCGACATCTCTATTTAATCCTTAAATTTCAACTTTTGAGTCGACAGGGAGAGTTTTCAACTGTTCAAGTCTTCACCTCTAGCCCTCTTCCATCTTATTCTATTTTAGGGTTTGCACTCCTTGCTCTCTCTATGACTTAGGAGCACTTGATTATTGGAGCTCTCTTGTTATCTTCTTCTATTGACCTCTTAAATCTTGTGGTTCCCCCGACTTCTAAATTTCTCCTCGAATCCTCCTCCTTTCTGGCTTTCTCGTTCATGATGGTCGATAATATCTTCAATAACTCCTGAACTCTTGTTGTTTTGGAATGTCGGTGGGACAGTCAGACGCTATTTTTTATTTCTATTTAGTTTTTTAATGGAAGATTTGTTCTTTTTTTTTGTAATAATTTTTGAATTTTGACTCTCGGTGTTTGAGCGTTACCAATTTGGTGATTCTCTAATTTCTAAAATTTGTAGATGAAGGATTAGTTGATTAGAGTTTTCTTATAAATTTATAATGACTGAGAGTCTAAGGTGGGTTGAAATGTTGATTAGGGTTACTTTGTGAACTTGTGATCAGGAACTTGACATCTTTTATGTTATGCTTATGATGAAAATGACCGTCACAACGTCACTGAGCTGCTTGTTGTTTTCTTTTATGTTGGTATTTGGATTAGAGATTACCGGGTTGCTATTGCTGACTGCCTGACTTAGTGACTTTGTTCGTCTATTATGTTGTGTTGCATTGTTGCTATTAAACACTTCACTACTTCAGCTATTATTATGATTATTATTTATTTAGTTCATACAACATAAATTTAAATTCATAAGCCACCATTTCACCATATTGACTTACTGTGATAATTTATGCTCACTTGTTGATTTTTTAAGAGAAAAGGTTTAAGTTTATAATGAGATAAATTAAATAATTGCTTTTTTTCCTATTAATTTATCTTCTTTATACAATTTTGTAATGTGGAGTTATACAATTTTTTATTTTGATGGAGGATTCAATTATAGTTGTTGCGAGTAATCCTTTAGATCATAATGAGCATGTTCTTACTAATAATTAACTTGAATATGATAGTGATGAACTTAATAATTCTAGTGGAATAGCTCAAAAAAAGAAAAGGAGATTGACTTCTAATGTGTGGGGACATTTCGAAATGTTGCCCCTTGTAAAGGATGGCAAATAACATTGCAAATGTAAGAAATATGGGACTACACAATAATATGATAATAAAAATGGTATAGGAGTTTTGAAATGTCACTTGCAAAATTGTACAAAAAGGAACTCTCAATCTATTTATGTGGTTGAAAATAAGTTTGATAATAAAAAATTTTGGAGCTTATTTATTGTATTTATAGTTATGCATGATCCATTCCAACGTTTGAAATGGGCTGGTCTTAGATCAATACTTCGTTACTTGCGTCCTGATTTGTACCTTTTTTCTAGAAATACTACACAAAATGATTGCAAGAAAATGTTTGTTAAGGGAAAAGTTCAAATACAATCTCTTCTATATAGTTGTAAGGGTAGAGTTTCCTTAACTTTGGATTTATGGGCTTCTATCAACACTGATGGTTTTAATTTCTTGATTGCATATTTTATTGACAATAATTGCAGGTTACAAAAAAGTTATAAATTTTGGTTTCATGTTACCCCCCATAATGGGTTAGCATTGTTTGAGAAACTCCAGTAATTTTTGATTGAATGGAAACTTGATAGCAAACTTTTGAGCATCACTTTAGATAATGCTGTGAGTCTAGTAGATAGGTTGTTAGACCTAAATTAATGTCCCAAAGCTACAAAAAGGGGGGGTGAATTGGTATTGAAAAATTTTCTCTTTTGATAATTTTAACCGAAATTGAAATTTAATGATTTATTATAAAAAGTTTTTCAACCACAATTTTAAAACACTAAATTAAAAGCAGAAAATAAAAAGTAGTAAAATAAAAAGACATACAATTTATAGTGGTTCGGTCTAAACCAGACCTACATCCACTCCCTAGAGGAACCCTCTGAGTATTGCACTAATACCAATAGTGTCTCTCCTTTGGCACCCACAGTAAGGTAGAGAAGCCTTTACAATTACTCTTTTCACCACTACTCGGTGCAGCAGAGAACATTCGTCCTTTTATACTTTCCCTAGTGTTGGCAGAGAACCGTCTTCCTTTTACACTCTCCTAGTGTGGGCAGAGAACCCTTCGTCCTTTCACACTCTCCTAGTGTGGGCAGAGAACCCTTCGTCCTTTCACACTCTCCTAGTGTCGGCAGAGAACCCTTCGTCCTTTCACATTCTCCTAGTGTTGGCAGAGAACTGGATCTCCTTGACAGATCCTCTCACAAGAAATCTAGAAAGAAGGAAGAAAAGAGTGAAGTAATCCCAAATCACAAGTAGAGATTCTTACCTTTGAACACCAAGAAGGAATCCTCCTTTGAATGCTCTCTCACACTCTCTCCTTGACTTTTCTTTCAATAGGCATGAAGGTCAAATGGCAAAAAGATTGGGTGGAAGTCTAATTTGAACTATATATACAAAGGACAAGAAAAACCGCCCAAAAACTGCAAGTTTTCAATTCTGTACACAATGGATCATCCAGTACGATCGTGGATCGTCCTCGACGATTTTACTTAAAGTGGCAGAAATGAACCTAATGAATATTGGTACGAACTATGATCGTACTCGCTCATCGTCCCGTACGAACTATGTTCGTCCGGTACGAAACGGTTATTATATAGGTTGGTTCCCAAAAATTCTACAGGACGTAACCAACTGACGTAAGTCGGTTCAGTTCGTCCTAGGACGAACAGGTTTCATCCTGGGATGATTTTAAACAGAGAGTTTCGTCCAGGGACAAAAATATATTTCATCCTGTACGATCTCATACAGAGAGTTTCATCCAGGGACGAAAATTAATTTCATCCTGTACGATTTCATACAGAGAGTTTCATCCTAGTACGAACCTTATTTTTCGTCTGGATGAACAGTGCAAGTGAGAATCCCGAGAGGTTCATCCCGGGACGAATATTAAATTCATCCTGGATGATTAGGACTTAGAAAATTTTCTCCTCGCATGTTCAATTCGTTGCTCTTATGAGGGGCTAATTGACATGATTGTCCCGTACGAACCAGGTTCATCCCGTACGATCAATTCACAAAAATTGTCCCCTAAGAGTGTGTGTTGTGATTTTTTTCACTCAATTACAATCACTCCCTTTCATTTAAAAAAATATGATTTATAAATGAATAGTTTGAAGTCTTCATCGCTTGGAGTTTATTTTCCTAAAATGTTAGTACGCACTAGAGCAAAAATAAACTTCCAAAAACTGTTAGGAGATATATAAAAACAATAATATTTGAAATCATCAAAATAATACAAGTTGCAAGAATATAAAACATGAAAATAGCAACTCTCTCTACAAATGCATATGTAAATAATATTTATGTTGATTTTCTTTGAAGCCATTTGAATTTGAAAAATAGTCTTCTATGCAATGGTGACTATTTTCCATATGAGATGTTATGCACATATAGTGAATCTTATTGTTCAGGAAGGTTTGAAAGAAATTGATTCATCTATTGTGAAGGTGCGGGAGAGCGTTAAATATGTAAATGGCTCTTAATTAAGAAAGCATAAGTTTCTTGAGTGTGTGAGGCAAAGTTTTCTTGAAAGTAACATAGGCCTTAGACAAGACCTACCAACTAGATGGAATTCTACTTTTATTATGTTAGAAAGCGTAATTTATTTTAGACGTGCTTTTATGCATTTGGAATTGGGTAACTCCAATTACATGTGTTGTCCTTCAACTTATGATTGGGAAAAATTGGTGAATATATGAAAGTCTTTAGCACCCTTCTATAAAATCACTTGTCTCTTCTCTGGATTTAAGTATCATACTACAAATCTATATTTTCCATGTGTCTCTACTGTATATGTCACGTTGAAGAATGAAATGTCTTCTAGGATAGAGTATATAAGAAGAATGACAATTGGCATGATTGCAAAATTTGATAAGTATTGATCAGACTCAGTATACTCTTGGCCATAGCTGTAATTCTTGACCATAGATATAAATTTAACTTTGTTGAATGGTGTTACAAGAAATAGTATGCGGGTAATTATGTATTTGAGCTTGAAAAAGTCAATAAGATGGAATCACTGTTTTCAAACTAGTCAACAACAAATGAGCAAACCTTAACTTCTAAATCTCAAACTTCTCAATCTTCACAAAGAACTCCTTCAACTATTCAATCAACAACAATCATTAAATCACAATTCCTTTAGATTATACTTTGCCACTTTATATTTCATAATTCCTTTTGCTCTCTTTCAACTACTCAATCAGCAGCAATTATGAAACCTAAATTCCTATGATCATTTACACATGATTATGACACTTTTGAAGTAGAAGTAATAATGCCAAGAAATAGAATGTTGGAGTTTGAAATATACTTAGATGAACCAAAGTTGGATAGGAATAGTGAGTTAGATATTTTACAATTTTAGAAACTTAATCAATATAGATTTCCTGAGGTCTCAAGCATGGCTCATGATGTTTTGTGCATCCCAATATCTACTATGGCATCTGAAAGTGCTTTTAGCAATAGTGGTAAAGTTCTCGACCAATATCGAAGATCTTTGAAGCATGATCTTATGGAAGCATTGATATGCACTAAAGATTGGTTATACAGTGACCAAGGTAATAAATTAATATTACTATATAACTTATAGTTTTTTTATTCAATTAAGTTGGTAACAAATTAATATTGATGTATTTGTAATAGATGTAAAAAACCCAGAGCTTGATGCGGTGATCGATAACATAATGAGTTTAGATTTTGACAAAAATCAAATTGGAGTCATGAATTACTCAGTGAACATAACATCTTAAAGTTTAGATACACTATTCATATTTATGTAGTTTGTGTTAATTGTTAAACATATTTATTGTGATGAAGGTCATAGTGATTGATGGACCGATGGGTTACTGTTTCATATGGTGAGCTGATGTTTTATTCCATTTTGTTGAGTTTTATCTATGTTTTACTTAGTTTAATGCTTACTTATGGCTTCTTTAAGGCTGGTGGAGGAGTTATGGATCTGTTGGTGGTTTAATGGCTTAGTGAGAAAATGTGTAACACCTTTTTTTTCAATTTTTTGCTTATGTTTATTTTGTTTATGCTTGCTAGTTGCTAATGGGATGATGTTAAGTGATTTTATAATGTCATTTATATTAAAGATAGTTGATGGCTACTATAATTCTGCTGGTGTTGGACTATTGGTTAGTGATTTCGTATTAATTTTTGGACTTTTGATGTTCGTGTTGGTGTTGGTGTTAGTTTTGGTGAGTGGTGACTTGGTGAGTTAGTGTTGGCAGGTTATTTTTATACTATTTTTTGGACTCTTGGTTTTGCCTATAATTCAGCATTCCGGCTGTTGAGAATGCTGCTATTTGGCCTATGAGGTTGTGTGCATTCTATTTTTCTGCTATTGATTTTTCTGCTCATGTAGACAGAAGTACTGTTGTTTGGGTAGCTGGGTACTTGGGCTCAAAGGTTCTGTTATGTTATGTTTTACCTGCCTCCTGTAGACTGAAGTGTTGTTTGGGCACCTAGGCTAGTGGCTGTCAGCCTACTAGCTGCTATCTGTTGTTGGTTTTTTACTGTTGAGTGTTGCTGGGCTTTCTACTGTTGAGTGTTGTTGGGCACTTGGTCTCTGGCCTCTAAGGTTCTATTATGCATTTCTAATGTTGACTATTGTAGTTTTGCATTGCTATTATTGGGTTGGTCAGTTTTTTTAATTTTAAATTGCCATGATGAAGAACTTGGTGAAGTTATACACCAATAGAAACACATATTTAGATGCAATCAGTTTATAAATTTATATAAGTGATTTTTTATTGCTTGAGCAGATACTATTAAATTGACTAGAAATTAAATTGATTAAAGTCGTTTTACCAATTTGTAACTATGGAGGGCATAATTTTTGGAGTTGTTGCAGCTGATGTTTAGTTGTTAGGTTCACACTGAGCCTAAGGCTTTGGCCTTTGGTTGCTAGCAAGTAGCAATCAATGAGTTATTGATTTTATTTTATTTTTTTTTTCTTTTGCAACATTGTAGGTTCTTTATAGGTGAATGTTGAGCAATTGATGATTATGCATGGAGCCATGGACTGAAAGAGTGTAAGAGAACAATTAAGCTTTATACTTATTTAGTAAAGTTGTATTTCACTATTTGTAAATTGTAATATATATTTTTAACTTGTAATTTTTAAGTTATAACTTCTAAGAATTTATGAATACAATTTAAAATTTATTATTTTGATCTATTGCATTTTGAATATTTGATTGCTTGTTATTTCTTATTTTCAATAATTTCCTTAAGTAAAAAGAATTTTTTTTGTTAAAAAATTTCTAGCGGGTCGTGTCGACCTGGATTGGGTTCGGGTTCAGTTACATATAAAGGATATTGTGTTAGACCCGTGGACCCGAACCAGACCCGTGGACCCGAATTGACACCCCTACTTAAAATATAAAGGATATTGTGCTACCATAAATCACACTTTTTTAATATTCTCATACAAGTAAATTAAAATATTTTGAATTCATTTGATGGCCATTAATTATATTTAATTTGATAATAAATAATGCAAATATTAATAAATAATGTGGGGCAGAATAAGGATACAACCTTGCTATATGAACCACAAAAACAATAGTGAACAAGTGTGATAAATTATAACTCGAGATCATTGGCAACCCCAAAAATTAGGAGGGGGAATATGCAATATTAATAGAACCATAGGGGAAAAATGCTTAATTCATTTTATTGATTCATTCCTTGTACTCCCCAATTGTGAGGATTTATGTCATCAAATGATACAATGTTGTTAAGGAGGAAGCGTGGATGTAGGATACTAATTATTCTTGTTGATTATTTTGTTCAAAATGTTCTTTGAGCGTAATAAATCTCAATTGAATAACCTTAAAGATAATTGAGAGAGTACATATTTTATTTTTTTACATATGAAGTCTTGCCAATCAACCCACATTATAATAAATATCACCCTCCATGAAATATTGTTGTTATGCATTGAGGGTTGGTTGTTGCAAGAATCAGGGAATAAGATTGTTGTTCTTGTAACCTGAGGCTCATTCAAAGAATATAGACAAAAAGATAAAATACAAAGAGGAAGCACAGTACATTATCTTGCTAGGGAAATTATTCTGTGTGGACATCAAGCGCCATCTGGAGATCAACCCAAATGTACCGCATCACCCTTGTTCGGTACCGTGGCTTGGTACTTCTCGGTACCGCTGACATGGTTGCACCTAATTGACCTCCACATGAGAGTTGTTTCCGGCATTCACACACAAAAGATTAAATCTAACAATAAGAGTTATAGATCTACGCATGTGTGGATTTAAATTTGATAGGCAAGCAATGGGGCTTGGGAATGGTTGATGATAGGGCATTAGATCTCAAAGGCATATGAGAATTTACGGTCAATGATGGGAGTCACAAAGAGAACTCATGTGATTGTATTTGGAGACGTATATAGCTAAGAGATGTAATGGAGAACTTGGTAGGATCAAACCATCATTGGGTATTTGAAGTCAATGGACATAGCAAATATTTGTCTATAGGAAATCATAAAGCAAGAAAAAATGAGATCTAAGAATAGTGCATATAAGGTGAGCATTTTACTTGATGATGTGGACGGACCACCTAAGCATGGAGGTCAATTAGAGCACTAATTAATATTTTCATGCTTGTCTCAATTGATAGAAACTAATGAGTCTACATGATAAACACCAATTCCAAGAAAGTAATGAGGAACTCCATAAATTTGAGGCTGTTAATAACTCCACAAATTGGAAAGCAAAATGTGAAATATGAGAAACACAGGGAAAAGAGCTTAGTACATTCTATTGATTCATTCATAATACATCATAATTGATAGTATTTAATTATTTATATACTTAAAATGACACTTTGGGGCACATTAACTATCTATTAGCCAATCACCTAACTCTGACTATATAATATCCGATGTCGAAAAAATTAGGTTATTGATATTATTTAAACTAAAGGGTAGCATAGTTGCAGTGCCAGTCTCTTTATTTATGATATTTTGGGAGAATCTAAATGATTTTCTTGGAGTTTAGTAGCGCTGAGGTGGCCATTGCGGTGCTTGATCATAATAATGGTTTTTATATAATAAAATATCTAAATTCATTTGTGCAAAACCCCTCACCTCAGCCCTTTGCTAGAGAAGAGATGACAAAGGAGAGTAGAAGAAAAGAAAGAAAGGGAGGAGAGGGGATTTAAGTGGCTGAAACTCGAGTTTTATCAATCAGGTCTATTCATGATATTATAGAGCTTGAGATGGATATCTGACTCCAATATTGGATTTCAATTCCAACCATTTTATAAAAGTTATGAATAAAATTATATTTTTCTTGGATTTTAAGATGTGTTCATCATATAACTTTTGATATGTTGTTGTATGTTTTATCCTAAATATTTTGACTATATAAAATGAAATATTTATTGGTTGAATTTTTTCCCAAAATTTTCATAAGTTGATTAAGGTTTTTCTAGCAATTGTAATTGTATAAAAAGTCTTAAAATGCTTATGTGAATATTCCTCAAAAGTTGGAATTTGACATGTATTGTTGTTGTTGCATTCATATTTACGTTTGTTGCGTCATAGAGTATTCGCGGTGGTAGAGAAATATAAAGTTTAGTGTCTTAGCGTTTTACAAAAATCTGGCACGTAATCATATAAGAGAGAGGGTCTAGCATTTATGAGACAAAGATTTTTACGTGGAAACCCCTGAAAAGGGGGAAAAATCAAGGGGCCTAGCCCAGTTCTAATGAATCCACTAGTATAGCAGTTGATTACAAATGAGGCCCTTCCTTGGAAGAATGCCTTAGCTTGATGTACATTTTATAAAGTACATTACATGATGTGAATACAAAGAGTCACTATTGATGTGCTTGTTTGGTCGGGAGGACCATAGTCAGGTGACGGAGGTCAGAAGAATTGTAGTCGGCGGGCAACGAAGGTCATAAAGACCTTTGTCTGGCGAAAGAGGTTGGACAGACTGTAGTCGACGAGCGAAGGAGGTTGGACAAACTGTAGTCGGCGAGAAACGTAAGTCAGGAAGACCATAGTCGGCTGGCGATGGAGGCCGGAAGGATTGTTTTATGACAACGAAGGTCAGAAGGAAGGCATCAGGCAGAAGTCCAACAATGGAAAGAAATCCATCTTCAGATAGATGTCCTGCAAAAGTCTGATAACCGGTAGAAGTTCGACGTCGGGTAGAAACTTGGCGATGAGTGAAGGTCCGACGTCGGGCAGAAGTCTGACGTCTATTGGTGCCTGAGGAGAACTTCGGCATCACTTGGGAGGAGTTTTGGCATCAAGGGGGAACTCTGTCATTACTTGGGCATAATTTCATCTTCCCATGGAAGTCGAGCAGATTCTAGGTGGTAGTCGAGGAGGAGTTTCTTCCCTCCTAATCTTCTCTTCTTCTTGTTGCTTCTCCTTGCTTGGGTCACCTCTCATGAGAAATGAGGGGTCTATTTATAGATTTTTTGGAGTGGCATAGCTTGTAAATAGGTGTGAGATGAGGGGAAAATAGGGAGTGGTCGAATGGACGGCTGATATTGAATCCCTTGATTGTGCACCGTTCATCAGACATTTGAAGGTCTTATTCAGCAATCTTGGGCTCGTTGGATTTGTCTCGTTGAGCCACTCAATTCGACTATAAGAACGCCATATTCTGGAAACCGTTTGGTAACTCAAATTATGGTTTGAACTTTCCAACAGTGCTTTGAGTGCTTGATTTGGACTCATTTGGGCTCGGATTGAGTCGAATTTGGTGTCGTTGAGTTTGTATTTTTGAGACGCTCAGTTTAACTATAAGTTTGTTGAAATTGAAGTTCAGGTGATCCCAGATTTAATTTTTGAAGTTCCAGGCTTGATTTTGCCTCGAGATTCATGTCTGATCAAGATAATTTTTTGATGATGTATCAGTTGCCCCCCTATTTTTGGACGTCGAAGCTCTAGGAGTTCAAAAATATATGTGTCGCCAATTTTCATTAGCTGAATCACAAAAAAAATGCATTCCAAAAATAAAAAGCTTGCTCAAACTTTATCATAGAGGCCCCGTTGAGCTTCGAAAGTATCAAAATTGAGTCTGGAACATCAAAAATCATGTCCGCGGACCCCAAAAACGTCGAATTTGGACCGTCCGGGCCAAACATCGGTCCTGGGCATGCATAGGTGGCTAAACCGGCCGGCCAGCCTCCGCCTGCCGCCAACGGCACCGGTTAGCACACTGCGCAAACAAGCGCGCCCCTCCTAGGTGCGCGGTTTGTCCGGCAGTTAAAATTTTTAATTTAATTATTTTTTTATGTGTTGGGCCCACTAAATTTTTAAAAATTACCAAAAACATTCCTAAAATAATCGAAAAAATTCTGAAATTTTATTAAAAATTGGGAAAATTCTAAAAAATTCCGAAATGTTATTTTCTTCCAAAAATTTGCTATAAATACCCCCTCAAAGATAGGGGAAACTTGCACATTCTTCTTTTCTCCTTATTTCTTTCTATTAGTTGAGATTTTTCGCTATTTTTCAGTAGGTGACTTTCCCTACTTGATTTGGCGTCCATCCTCTTGTACAGAAGTTAGAATTTTTTTCCACTTTTTCTTCTTCTAGCTTTTTTACAGTTAAGACATTCCACTATTTTCCATAGGTGACTTTCCCTACTTAAATCAGTGCCCCTCCTCTTGTATAGAAGTTAGAATTTTCTCTTCTTTCTTTCCTGTTTTTCTTCTTGCTCTAGAGGACTTCTGCTGTTTTTCGTAAGTGATTTTTCCTACTTAAATCGACACCCCTCTTCAGTGTAGAAGAATTTTTTTTCCTCTTTCTCCTTCTTTCTCCTCTATTTTTCTTCCTGCTCAATCTTCTTACAATCGTGGCATCCCTTTGTTTTTTGTAGGTGACTTTCCTTACTAAAATTGGCACCCCTCTTATTGTATAGAAGTTAGACTTTTTGCAGTCATTTCTTTTTTATTTCTTTTTGCATTGGAGGCATTCCACTATCGAAGATAGGCGACATTCCCCTATCAAGCTTCAATGCCCCTCTCTTATGAAGAAGGAGATTTTTTTCTCCTTACTCTTCTCTTGCATTCTTCTTCTTACATTGGAGGCATTCTACTGTCGGAGATAGGCAGTATTCTCCTATCAAGCTTCAGTGCCCCTCTCTTATGTAGAAGGAATCACGATGAGATGTTATCTTCTAAATAGATAACCCATGATAGAAGGAGATCAATTGTTGCTTGTATGCGAGGGTGATTTGACAAGATTCAACTATAATAGTGTCCGAGAGGAGAAACAAAAGTGATGAGTAGACGGGGGAGACTTTCAATTCCATTTGGGTGAAAGTTCATCGATGATGGATGATCAAGTGGAAGTCTATTGGCTGTCAACAAATAAGTGGAGAGCTGAAGGAGAGAGTTCAAAGGTGCACTGCTAGTAGCAGTTGAAAGTTCGTTAGGGATGTTAAGCCTTATAGAACTGGCCCAAGCTAACCAAGAGGGGGGGGTGAATTGGTATTTTAAAAATTTCTTTTCACAAAGAATAAAAAATTGCATAAACCAAATTACACCACAAAAATAAATGCGGAAGCAAGAAATAAGAACACAGAAATTTATAGTGGTTCGATCGACTCAACCTACATCCACTCCTTGGAGGCACCCTCCAAGTATTGCACTACAAAACGTGACTCTCCTTTAGCTCCCACGAACGAGAACTATAGACGAAGAAGAAGCAGAGCATCCTTGAAGCAACCCTTGTGAATCCCCTCACAAGCTCTCCCTCACAAGATCCTCTCTCTCTCCCACTCTCTCTTTCTCTCCTCAAGGCCTTCTCAGGTCAAGGCAGCAGCCAAAGGTCCTCAAAAATGTTGAACAAGAGCTCTTAAATAGAAGAGCTTCAAAGGAGCTCATTAATTGCAAGTAGCCGACTTTATCGTCCAGGCCGATATGGACATCGGCCTAGCCGATTAGTACAAATCCCATCAGATCGGCCAGAGCATCGCCTTGGATGGACTCCTGGACGATTGAAATTTGGCTTGATCGTCCCGGCCGATCAGTTCAAATCAGAGGAAAATCATTCTGAGCATCGCCTTGTTTTTGAGCTGGCCGATATTTATCGTCCTGAAGTAACTTAAGGTTTTTGAATGGATCGTCCTGGCCGATCCTGCGATCGTCTAGGATGATATGATCGTATCAATCATCCTTAATTACTCCCTTAATTTTCTGATCAATTAAGGCATAATTTGATAATTTCGTCCAAGCCGATCCGTGATTATCATGGCCAATAATTTAAAAATATAGTATACCTTAATTATCTATGGCGGCTACTTCTTTCTATTTTGAGCTTATCGTCCTTGCCGATACACGTATTGTCTAGGCCGATATGTTAATGACGGCTGCCTTAATTAAGAATCCTTATTTAGACTTTCTTTTTTAGACCTAATCGGCCAGGACGATGGAAAATATCGTCCTGGCCGATATGAGCAAAAACAGAAATTCTAAGTCTCAAGTGTGTGTGTGTAGGGTTACTTAGCATAAATCTCTTTGACCATTACAAGTAGACTCAAAAGTGAAAAACAAAAGTACAGACTGACTCAACCCTAAACCTACGCAATCATGAACTGGCTTCTTCTTGATCGTCCGATCTTTGATTCCTAAAAAGTTAGAAGCAACAAGTAGTCCAAGAGAAATAGTGTTTGTCAATCATCAAAACATAAGACATGAAAATAGGTTTGCAACAATCTCTCTCTTTTTGATGATGGCAAAACACTACGAAAATAGTTAACAGTAAAAGTTCAGGATTGATGAAAAAGGAACATCATAAACTTAAACTTCTCCCCCTTTTGACATATCAAAAAGGAGGGAATAATAAGGAACAATAACAAAGCACAAAGATCCCCCCCCCCTTTTTTTTTAACCAAGGCATGAAAATGATATAGTATTCCATGTGATTGATTTAAAAAACTTGTGAGTTAATGAGTTAACAATCTCATAAATCCATAGAATAGTAGAATATCCGTTCATGGTTTACCCTTAGCTCAAACGTTTTCTTAGGGTAGAATCGTCTTTTGAAATCCATGACCTAACTCAAAGAATTAATTGGATATGAGAAAAGGAATCCACCCATCACTTGGCTTAAGAAAAAAAAAATCTTTATAAAACAATGAAGTAAAGTAAATTTGTCACGATCGCAAGATAATCGAAACAAGCCTTTGAGAACCAAAACTTCTAAGTTCTAAAAGATTTAAAAAGGGAGAATAGCTTGCTTTTGAGTGGGCTCATTTTATGCCTCTTGTCAATTTAGTGGCGCTTTGCGCATCTTTTTATAGATTTTTCAATTTTTTGCGTCTTTGCGCTTCTTTTGTTGGCATCATTGGCCAAATTTTCTTATTTTTTGCAAGCTATATTCTCTTTTATAATCTTTTAAAAAATCTTAGTTGTGAATATATCTTCTCAGATATTAGAGAATAGGTGCTCTCTCTCTAACATAAGAAAGAATTACCACAAGAAGAATTAATAATCAAAGACAAGAGTAACGAGGGATCTTGATGGGACAAAAAGACTTTAATCATTATAAATATAAGATAGATTTGCTTAAGCAAGCTTAAGAAAAGATCTCAATTTCATAAACAATCTTTAATTTGAGATAGACTTTTGATTAGAAAAGAAAACTATGCCACTAAAATAGGTTAGAAAAAGAGACACAATCACAAAATATTCCTACCATCTAAGAGATTAAGTAGATGAAAACATATTGACTACAAATTTTCAAAAAAAAATAAGGACAAGGAATATAATACCATATCAGCGATGCCCGCCAGTTGGTTTTCAGTTGTCACATGGTGTAACTCAATATCTCCCTTAGTCACATGATCTCTAATAAAGTGATGTCTAATGTCAATGTGTTTAGTTCTTGAATGTTGTATAGGATTCTTAGAGATGCATATGGCACTAGTGTTGTCACAAAAGATTGAGATGGTGCTTACATGTAATCCTAAATCCAATACCTGTTGTTTCAACCAAAGGACTTGGGCCACACAACTTCCAAGAGCAATGTATTCAGCTTCAGCAGTGGAAAGTGCAACAGAGTTTTGCTTCCTACTAAACTAAGAAATCAAAGATTGTCCAATGAATTGACAAGTTCCAGAAGTGCTTTTTCTATCCACCTTGCATCCTACAAAATCAGAGTCAGAAAAACCAATAATCTCAAAAGAAGTGCTGTGTCTAGGGTACCAAATCCCTAAGCCTTGTGTCCCCAAAAGGCATCTAAAAATCCTCTTAACAGTATTCATATGGGATTCCTTAGGGTCAGCTTGAAACCTAGCACAAAGGCAAACACTAAACATGATATCAGGTCGGCTCGCAGTCAAGTAAAGTAAATATCCAATCATGCTCTATACTTCTTCTGATCAACAGACTTACCACTTGGGTCCTTATCCAATGGAGCACTAGAAGTCATGGGAGTGGTAATTGGCTTGGCTTTGTCCATCTCATATTTCTTCAAAATATCCTTTATGTATTTTGTTTGATTTAGAAAAGTTCCATCCTCCAATTGTTTTATGCTAAACCCCAAAAAGTAGGACAACTCTCCCATCAAACTCATCTCAAACTCTCTACTCATTGTTTTAGAAAAATCATCACACAATTTTTTATTAGAAGATCCAAAGAGTATATCATCTACATAAATCTGAACAATGAGTAAATCATCTCCAACTCTCCTAAGGAAAAGGGTGGTGTCTACGCTCCCCTTGACAAACTCCCTCTCTAGTAAGAATGTGCTAAGCCTCTCATACCAAGCTCTTGGTGCCTGCTTTAAACCATACAATGTCTTTTTTTAATTTAAACACATGATTTGAAAATTGTGAGCTCTCAAAACCTGGAGGTTGTTCTACAAAAACATCTTCTTTTATTTTCCCATTTAAAAAGGCACTCTTGACATCCATTTGAAAAAGCTTAAATCCTTTATAACAGGCAAAGGCTAATAGCACTCTAATGGCTTCCAATCTAGCTACAGGGGCAAAAGCCTCCTCAAAGTCTATCCTTTCTATTTGATTGTACCCCTTAGCCACCAATCTTGCTTTATTCCTCACCACCACTCCTGAATCATTCACTTTGTTCTTAAAGACTCACTTTGTCCCAACTACACTTTGTCCCTTAGGTCTTTCCACAAGCTCCCAAACATCATTCCTAATAAATTGATTCAATTCTTCTTGCATTGCTAAAATCCAAAACTCATCAGAAAGGGCTTGGTTAATGGTGGTGGGTTCAGTCATAGAAATAAAGGCAGAGTGGTTCACCTCCTTCCTAAGTCCATGTCTAGTCTTAACTCCACTAGAAGGGTCTCCTAAGATCAAATCCTTGGGGTGACTTGTAGAGTATCTCCAATCTCTAGGCAAAGTGTGTGAAGGTTCTCCCCTTTCAACAAAGTTTTCTACTCCTTGGGTGACTTCTTCTACTCCTCCATTACTTAGGTGCTCACTCCCCTTCCCCAAATTTTCTACTCCACTTGTAATCTCTCCAACATCATCATCTTCTACTCCATATTTCTTAGGATTAGACTCATCAAAAACTATATGGGTTGTCTCTTCCACCAACAAAGTTCTCTTGTTAAACACCCTAAAAGACTTCCCAACACTAGAATATTCCAAGAATACTCCTTCATCAGATTTAGGATCAAATTTTCCCGAGTGAGACTTCCCATTATTGTGAATGAAAATCTTACAACTAAAGACATGAAGGTGGGAAAGATTGGGTGTCCTACCCTTAAGGATCTCATAGGGTGTCTTCTCTAATTTGGCTCTAACATTCACCCTATTCAACACATAACAAGCTGTGTTAACCGCTTCAGCCCAAAAGTATTTTGGAAGTGAATACTCAGCAAGCATGGCTCTAGCGGCTTCCACCAAGGTCCGGTTCTTCCTTTCAGCTACCCCATTCTGCTGAGGGGTCCTAGGGGCTAAAAACTTGTGGCTAATCCCCTTGTCCTCACAAAAAACTCCAAATCTTTCATTTTCAAACTCTCCCCCATGATCACTATGGATGGTCAAAATCTCACAACCTAACTTTTTCTGAATCTAAGTAGAAAATGTTTTAAATTCCTCAAAAGACTCATTTTTATGTGAAAGAAATCTAGTCCAAGTGAACCTCGAGTAGTCATCAACAATCACAAAACCATAGACTTTCCCTCCCAAACTGGCAGTGCTAATGGGTCCAAACAAATCCATGTGAAGGACTTCTAAAGGTCTAGAGGTGCTAATGTCCTTAATGGGGTGAAAAGTGGAGTGGTCTTGCTTTCCTAGTTGACATGCATCACAAAAGTGGTCTTTTGTAAACTTAAGTTTGGGGACACCTCTAACTAGGTCCTTTTGGGTCACTTTCCTAAGGGTTTTCATACTTGCATGACAAAGCCAACTGTGCCACAACCAAGAATCATCAATCACAGTTTTTAAGCAAAAAGAAGCAACACATTCAATGTTATTTAAATCAAGCATGTAGACGTTGTTGATCCTCTTTCCCTGCAAAATAGAGTTGTTACTTAAACTTATAATGCATGAATCAGTAAAGAATTGCATGATGAAGCCTTTGTCACAGAATTGACTGATGCTGAGCAAGTTGTGCTTCAATCCATCTACAAGAAAAATATTTTCAATCATAAGGTTCTTGGAATTACCAATTATACCTGCTCCTACCACCTTCTTGGTGGTGTTGTCTCCAAGAGTAACCTTGCCTCCAGTCCTGGACTCTAGTACAACAAACTGGCTAGCATCACCAGTCATATGTCGAGAGCATCCACTGTCCAGGTACCACATACTCTCACGAGGCCTTTTGTGAGAGCCCTCCTGCAAAATTACTAAATGTTAGATTTAGGAACCGAAGCAGGTTTGGGTTCCTTCTTATGAAGAGAATAATGCAATGCATGTGTGGTATGCTATGGATCATGCATCTTAGGTCTCCATACCCAATGTGTACTATGGTGAATCGTGCAAGTGTGTGAGATGTGTCCTAGCATGCCACATGAAAAACATCTAACTCCAGGAAAGGGATTTCTTAAGTGGTTTGAGTTATAGTGTCTCTTCCTAGGTTTTGGCAATTGATCAAAAGTAGATGTCATCATAGTTGTCTTAAATGCTTCTAAATCATTTTGAATCTTCAAATTAGTGCTTTTTAAAACTTCATTTTCAATCCTCAAATTTTTCTCTATCTCCTTAGATTTCTTAAGATCATATTCAAGTGATGGGTGTCAGACTTTTAATACATCAAGTTTTTCAACTAACTCACAATGATTTTTATTTAACTCATCAAATTCATTAAGTAAAGCCATGTGATTTGAATCAATTGTTTTATGGTCTTTAATCAAAATTTCGTGCTCTTTTTGTAGATTTAAAAATTCTAATTTCAAGCTAGCATGTGTTTTCTTTAATTTCCTATATGATGCATGGATTTTTTCTGAAACTTCAAGAAGTTGATCGTAGGAAAGTTCACATACCTCTTCTTGATCAGTATTATTGTCTGCCATCAAGCACAATTTTGATGTCTCATCTTCTGATTCTGTCTCTAATGAATCCGATGCCGAATTCCCCTAAAAAGCTTTTTGTACTTTCATCTTGTCCTTCCTTGGCTTAGGTTTCTCCTCACCTTTTCCTTTGCTTGAGTGATCTTTAAGCGTATGGCAATCAGTTCTCACATGTCCAAGCTTCCTGCATTCAAAACAAACAACATCAGAAGATCCTTTAACATGTTTATGATCCTTACCTTTTCTCCAACTTTGATGATGCTTTTGTTTCTTCCTTAGAAAGCTTTTGAATTGCCTTGTAATGAAGGCAACTTCATCTCTTTCAGACCCGGAAGATTTAGAATCCGATTTGTGCTCCTGCAGTGCAACTGTTTTCTCCTTTTTCTTCTCACCTGCATCAAGATTTCTTTGATTCACCCCTTGCTCGTAAGCAATGAGTGAGCCAAGTAAGTTATCAATAGAATAGGTGTTCAAATCCTTAGATTCAGTGATTGCAGTGATTTTTGCATCATAAGACAAAGATAAGCATCTCAAAATCTTGTTAACTTTTTTATAGTTCGAAAGTTCTTTTCCTAGTGCATGCAGTGAAGTAACTATCAGAGTAAACCTAGTGTACATGTCAGAAATCGATTCATGAGATTTCATACGAAAAAGTTCATAGTCATCCAAGAGAATGTTCAAACGGGATTGTTTAACTTCATTAGTACCTTCATAGGTGATGCACAATTTATCCCAAATCTCTTTACCAGTTTTGCAAGTTGAGATACGCATGTAATCCTCAAATTTTAAAGCATAGAAAAAGCAGTTCAAACATTTTGCATTCAATTGAGCTAAATCATGTTCATCGAAAGTCCATTCAGTAAAAGCAACTTCAATTTTAACACCATTAATTTCACGAGAAGGTGGAGAATAACCTTCTTGAATAAGCATCCACATGCGATAATCAGTAGATTGTAAAAACGTTGACATGCGGGTTTTCCAAAAATCAAAAGGTAGGCTATCAAACAGGGGAGGTCGGGTAATAGAATACCCTTCCGTAGTGTTGCGATTCCCAATGTTAGTCATGGATCAAATTCAAAAAGTTTTCAAACTTAAATTTTTGAATCCCGCTCTGATACCACTTGAAAGTTTGTTAGGGATGTTAAGCCCTATAGAACTAGCCCAAGCTAACCAAGAGGGGGGGTGAATTGGTAATTTAAAAATTTCTTTTCACACAGAATAAAAAATTGCATAAACCAAATCACACAACAAAAATAAATGCGGAATTAAAAGTGCGGAAGCAAGAAATAAGAACACAGAAATTTATAGTGGTTCGATCTACTTGACCTACATCCACTCCTTGGAGGCACCCTCCAAGTATTGCACTACAAAATGTGACTCTCCTTTAGCCCCCACGGCTAGGCAGAGAAGCCCTCACAAGAACCTCCTTTTTGCCACCCCGGCAAGGCAGAGAATCTACCTCCTTTTGCTTCCTCCTAAAGCTGGCAGAGAACCACAACCAAAAGCTAACTCCTTACCTCTACCGACCCTTCCACGGACAAGAACTCTAGACGAAGAAGAAGCAGAGCAATCCTTGAAGCAACCCTTGTGAATCCCCTCACAAGCTCCACCTCACAAGATCCTCTCTCTCTCCCACTCTCTCTTTCTCTTCTCAAGGCCTTCTCAGGTCAAGGCAGCAGCCAAAGGTCCTCAAAAACGTTGAACAATAGCTCTTAAATAGAAGAGCTTCAAAGGAGCTCATTAATTGTAAGTAGCTGACTTTATCGTCAAGGCCGATATGGACATCGGCCTAGCCGATCAGTACAAATCCCATTAGATCGGCCAGAGCATCGCCCTGGATGGACTCCTGGACGATTAAAATTTGGCTTGATCATCCCGGCCGATCTCACGATCGTCCTGGCCGATCAGTTCAAATCAGAGGAAAATTGTCATGAGCATCGCCCTATTTTTTAGCTGGCCGATATTTATCATCTTGAAGTAACTTAAGGTTTTTGACTGGATCGTCCTGGCCGATTCTGCAATCGTCCAGGATGATATGATCGTATCAATCATCCTTAATTACTCCCTTGATTTTCTGATCAATTAAGGTATAATTAGATAATTTCGTCCAGGCCGATCCGTGATCGTCCTGGCCGATAATTTAAAAATACAGTATACCTTAATTGTCTATGGCGGCTACTTCTTTCTGTTTTGAGCTTATTGTCCTGGCCGATACACTTATCATCCAGGCCAATATGTTAATGACGGCTGTCTTAATTAAGAATCCTTATTTAGACATTCTGTTTTAGACCTGATCGTCCAGGACGATGGAAAATATCGTCCTGGCCGATATGAGTAAAAACAGAAATTCTAAGTCTCTCTAGTGTGTGTGTGTGTAGGGTTACTTAGCATCAGTCTCTTTGACCATTACAAGTAGACTCAAAAGTGAAAAATAAAAGTACAAACTGACTCAACCCTAAACCTATGTAATCCTGAACTGGCTTCTTCTTGATCGTCCGATCTTTGATTCCTGAAAAGTTAGAAGCAACAAGTAGTCCAAGAGAAATAGTGTTTGTCAATCATCAAAACATAAGACATGAAAATTGGTTTGCAATAGCAGTTGAGTGATAATTTGAAGGTGACTAAAGTAAAGGATCGCCGTCAAATATTAGACAAAGAGTTGATGATGGCAGGTGTCCAGAGGTATTTTGCTAAGGCAATATGCATTCGTACGGAAGTGTGCTGATATCAGATATCCTTGATTCAACGAGCCAAAGTAGTATACTATATTAGTCGCCTAATGACACATATATAGTGTTAATTGAGTTGAGGCATTATGAAGATCAAATTGTAATATTTCTTTGAAGAAGAAGTTGTAGGTGGTGCTTCAATATGCAGTAGAGAAGAGGTTAATAGAATTCGCCAAAGATATTTGATATTTTTTAAGTTGTTTGATGATTGTAACTTGTACATATGATGTAGATGTACTTTTAATTTTAAATTATTACAAAAATGAACTTGATGTACAATCTTTTGCAATGTAACTCCAATGATATTTAGAACTTGTCCCTTTGAGGAAGCTAAATTGTTATTGCATCTTTGAAACATATCATGATATATTGCCCCCCCCCCCCCCCCCCCTCCCATATTTTTTGAGGGTATTATTAGACTGCTAAGGTCTTTATATCAGGGATGATTTTATCAATCACTCGCTTTCATGGAATCTTTATAGAGATAATGTTATTCACTCAGAGCACTGCTAGACCTCTATAAAAGAGATTGAGAGAATCCACCAAGGATGTAAGACCTATCCAAGGTTATATGTCAGAGGCTTTGCTCAATGACGATAACCTATGTGTAAGAGGTCGATAGGATCCACCAAGAATGTAAGACCTATCCAATATTATATGTCAGAGCCTTTGCTCGATAACGTTAACCTGTATGGAAGATATCGAGAGAATCCATCAAAGATATAAGACCTATTCGAGGTTGTATGTCAGATCCTTTGCTCGACGATGTTAACCTGTGTGGAAGAGGTCGAGAGAATCCACCAAGGATGTGAGACCTATTCGAGGTTGTATGTCAGAGCCTTTACTCGACGACGTTAACCTGTATGGAAGAGGTTGAGAGAGTCCACCAAGGATATAAGACCTATCTAAGGTTGTATGTCGGAGCCTTTGCTCGACGACGTTAACCTGTGTGGAAGAGGTCAAATCGAATCCCCCTGGGATTGATTTTGCCTAGATTGGGAGGGGACAAATGCCGCATGTATCCTGAATCAAAAGTAAAGAATGGTCTATCTTTAAATAGTTATTATCTTTTTGAGGTCGAGATTAAGACCTTGTCCAAGGAGTAGAAGTCTAGTAAGGGACTATATAAAACTTGCAATTGATTGGAAGTATCCTTGCATTTGCTAGAATTTTCCTGAAATATCATCTTGAAGTTGAAAGCATTAGAGGATCTTTTTTATTATGGTTAGAGTCAAAGTTTCCCCCAGTCCGCATCTGATTCTTATGATATTGATGCAACAATGATTGATGTCAGGAAGTTGATGGTTGATAAGAGTGATCTTTTGAGATTGGAGCAATAGTTGCCCCCCAGTCGGGAACCACATTGTCACAGATGGCGCCAAACTGTTGCATCCTGGAGTATTCGAGGCGATAGAGAAATATAAAGTTTAATGTTATAGCGTTACAAAAATTTGGCACGCAATCAAATAAAAGAGAGGGTCTAACATTTATGAGACCAAGATTTTTACATGGAAACCCCTAAAAAGGATGAAAAACCACGGGGCCTATCCCAGTTCGAATGAATCCACTAGTATAGCAGTTGATTATGAATGAGGTCCTTCCTTGGGAGAATGCCTTAGCCTGATGTACATTTTATAAAGTACATTACATGATGTGAATACAAAGAGTCACTATTGACGTATTTGTTTGGTCGGGAGGACCATAGTCTGGTGACAGAGTTCAGAAGAATCATAGTCGGTGGGCGACATAGGTCATAAAGACCGTTGTCTGGCGACGAAGGTCGAAAAGACTGTAGTCTACGGGCGACTAAGTCAAGAGGACCTTAGTCAGTGGGCTGGATCATAGTCGATGGGTGACAGAGGTCAGAAAGACTGTAGTCGGCGGACAACGTAAGTCAGGTGGATCGTAGTCAGCGCATGACGGAGTTCGAAAAGACTGTAGTCGGCTGGCGACGTAAGTCAGGAGAACCATAGTCAACTGGCGACGGAGGCTGGAAGGATTGTTGTCTGATGAAAAAGGTCAGAAGGACGTCATCAGGTAGAAGTCCAATAATGGAAAGAAATCCATCTTCGGATAGATGTACAGCGAAAGTCTAATAACCGGTAGAAGTCTGGCGTCGGGTAGAAACTTGGCGATGAGTGAAGGTCCGGCGTCAGGTAGAAGTCTGATGTTTGTTGGCGGCCGAGGAGAACTCTGACATCACTTGGGAGGAGTTTTGGCGTCAAGGGGGAACTCTGTCATTACTTGGGCCGAATTTCAGCATCCCGTAGAAGTCGAGCAGAATCTAGGTGGTGGTCGAGGAGGAGTTTCTTCTCTCCTAATCTTCTCTTCTTCTTCTTGCTTCTCCTTTCTTGGGTCCCCTCTTAGAGAAATGAGGGGTCTATTTATAGATTTTATGGAGTGTCATAGCTTGTAAATAGGTGTGAGATCGGGGGCAAATAGGGAGTGGTCGAATGGACGGCTAATATTGAATCCCTTGATCATGCACCGTTCATCAGACATTTGAAGGTCTTAATGATGTCAAAATTCAGTGTTCTTAGGCTCGTTGGATTTGTCTCGTCAAGCCGCTCGATTAGACTATAAGAATATCATATTTGAAAACCGTTTGGTAACTCAAATTATGGTTTGAACTTTCCAACAGCGCTTCGAGTGCTTGATTTGGACTCCTTTGGGCTCGGATTGAGTCGAATTTGGTGTCGTTGAGTTTGTATTTCTGAGACGCTCCGTTTGACTATAAGTTCGCTAAAATCAGAGTTTAGGTGATCCCGGATTTAATTTTTGAAGTTCCAGCTCGATTTTGCCTCGAGATTCGTGCCCAATCATGATAATTTTTTGATGATGTATCAACATTATATAAGCAATATGGCTTTTCTTGATTATTCTGTTAATTCACATGCTCTAAGTACCGTATTAAAATTAAAATTTAGCTATTGTTGCATTCATATTTGCATTTCTCATAGCATGACATCAGGATATTCTGATATATGTGAAAATTGCACTTTCTGATATGTTACAAGATTCCTATATATTCTATTCTGACTCCATCTATCTTGTGTGGATGTGGGAAATATTCTAGCCCTACTTGTTGAAAGTGGGAGTAGGAGATTATATTGTACCATTTTGTGTTGGTTATGGCCCCACTTGTTATACGCTAATATGAGAGGTTAAAGGGAGACATAAATGGAAATGGAGTTAGAAATAGGCATCAAGACATGTGCATTATCATTATGCATCACATGTTTTAATAATTTTAAATAATTAAGTCTAAGTAATATTCTGAACTGAATGTTAATAATTTTTAAATTTTTTGTATGAACCCTTAATAAATGTGAAAAAAAAGTGCAAGTAAACTTTTGATGTCAAATATTCTACAATACATCTGAAATATTTGTGAAAGTGGTTTTAAAATGTATAAGTGAGAATTCTAAAATTGAGTACGTACTAAAACCCTAGAAAATCATATTATATTAGTACTTTACAAGTTATTGAATTTTAATTTTAATTAAATTTCTATTTAATATTTTAAATGGATTTTGATATCTATAATTGGCTAAGGAAAGAAGTTTATTGAGCTAGTTCTGCTTATTTTATAAATTTCTTTGATATTTTATGAAAAGGAGAAGGACAAGCATAATAGAAAGGTGTAGAGGCAAATTCCTCAGAATCCAAGTAATTAATGTATTATTAATTTGTTGTACGATTTTTAATTCTTTTGATATATTGATTGAAAGTAAGCTGAATTATTGTATGGATGATTTATAATTAGAAAGTTTAGGCATTTTAATCATTTTATTTGATCCTAAAATATCACAAACTAAAAAAAAGAATATCACAAACTTCTATTCTAATTATTCACATTAGCATTTTCTCCATCTCACAACTCAATACCATTGCATTTGAATCATCTCAATATAAAGCTCTGAATTCTTCCTCATTCACTTCGAAAAATAGAGGAATTATGTACATAACACCGAAAACTTACATATTTACAAAATTAACATCCCTACTAATTTTTTAAATTATGGAAATCACGTTTTTGTATGTGCCACAATGTATATGAGTTGACATTTTTTTTTATGAATTTTGACAAATTAATAAAGAATTAAAAATTACATATTGAAGGATATCAGTTTTCTAAATAGCTAAAAATTGAGGATTATGATGTAATTGTCCATAAAAAACATCCCTCAACAAAATAAGGAAAATTTAATTGATAGAAATATGCAAATTTAATGTGACAATATCAAAATCAAATTCTATATACTTGAAACAAGGGCAGCTGAGGGAAAAATTATTCTGTCAGTTACCTAACGTAGAGATACATCATGTAGCCTATAATACGTCGCCACGTGCACTTACTTTTTCTGCGCGGCTCGACAATCCGACTCGGACCGAATCCAAGATTACTATGTTCGTGTATTGCTTGGTATTTGCTAGGTATTGCTAGGTATTACTCGGTATTGCTTGGCAATAACGATAAATACCGCTCTGTAAAGACCAATACCGAGCAATACCTAAAAGAACTCGGTATTAATACCGAGCAATACCGAGTAATACCTAAAAGAACTCGGTATTGCTCGGTATTGCTCGGTATTGCGCGGTATTGCTCGGTATTGGTCTTCATAGAATAGTATTTTTTTGTTTTTGTCGAGCAAAATGGATCAATACCTAGCAATACCGAGCTACACCAACTCCCGGGTCCGCTCCGGGTCGGGTCGTCGGGCCGTGCGGTAAAGAGTAAGTGCACGTGAAGATGTATTATAGGCTACCTGATGTATCTCTATGTTAGGTAACCTGACGGAATAATTTTTCCAGCTAAGGGGGGCAAATTGCCACCTCTGAAATATTTGAAACTCTTAAGTATAGTAAGTGTTATTTGTAATATGCCATTCCTATATTTTATTTTTCCCCCAAGCTAACCTTTTTTTCATGCAATTTGCTCCTCTAAAAATCAGAAAGTCTCTTGGGGTCCCGCTATTTTCATCCGATTATGTTGAACTTTTCTAACACTAACAAACCAAACAAGTCTATGAAAAATAATTATGTGCAAAATAAATTATTTTTGCATCCACACACACACACATATATATATATATATATATATATATATATATATAAAGTTTGTCACTTTCCCATATAAGAACTAAGGCTGATTCCGTCTCTGACTTGAAACATGTGTTTAGCTAGAGGTGCCAAAAATTGACGTGAGCCAAAAACTTGACTTGCACGACACGAAAATTTTTGGTTCACGTCAACCTAAACTTGAACTGGGTCGGGTTCGAGTCCTGATTTTCAAACTGTTTCGAATTCCTGGTCAGGTTCGAGTTAATTTGGAAACCCTAGAATGACCTGAAATCTAGTCAGTGAGCAAACGAAGAAGCGCATGAAAGGGAGAAAATTACCTTCACAGCGAGCGAACTTCCGTCGTTGCTTCTGATCAAAATGTTGTAACTTCCAATCCGAATGAAAGGGAACATTGTCCAAGGAGTGAAGTCGAATAGCTACAAAGAAGCGCACAAAAGGGAAAAACTTTATCTTTAGAGCGAGCGAACTCCCATCGTTGCTTCCGACCAAAATGTTCTGACTTCCGATCCGACTAGAAGGGAACGTCGTCCAAGGAGCGATGTCAAATAACTACGAAGAATTACACGAAAGGGGAAAGTTATCTTCACAGTGAACGAACTCCCGTTGTTGCTTCCTATCAAAATGTTTTAACTTCCGATTCGACTGAAAGGGAACGTCATCCAAGGAGGGAAGTCGAAAGCTACAAAGAAGCAAACGAAAGGGAGAAAGTTACCTGCACAACAAGCGAACTCCCATCGTTTCTTTTGATCAAAATGTTGTAACTTCCAATTCTGACTGGAAGGGAACGTCATCCAAGAGCTAAGTTGAACAACTACAAAGGGTCGCACTATGCGGGTTGGGTTCGGGTATGAAAAATGACCCATTTTTGCAAATGGATCGGGTCTGAGTCGGGTTAAATAGTGCCGGATCAATTTCGGGTTGAACCCGAACCTGACCTGTGACCCAATTTGACAACCCTATGTTTAATACTTTGTCCACTAAGGGTGCGTTTGGGACGCCGTTTTTGATGCTGTACGGTAGGAAACGCAACAGAGATGGGGTTTGGATACACGCGGTCGTGCTCCGTTCTCAAACTTTTTGCGTCCCACTGCTACTTTTTCGGTCCTGAAGTATACTCCTGCTTTTTGCTGCTTTCCGCTGTTTGAGGGTAAGAGAAAGACGCAAATGCATCGTAACTTCTTCTTCTTCCTCGTGAAGTTCGGCGTTGGAGAGAACGGTGAACGAAGGGCAGGATTTTTCCGGTCAAGACTACCCGACATTCCCATCTCCAACCACCTTCCCCTTCACACCTACTGCTTTGAAAAATGGAGGTGCAGCATCAAAAAACGGAGGTGCAGCAGTGAAGTCATCGGTTAGGGAAAGGGATCGTACCTGCGAGCGGAGGCGGTCGTTGTCTTTGAAAAGGGAATCGTGGTCAGCGAGCAGAGCCTCGTAGGAGGATTTGAGCCGATCAAAGTCGCGCTCGAGCTGCTTTTTCTTCCACCGTGCCCTGCGGTTCTGGAACCATACCGCCACCTGCCGGGGTTGCAGGCCTAGCTTCTTCGCTAGGTCGCTCTTCCTCTCCGGCTCCAGCTTGTTCTCTATTTCAATGCTTCTTTCAAGCAGTTGTACCTTTTCAATTACCAGAAACCAGAGCCATTAACAATTTGCTTTGCTTTTGATAGATAAAGAAAAATCACGTACCACTTATTCAGCAAACACTAACAAAACCAGAAAGTAATGAATTTCTATAATAAATTACAAAAAAGGGTATCAAGATAATTTATTGTTACACAGCAGCAGCACAGCGGCTTGACAGTTATACTACCCAAATAAATTTTATTGATTTTTGTACAGCAACTTTATAAAGTAGCTTTCTGGACAACAACTTCACAACCTGCTTTACCGACAACTGCAGCCGTCCCAAACGAAGCCTAAAGCTTCTTAAAAAAAAAAAGCTACACGAAAATAACTTCCGGTGATCTTTAAATTTCCCGCGTGCATGTCATCGTAGCGGCTCAAGTTTCCTCTCCGTCTTCAACCAGGTTTAGGGTTCTCGTTTTGTTGCAGTTGTAGTTAGGTAAGATGTCGAGCGCACAGTACGATGGTGGAGCGTCTCTATTCTCCGGTGGCGGCTTCATGCCATCTCAGGCCACCCAAACACCCGAGTCCGGCTTTTCCAAGGTACGTTGCAGGAAAGAAAGATCGAATCTTTTTTAGGTTTTATTTGATCCCCACTTTTTCTCCTCCACTGTAGATGTATCAATTTGCCCTCTTTCTTTTTTCAGGCCCGTGCAGCTCAAGGGATTCTCCCGCTTACAGTGAAACATATCAGTGAGGCCTATGATTCCAACGATGACAAGTCCAATTTCGTTGTAGATGGAGTTGACGCCACCAATGTGATCTTATTTCCTCAAACTCATTGACAAGGTCAAATTGATATGTTTAAAAAAAAAAAGCCCTAACCCTGCATATGTCTTCGGGGTTTGTGTACAGGTGAAACTCTTGGGTATCATGATGAATAAGATAGAGAGGGTCACTGACGTTTCGTTTGTCCTAGATGATGGAACTGGGCGGATTAATGTGAATAGATGGTGGGTTCTTTGTTCTTTATGATTGCAAAATGCATGAACCCTACCCTATTCTACCTCTCTTTAATTGTTTAACCTTTATCTTTGTTCAGGGTTAATGAAACTTCAGATACCAACGAAATGGCTATTGTTCAGTGAGTAATTGTAGTTTTCTTTCTTTTGTTTATAATTTCCATGGCGTTCTTGACCCAAACTCTGTCAATTTCTCTTGATGGTAAGAAATGGGATGTATGTCACCATCCGAGGTAGTTTGAAAGGATTTCAGGGCAAACGACAAGTTGTTGCTTACTCTGTCCGGTAAGTCTTGGCTGTTTTTCGATGTCAGCTCAAAGGATATTGCAAACTCTGTTTTAGTTTGTTTTGTCTGCCTCACATGCTTAGCCATGAACCATGTAATCTTTCTTGTTATACTTTTAGAAGGAACATGTAATCTACCCCAAGGTCCCCACAACCTTCCATTTCATGAGAAATTTTGTTTATCATAAAAGCATGCGAATAAATGATTCAAACATTTGTATGAATAGGATGATGAAAAGGCAATAATCTCTGGTGCTTTCCACGTGTCACAAAAAGGTGTCTGGAGTTGTGAAAAACTATGCCTAAATGTCCCAAAAAAAAATACTAATGCTACAGCCCATTCTTAGTGTCTTTGTTAGATTTGAAATATTTTCATGAATTTTTAGTTTTATTTTATTTCTAAGACTTACCTGCTGGAGGATCAGATTCATGAGCCCGAGCTGGGCTTAGGAATGGGTTTAATTGTCAAAGAAGATGAATTACACAGATGAATCTTTGGCCACCTACATTAACTATTGCAGTGTGTTTTAAGAAGTGATTTTCAATGCTTAGATATAAAGGTAGAGAGTTGGAATGAGGAAGTTCTATGCATAGATGGAAAATGCTTATGAGTCAAAGATTCTTGGCTGAAAGATTTGTAGGGATCCTATTTTTCATTGGAAAATTATCTTTTGTCTAGAGTGAGAATGGTTAGATAGACCAGTGATATAATTCAATAGAGCATGATTTGAAATAGCTAGATTTGAGAGGCAATGTATGCAAAACTGAAGATATGTTGGCGAAAAATCTAGATGATTTTTCACATACGGTGATAGGAATATGTTGCTCCAATAAAGCAACTTGATAAAATAGTATTGAAGTATTAGAAAGAAAAGAAATAGGTTTAATATAAATGCTTAGAAGTTGTGCAAAAGGATTTATTCAAAATAGAGTTCAATTATGATATAGTACAAAACAAAAAATGATTAGAAAGAAGATCTATAAAGCCGACCTTAAATAGTTGGGATAATTGTAAAATAAAGAGAAGAATATGATTTCAATGTTCGTCAAGGTGTGTAGAATAATTTGTTTGATATGTTGTTTGAGTTTGCAATGGTAGGAAATATTTCTTTTTATATTGTGTTTATGTTCTTGCGCAAGCACTTGCTTTTGTACAAGGTCATTAGTCATGCTTTATTTGAGAGAGAAAATTGATTTTTTTTTATTTTAATTTAGTTTGTTATCTGTCATCATTCTTATATCTTTGGTTTGCCCTAATAATTATGCTTAGATGTTGTGCATTAGGTGCTAGAGGGGAGTATACCTCGATTTGAGGATTAATTTATATGGTTTGAGCTTAGCCTCATTAGCCTTAACTAGTTCATTACGGTATGGTATATTCTCACTAGATCATGTATTTTTTAATTCACAAATGCTTGAGCTTTTAAGATTATGTTAATTTTTTTTTTATTAAGTTATTTACCTTTAAATGAAAAAGGAGGTTTTTTTTGCTCCATTAAATTGCCATTGCTTGCAGTTACACTTATTTGATTTGGTTATACATAATTGATATCAACTAAAATATATGACATGTGCATTACCTCTCCACTATAACACACTAAGCATGCAATCTCATGCTATTACAAGTTTTATGTGTATTTGCAAATGTGTTAATCAGTTAATAAATATCAAATTGGATTTTTGCTAAGAAATATGATTCAAACACTAATTGTATGGGGCCCCATATTGGATCTAACAACTTCAAGTTGGCTAGTGTTGATATTCATGTTAAGGTTGTAGTTTAGTATGATCATCTTATTCATTAGTTTTTCTTCAATCACAAACATCTTGTTACTATGACATAGTTTTTTTTATTGAATGCCAAAATAGTTTTAAAGCATGTTTATTTTATGTTTCACACATGTTTTCCCTACTATTAAGCATTTGAGGTATTAATTAAGAACCATTTATGTGGATCATTAAGAAAATATTGATTTAAGAGTTTGTTTGTTTTTCTCCCTCTTTTCCTCTTGCCAGGTTGTGTACTACTCCCCCCCTCCCTTATTATCGGCTATAAGGAACAACAAGCTTTGATCCTATCATGCTAAAATTTGTGAAAACAACTTTTCCTCATCGGTTTATGTGCCTCACAAGAATAAATTTTCTTTCACGAACTTTCTCTCTTTAGATGCCACCCCTTCCTAATCTTCATGCACCCCCATCTTTCTTGGTTTATTTGAATCTACCCTCCTGTTTTTAGCTTAATAATATTCATCTTCTTAAAAGAAGGGTTATGGAAATTTCATCCTTAAAATGGTTTTTATATTCTCACACACTTTAGTTCTCATGCATGTAATCTAACCTTGTCGAAACAACTTCCACCCATCGATTTCCCCCCTTTCCCTCCCACTAACAATTATTAAATTCCTAATTTTGCTCCTCAAAGTCCTCTCAGCCATTCAAAATCCCAATCTCCAAAATATACTTTATCCTATAAACTTTACGTACACCACTAGCACATTGGTCCTAAAAGCTACACTTATCCCATTAGCTTCCTTCCCTCATCCCAACCATCTCCTGCAGTTCTTATGAATTTCCTTTTCATTAGCTTCATATACAGTTTTTAGTTCAATTTCTTAACTTTAACGCATCTCTTCTTGTTTACATTCTAAAGCTAGATTTTCTGGTCCTTTTTCCTTAAACTCAACAATCTCTGTTATTTCTGTTCTTTTAACAGAAATTTTATCGTAGTGGGTATATGCTTATCGTTTAATTGAGAAGTATTATGGTTCTGTCCATCTTTTAGTGATGTCATTCTTGCAACTTCTATTGTCCCAAGCTCTCAGCATTCTATATCCTTGGATGCTATCTGAGTTCCTGTTATACTTATTTTTCTGATTTTTTGTGCCTTTTAATGTCCAGTTAGTGCGGCTACAGCATTTATAAAGACGGTTATAGAGCTACGTGGAAAGAAGAACATTTCTTGACTGTTGTTGTGGATATTATTAATATTAATTTTTATGAAAAAGTCTGCCAATAACTTTTATGTAGAGACTATATTCTAGTGGATTTGGCTGTAAAAATTATATTCATACTATAAAAATTTCAAAAAAATAAATAAGAAAATATTACCCAAATAAAACTATGCAGCAATTTGAAAAACAAAACTACGAGATAGCTGTCCCAAACAAATCCATAGTACTTGTGAGCATCAATTCGTGAAATTGTGGAATACCATACCATGTGAATGATGCTCTGTGAAGCTTACTTGCAACAGCTTTGTCCCAAATGATAAAAAATTTTCTGTTACCCCTTATTTCTTATAGGAGTCTAATTTTTGCTTAAAATTTATTGTTCTTGGTGAACGTGAACTAGTTTATCCATTTTGCTTCACACTCTTTTCAAAATATGCTGTAGAATTAATTGACTTATGTCACTTGTATTTGATTATTTGAGAGTGTAATATGTTATCAAAATACAGTTGTAACTCTAGGATTGTTGAAGTTAGACAGTAATAAAGTGAAAGAAATGATATGATTTTATTGCACTTAATGAAGTGAAAGCTATCAATTAATGGACCTGACTGAGCCTTTATTCCACTTTTGGTTCAAGCATAAGTAACGATAACTTACTGAATTACTTCTGAATTGTTTGTGTAAACCAATGTCTTTTCGTTAACCACGTCAATCACTTCACTGAATAAACTAGAGAATCTTATCGATGCTGTGGTCTTTTCAAGGAACACAGGATCATGTTTTATGTTTCTCTAGCAGTTTAAAATAAATTTTATTACCTCATTTTCATGAGAAAACGTGAATGCTGATTATTTCTGTATCATGCCAAATTGTTTCATTCTTTTAACATCTCTATTTTCAGGCCTGTGATTGACTTTAATGAGGTGACTCTCCACTATCTAGAGTGCATCCATGTACATCTGGACAACACCAGACCAAAGGTATGATAACATAAAACAAAATCACTTTATTTCTATTCCACCAGCTTTGTTATATATCCTTGTACACCTCAAGCTCCTTTTCCTTCAAACAAATAAAAATTTTACCAGCTGGACCTCACCTGCAGGTAAATACTGTTATTGGAACTGTAACTCCAAATCAGAATGATTTTAAAGGATTTCAGACTCCTCTTACTAATCCAGTATGTTTAGAGTTGTATTGTTCCTTATATTCTGTTGAGTGAGATCATCATACTCATTAGCTAATGTTCCCTTACATAAATTTTGTTCTGATGGCTAATTTCAGATTCCAGGCATGAAATTTTCAGATAATGATATCCAAAGAAGGGTCCTTGATGTTTTCATGGAACCAGCTAGCCTGTAAGTTTGCTAACCTTTTTATGCTTTGTTACATCCAAGCGTTTGTGGAATGCATTGTGTGTATGGAAGAAATGATTTGTTTTATGTTGACTACGTACAATGAATGTGGATCGAGAACTTCTATAGGATTTGGGTAGGCGTTGAAGTAAGTGCATTCACAATGACTTCCAATTTAATAGCCATTTGTGGTTTTTCTATATGCTTCCAAAAGATGCAATTACTTCGTTCTGATTCATTTGCTAGCTTATTTTTTGTCACAACCCGCTTGTTATGTGCCTTGGTCTATTTAGGTGTTTTAAGGGAAGCTTCTTGCTTGGGCCATGCTAAATGCTGATAGGGACGAGAAAAATGTAGATTGAGAACTTAAATAAGAGTGGGAGTGTGTTTATTACTCACTGGAACCTATTTTATGCTTTGAAAATATTTACATATAGATTACTGTGGGCTCCGAAAATTCGTCCCCGGCCTTCGCCCGCTATGCTTTTTCTTTTTTGGGGAGTTTTAACGGACTAAGTTATGGGGTAAATTTTAGAAGGCAGATGAGTTTGTAGATAAGACACTACTCAAAGATTTCTCCCTCATTTTGCGAGGACTTTATAATATGAGTTCTGGTTTCCTATAGGCGCAAGCCCCTATAGTAATTACCCCTCCCGATAACGAGAGAGAACTTTTGATTAAGGCTAGTTATCAATCAGATACATTATATCCGTAGATACGTAGTATCAGGCGTATAGTAGCAACATGGGCTTGAGAATTTGGAAATTTGAAGATTTTGGAGGATTTGATATTTAAAATAGAAATTTCACCATCTTGCACTTAAAGCGGATGGTGGGGGAATGGATGATGAACCTGATCAATACCCCATGGTTCTGTCGTCCCGGGCTATCGTGGTCCCTGGTCTACTTAGTCAGAGGAGGTAGTCGACCCAACTTGACAGAAGGATCCTTGTCTGCTGTCATGGGTTGCTTCGTCGAAGGAAACCTTGTAGACTTGGGGTAGATGTTTCTCTAAGGAGACAAATTTGAATCCACCTTAGCTAACATAGGGCATTATGTCCTGTCGATCATATCCTATTGATTCATATCTCAAAGATTTAATGCCACTAAGGAGTATATTGACTCTGGCAATAAATGTTATTTCATGGTTCCATTTGGCGGAAAAACCACTCGGTTCAGAGTCCTCCGGGTCATAACCGTTTATCCTGCGGTGCCATTTGGTGGCAAAACCGCCAGTTAGAGGACACATATCATGTCCTTACTGGCAGGAAATTGTTTGAAATGGATCATAGTGATATTTTCGACTAGGCATTAGCTCTTTGTGAACTAGAGTAGATTTTAATTTGTTCACCCTGGCAAGCTGTTGCGGAGGGTGGATGAATTTTGCTTTAAGTGATCGATGAGTGGATTTCAAATTTTAAATATTTTGGATTTTAGGGTTTTGGATTTTTTTGGGAACTTTTAATTTTGTGGGTATTTGGGTGAAGCTTAAAATATTTGGAATTTATCCCTCCGGTTGAGATCTTCGTTTAACACGACCATCATCGGGGTGATTTTAAAGTCACTTAAATATATTTGAATTTTGTGGAAGTTTAAGGACATTCTGAAATATTTAAAATTAACCCTTCCGGTTGATATCTGCATTCAACACGGCCATCACCGGGTTGTGGGGCCATTTTCATTTGAAAATATTTGTATTTTGTGGATGGAAAAAAAAAAAAAAAAAAAAAACCTTGTCGACTCTGTCGAGTTATCGATAGAGGATCGGATTTCGCCATAGGCTTTGTGCATTTATTAGTGAATTCTCATTGTTATAAGCCTTGAATGTCTAATATGAATATATTAAAACAAATATACCAGTCACCACAGCCATATATTTGTTTGATAGTTCGAACCCTATTGACTCTTATTAGTTCACATATAAGGATCGGGTTTAAACTTGAATTCACTTATTGACCTGCGCAGCATCCCTAGACATCACGTGTGTAATAATAACACGCTTGCCGGGGCTAATGCGGGTGTTTGGGGGCATTTATAATTATTTGCTGAACCTTGTTGACTCCTATCTATTTGTTTATGATGATCGGGTTCATAGGCTTTATGCCTTTATTAGTGAATTCTTATTGTTATAAGCGTTGAAGGCCTAATATGAATGTATTAAAACAAATATACAGGTCACCACAACTGTATATTTGTTTGATAGGTCGAACCCTATCAACTCCTATTGGTTTGCGTAGAAGGATCGGGTTCGAACTTGAATTCACTTATTGAACACGCTCGTCGGGGCCCATCCGAGTGTTTGATTATATTTATCCTTTTGTGTACCTATGTGTGTACAAATTACAATGCATGTGCATTTTGAAATATTTGTAAACGCCTTCTGTCCGCTTGCATGGCTGTCGCGGATCCGGTGGCGTATTATAGCAGCTTTTGGATTGAGTTGTTTACTGCTTTGTTCAGGTTGATTGTCGTGCACTATTTGTATGATTTACGCAGGTAGATTATAGTGCACTAATGAATCTCCTACTTTGGGTTTGTTGATGCTTGCATTTGTTGTAATTGATTGAATGATTGATACAAATGTCATTCTCAAAAAGACTGGGATGGATACTCTGAGACCATTTTGTTTTCATCATTCGTCACTTGACTGCATTGAGAGCTTAATGTGTTTGTTTGTAGATTATCATTGACTGTCGAGCTGTCATGTTCATTGTACCTTCTTGCGATTGTTGCAATTATCTCACATTATTCAGCTACATGATCGAGATAAGTATCATGAGTTGGTTGATTGCCAATTGCATATAAATTTTGCAATCCCTCAAAGACATTGTGTTATCATCATTTATGAGTGAATGACACCTTGCAAGTCCGTTGATCCACAAGTTTTATACATTTCCACTTGCATCTCAATTGAAATGGTAGTCTCCCAATATTTCATTGGAAATATTGTATCACCATTCAAATGAGATTCCTTATTGATCTCTTGTCTTAGTTATGTTTAACTTTCAAGTTGGATTTGCATTTCTACTTAATTCTTGCTTGCATGTTGACTTCTAATGTTCTTATGGTTTAGGTTTTTCAAATTAAGTTTAAGTATAAGTTGAACTTAATGTCAATTATTTAATGTCTATTTGAGTTCAGAACAGGTCTCATGTTGTCCAAATCAAACTCAAGTCTAAGTTCTTTCAAGTCCAGTTCAAATCAAATTCATAAGCTCAATGTGCAAGCTCAAGTTCTATGTCCCCTGTAGTCCAACTCAAGTATTCGCTTGCGTTCAAATGTCCAAGTCACGTTCTTTTTTTTTTTATTATTTTGTAAGTTCAAGTCATTTGTTATTTGAATTATGTTCAACTTTAAGCTCAAGTCCAAGTCCCATTTTTGTTTAAGTCCTTGTGCGCTTCAGATGAAATTTTGACAACCTCCCGACGTTTCCCCCGTTTAGGGGAAAATCTGAGAGACTAGCCTACCCCTCGTCGCTACTTTCGCTTCGGGTAGGTGTCTAACGACACTGTGGCCACAAATTCTTCGATCCCCGCCCGCTAAATGAGCGCTTAAGGGTCTTGGGCTCCTGTTGAAAAGAGCACAGGGATTTCCCCATGTGTGGGTACTTAATTTTGTTCCCCTCATGCTACATGAGCGGTCTGGAGATTACCTATCTCGTCGCAAGCGTCGTGCCAGTTTCCCTCCCTACTACGCTACGTGAGTGCGTAGGGGGTTTGCCAGCTCATCGAATAATTAAGTTAAAAATTTATACCTTGGGGACCAGCGGTGTTGGTTCGTGGATTGAGGCAAGAGGATGGGCACATTACTTCTCTTTCTTATAATCATTTAACTAAAATTAAATATAATTAATTATAATAACTATTATTAATTAAAGTAATTATAATTAAAATTAGTTAAAATTAATTTTAATTAAGATTAATCCCTAGTTTTACGAATTTACGGGATTAAGCCGAAGATGTGCGCTGAGGAGGCTACATTCACAGAGAGCAAACTCCAATTGTAACTTCCGATCAAAATGTCCTGGCTCCTGATTCGACAGGAAGAGAACATCTCTGGAAGAGCGAAGTCGAACAGCACGAAGGACCCAGAGAAGCAACGCGAAGGGGAGAAAGTTATCTTCACAGCCGTGAGCTCCTGTTCTTGCTTTGCGATCAGCCAGGAAGGGAATGTCGTCGACGGAGCGAGGTCGAAAATCACGAAAGAGTCGGAGAAGCAACGCGAAGGTGAGAAAGTTATCTTCACAGCCGCGAGCCCCCGTCGTTGTTCCCGTCAAAGTGGCGTAGCTTCCGATCCAGCGGGAATGGAACGTCGTCGACGGAGCGAGGTCAAACAACATGAAGGAGCCTTCTCTGCAAGCGACTCCTGTCATTGGTTCCAATCAAAATGTCGTAACCTCTAATCCGACAGGGAATGGAGTGTCTTCATCGGGGTAGAAAGCAAGAGAGATCCGAGCGAGAGCCTCAACTCTCTCATTCCTCCGCTATTTAACACGATGGGTAGCTCGTGCAGATAACATGCAAAGAAGAGACGTCGGCGTACGAGCGACGTGCGAGGTCTCGCGACGCTAGGATTTTTTTTTTTATATATATATACAAAGGTCAACAATCACCTACTACATCCAAAGTATTTGCTATCTTTTTTGTCTATATTATTAGGTTTCAGGGCTGAATATAAGTGGTTAAGGAGGTTTCAACATTTATATCAGGATTTCATGGGTTTAATATGAAGGGTTTAACTTGTTCAACTTAACCTATTTAGGTTGCAAGAGAAGTACTACTGAATGGTTGGTTGTTATTAAAAAAAAAAAAAACTGAATTGATGGTTGTTTAGTCTCTCATTGTTAAGTGATATTATGGTCTATTTATATGACATTTATAGTCTTTTTATATTAGGATAGTTATGTCTTGTATTGTTGAATTATAATAATTATACATGATTTTATAATATTTTATATTATTTTAAAAATAATGCATGCCATGCTACACGCCAATGTGCCTTATTCTTTATTGACAAATATTTCACAACTCACATGTCCACAATTCACCTACCTGTGATGTGCTGATCCTTTCTCTAAATTCTTTTTGTTCCCTTCTCATTTAATGATAGCATCTGTACTGATTTGAGGTTGTTGTGTCTGCAGTGTGCGAGAACAGGGATTACATATTGATGAAGTTATTAGAAGACTTGATTTGCCACGGAACAAGATCATGTCCGTATCTTGAATTCCCTAAACATTTAACACTTACATATTTCTGGTGTCTTGTTTGCTTCCTAAAAGTTACAGAATTTTTCGTGCAGGGAAGCTATTTCATATCATAATGATCTTGGTCATATCTACTCTACAATCGATGATTTCCATTTCAAGTCTGCAATGAATGGATGAATGGTATGATGAATCTTTCTACGTCGCCATCTGCAATTGGCAATTCTCTTTGTTTTATTTTGAATGTTTTTGCTCTGCTCTTTTAGAGTTTTTGTTTTTTCTTCACAGTTTTGTTCTTTTAGTTTTTCTGGTTAAGTTCTGGCAAACTCAAGCTTTTTACAAGCTTTCAGACACCCATAATCTTGTTGTAAGCTTATTTATCAATGAAATTCATGGGCTAATTAGATCCATGTTGTTGATCCTTCTGTTTTTGTACTTCTCTAGGCATCGTATTAAATTTTCCAGCCTCTAATCATCTAACTAGATTTCTTTCAAGAATGAAGAAACTTTTTTTAGTTTTTGAAAGCTTACATTGTTTGTGAACACTACTAAACCATACTAAAGGGCTGTTTGGTTGGATGCGAAGTGGAACAAAGTAAAATAAAGTATGTAATGTATATCTTTTTAGTTTATTATTGAAGTAAACTAAGCTCGTTTAATTTTGAGCGAGAACTATTCATATCACAAGCATGCTTGCTTGACAGCTCTTACTACTGCCTCCATTCAACGCTGGCCACCACACACAACTCTCCTTGGCCTGTTGGTTGAGAGCTTTGGCTTCCAACCAAGAGGTCCAAGATTCGAGTCTATGTGTATGCGTTGTGTGTGAGTTTGCCTTAATTGGCCTAAATGTCCCAAAAAAAAAAAAAACGCTGGCCACCACTACTGCTAGTGGTGGCTGCCACCACCTGCTAAGTTATTTAAATTATTAAATATTTAACATAATATATAATATAAAATTAAGTATAAAATATAATTTTAAATATATATAATTTAAATTTAATTGAAAATTAAGTAAATATTTGACGACCAGAATATGTGAAACAATTCCATGTAATTCAAAAAGCGTGAAATCATTTCGCCCATTCAATTGAATGTGTGACATGCAACTGAATGGGTGAAATGATTTCATGCATTCCATTGAATGCATGTAATCTAATTTTTCGTATGCTTCTTTTTAATTTTTCTTTTCATTATGGTCCTATTACTATTTTAATTTATTAGTATGATCTTTTTAAAAATTTTGCATCCGAATTATCGAATTCAGCAACCGAGGAAAAAAAAAAATCACAATATTATTTTGTTGCCAAACAAACATTGATCTTCACACTACTATCCATTGGAGGATTATAGCATGTGAATCGTGGAAGGCGATATGGCGTCTATGCGTATGAACCGCGAAAGGTGACACACGAAAGGGAAGGCGTGATCTCTTGAGTTGTTCGCGAGCTCACTTTTAGTGGCACGAGTGAAGCTCGAGCTTGCCTTTTGAGCTCGACTTGAGTTCAAGCTCGGGATTTCGCTTGCATGTCGAGCTCAAGTTAGGCTTGACTCGAGCTCAACTAGACTTGTTTGCCTCCTAATTTGGTCACATAAAACGTCGGTTTTTTTATGACCAGATTAGGAGAGTACATGTATTAGATACGGCCTATGTTAAGAAGGGTATATACAGACCTAAAAAGACTTTGTAATAAATATTAGAAATGATATTTTTTATTAGATTTAATTAAAAAATGACTTTTAACAGTATACAATAGATAAAAATGATTCATGTATCTGACCCCACAGTGGGATAAAGGCTTAATAAGTTGTTATTGCACACCTCTAATCCCCCTCTATCAAGTGAAAGAACTAGTTTTTTTTTTATGTTGTGATTAAATAGGGTATGAACACAAACCTTAACCAAATAACCTTAGCTCCTTCAAGGAGCATGCTCCTTTTTTTTCTCTCAAAAACAACATTTTATTCATAAAAGTTAAGGATTACAAGACCCATGGACTGACAGCCACTGCAAGAAACATCGGAGACACAAACCATACAACAAGAAGCAAAAACAACAAGTAGGACAAAATTTAAAGAAAGTCAGTCGGACTCAGGTACGGAAGCCACCAGCACCAATCCCACGACCAGCCACGGACCATCCATAGGTGAAAGTTCCAGAACACCAAAGCCACCAAAAACTCCACGAATAACACCCAGGTTGCCAACCAGCGAATCGAACAGGGGGAAGCAGGGGGTTTCCTCATCATTGTTCATAAAGCCATCAAAAACCATTGCCAAAAGGAAAGGTGAATGAGCCTAGCTTATTTCTTGCCATTACCTTTCCTCCTTTTACCACCATTTGGATGACAAAAATTAGCAGGCACCACCTCCTCAAAATTTTAGAGTTTTTGGAGCCCGTTTTAAGTATAAAAAAGTAATACTTTTAATGAGTAACTAAGAGAGAGGGGAACGTGATTAGAGAGAGAGCTCTTGAGGAGATTTTATGGTTTGTGAGAGGAAGGAGAAGGTGGGCTTCGTGAGGGAGAAGGAGTGTGAGGGAGATCACACGGTTGCTCCAAGCTTGCTGCACTTTGCTCCTCCTGTGGCCCTAGAAGATCTTGTAGGAGGCTTTCTAAGGGGGAGACTCTTCTACATCCGTGTCCTCTAAGGTACTCTGCCTTCTCTAGGAGGGAGAAAAATAAGAAGGTACGCTGCCGTCGCCAGAAGGGTGAGAAAAGCATTTGGCTCTCCGCCACACCTGGTTGGTGAAAGTGAGTCTTGTGAGGACTTCTCCGCCTTGTCGAGGGGGAAAAAGGAGAACTATAGTTTTGTAGTGAAATTCCCGGAGTGGAGGACTCCGGGGAGTGGACGTAGGTCAAGTGACCGAACCACTATAAAAACTATAGTGTGTTTTTTTCTTTACCACTTTTTTTTTTGCTTGCACTTTATTTTCATTACATTTACTTGGTGATAATTGTAGTAAAAATCATTGTTGCAAATTGTGTTCAGCTACTTGCTTTCGCATTAAATTTTTAAGGTTAAAATTTAGAAATAAAAAAAAAATTATTAGAACTCATGTTTAGGATTTTTATTGCAATAATTTTCGCAATTCACCCCTCTTGGCGTATGTAGTAATTTCAATTGGTATCAAAGCGGGGTTTCAAAAATAGTGTTTTAGAAAATCTTAAAAATCGGTCATGTCTCATTTTGGTAATCGTAATACTGCAGAGGCTTATTCAATAACCCGTCCACCTCTTTTTGATAATATCCCATCTAATTTCTGGAAGATTAGAATATCTATTTTTTTATAGTCTATTGATTACCGCTTGTGGATGTTAGTAAATGATTGTTATGCTGCACCTTCTAAACTTGTGAATGGAGTGAAAACTTAAGTGCCTTTCAATGAATGAAGTAATGAGGATAGGGAATTAGCTCAATTAAATGCGTAGTGCTTAAATTATTTCTTTTATGCTTTAAAATCTTAGGATTACATGAGAATTTCTACTTGTGCTATTGGTAAGGAGATTTGTGATAGACTGTGCATCACGTACGAAAGATTTAATGAAGTTAAACAGTCTAGGCTTAACATTCTACTACATGATTATAAACTCTTTTGTATGAAACCTATCGAAATAATATCTGACATGTACACTAGGTTCACCCAAATTATGACATCCTTGCATGAATTAGGTAGAGAAATTTTAAATTATGAGAAAGTTAACAAGATTCTTAAATGCTTACCTAGTTCATATGATGAAAAAATTACTGCCATCACTGAGTCTAAAGACCTCAACGTTTATTCTATTGATAATTTTCCTTGGTCACTCATTACATATGAGCAAGGAGTGAGTCAAAGGCAAAGAGATGCAGGTGAAAAGAAGAAGAAGCGGACGTTGTCATTAAAAGTGAACAATTCAGAAAGTGAAAGTTCTGCAAGGGAGGAAGAATATGACATAGCCTTGATGACCCGATAGTTCAAGAACTTTTTGAAAAAAAAATAAATAAATGCGTCATCAAAACAATTGGAATAAAGGTAAAAGCTCGAGAACTACTAAAGTTTCATGTGACACAATTTTCTTTGAGTGCAGGAAGCCAGGTCACCTCCGAGCTGATTGCCCCAACCTAAAGAGCCAACCAGCCATGGAAAAAGGCGAGGATAAAGCCAAGTACAAGAAAGGAAAGATGAAGACACAAAAAGCATTTTGGGCCGACTCTGCCTCAAAATCGTCAGAAGAAGAAGCAGATGAGGAGGTAATAAATTTGTGTATAATGGCTAATGATAATCTTGATCAATCAGATCAAGACAAGGTATTTCAACTTTTATATGAAGATTTACTGCTTATTCTAAAAAAAATTCATGACTCGTATAGGAAATTAAAAAGGATGCATGCTAGTCTTAATATTGATTTTAGTACTTTACAAACTGAGCATGCTAACCTAGTTAAAGAACATTCTGATTTAGATAGGGATCACATGTCCCTGCTTGATGAGTATGATGCATTAAATAAGAAGCCTATTGAATTAACATAAGCATATGAATCCTTGAAAATCACGCATGTTGAACTAGAATAGGCTTTTGATAGACTAGACAAACTTGTATTTGAGGTAGAACACAATGAACATTTATTAAAAATAGAAGTTCATGGATTAACATAACAAAACAACACATTTAAAGAAAAAAAATAAAAAAACTAAAAAAAGAAAATGCATCACTCACATTAGTCCAATCTAGCAAACCCCCAGCACTGTATGCATCACAAACTTTAGGAAGAGGCAACACCACTCACATAGGTTAGTAAACCCATTTCCCAATGTTAGGTGCTTCTCTTGTGGCATGCTAGGTTATATAGCCCGCACATGCACGATTCACCCTATAACACACTTGGTATGGAGACCTAAATTGCATCCATCATAGCATAGCATGTATACATCTCATTCATGCTAGCATAAGGAGGAACCCAAACTCACTTGGGTTCCCAAATCTAACCCTTGAATAAAATTATAGGGATGCTCTAAAAAAAGACCTAGTGAGAGCATGTGGTACCTGGACAGTGGCTGCTCGCGACATATGACTGGAGATATGAAGAAGTTCATTTTACTGGAGACCAGGACCGGAGGTAAAGTAACATTGAGAGACAACACCATCAAGAAAGTAGTGGGCTCAGGTATTGTTGGTAATGCTAAGAATTTTTTAATTGAAAATATTTTATTAGTTGATGGTTTAAAGCATAACTTAGCATTAGTCAATTATGTGATAAAGATTTTGACATAAAAATTCCCTCTAACAAATGCCTGATTAGCTTAAATGACAAACTAGTTTTAGAAGGAAAACGAATGAACAATGTTTACATGTTAGACCTTAATTGCATTGATAGTTCAAATTCATTTTGCTTGAAAATAATTATTGATGACTCATGGCTATGGCATAGGAGACTATGCCATGCTAATATAAAAACACTTAGAAATATTACTCAGAAAAATATAGTTAGAGGCATATCTAAGTTAGACTTCACTAAAAACCATATATGTGATGCTTGCCAACTAGAAAAATAAATCAAATCATCCTTTCATTCAATCAAAGATGTGATCACCTCTAGGCCATTAGAAATTCTTCACATGGACTTATTTGGACCCGTTAGCACAATTAGCTTAAGAGGGAAAAATTATGGATTTGTGATTGTAGACGACTTCACTAGATTCACATAAGTAAGATTCCTAGCACAAAAGAATGAGTCATTTGAGGAATTTAAGATTTTCTCCACTTGGATTCAATGAAAATTAGGATATGAAATCTCAAAAATTTATAGTGATCACGGTGGAGAGTTCTAAAATGAAATATTTGAATCATTTTGTCAAGAGATAGAAATAGAGCGTAATTTCTTAGCCCCTAGGACTGGACAACAAAATGGAATAGCAAAAAGAAAGAATAGAACCTTGGTAGAAGCTGCTAGGGCAATGCTAGCTGAGTACACCATTCCTAGATACTTTTGGGCAGAAGCAGTAAACACAGCGTGTTATGTCTTAAATAGGGCGAACATTATATCAAAGCTAACTAAAACTCCTTATGAACTCCTTAACGGTCGGACACCGAATCTTTCACATCTACATGTCTTTGGTTGCAAGTGCTTCATCTTGAATAATGGCAAACTTCCCTTAGGAAAATTCGATCCCAAGTGTGATGAGGGCGTCTTCTTAGGTTATTCATCTATAGGTAAGGCATATAGATTTTTAATAAGAGAACCCTTATAGTAGAAGAGTCCACTCATGTAGTATTTGATGAATCAGATAAGCCCTCTGAATTTAAAATTGAAGAAGATGAAATAGAGACAATTCAAGGAGTAGAGACTATGACCTTAGGAGAAAGGGTAGAACCTCAGGAAGATTTGCCTAAAGAATGGAGATATTCTTCTAGTAATCCTAAAAAATGAATTTTATAAGACCCTTCAGAAGGTGTAAGAACTAGGCATGGACTTAGGAAGGAAGTTAGTTATTCAGCATTCATCTCTATGATAGAACCCACGAGTATAGATCAAGCTTTAGGAGATGAATTCTGGATCCTAGTAATGTAAGAAGAACTAAACCAATTCATCAGGAATGATATTTGGGAGTTAGTCAAAAGACCTAAAGAATATAGTGTAGTTGGAACAAAATGAGTCTTTAAAAATAAGGTGACTGACTCAGGAACCATAAGAAGAAATAAAGTCAGATTAGTAGCTAAGGGATACAATCAAATTGAGGGAATGGACTTTGAAAAAAATCTTTGCCCCTGTTGCTAGACTAGAAGCCATAAGAGTGCTCTTAGCTTTTGCTTGCTTCAAGAATTTCAAACTCTATCAAATGGATGTAAAGAGTGCTTTTTTGAATGGAGTAATCAAGGAGGATGTCTATGTTGAGCAATCCCCCGGATTTAAAAGTTAATAATTTCCAAACCATGTATTCAAATTAAAAAAGGCACTTTATGGATTAAAGCAAGCACCTAGAGCCTGGTACGAAAGACTTAGCTCATTGTTGTTAGATAGAGAATTTGTAAAGGGAAGTGTGGACACTACACTCTTCTTACAAAAGGTTAAATATGAAATTCTCATTGTTCAGATCTACATAGATGATATCTTATTTGGATCATCGAATAAAAATTTTTGTGATGAATTCTAAAAAATAATGAGTAATGAGTTTGAAATGAGCATGATGGGAGAACTATACTATTTTCTTGGCTTTAGTATAAAACAAATGGATAACAAAACATTTCTTAGCCAAACAAAGTAAATTAAGGATATTCTGAAAAAAATGAAATGGATAATGCTAAACCCATGAACACTCCAATGAGCTCAACAATTCAATTAGACAAAGATCCAAATGGAAAATCAGTAGACTAGAAAAAATATAGAGGAATGATCGGATCTCTTCTTTACATGACTGCTAGTAGACCAGACATAATATTTAGTGTGTGCCTTTGTGCCCATTTTCAAGTTAACTAAAGAGTCTCACTTAATTGTGGTTAAGAGAATTCTTAGATATCTACTAGGCACCCCGAACTTAGGGATTTGGTATCCCAGGCTTAACACTTCCTTTGAAATTGTAGTGTACTCAGATTTTGATTTTGTAGGATTTAAGGTAGATAGAAAAAGCACATATGGTACCTATTAATTCATAGGACAATCTTTTGTTTTTTGGTCCAGTAGGAAGCAAAATTCGGTAGACCTCTCCATGGCAGAGGCAGAATATATTGCAGTAGGAAGCTGTGTTGCATAAGTACTATAGTTGAGGCAACAAATTCTTGATCTTGGATTACCTGTAGGAATCATCTCAATCATGTGTGACAACACAAGTGCAATATACATCTCTAAAAATCTAATTCAACACTCTCGAACAAAATATATAGATATTATACACCATTTCATAAGAGATCATGTGGCTAAAGGAGATATAAAATTGCATCACATCGCTACAGAAGATCAATTAGCAGACATATTCATGAAACCGCTAGCATTCGATACCTTTAGCACTCTAAGGACAAAACTAGGTGTCATAGACATTAATGCATAAAAAAATTGCTGTTCCTGATCATCACCCACTCACTACACAAAACCTTGACAAATAGCATTTTCCTTATCGTATTGTACGATCCACTATCGTACTGTACGATATATCTAAAACTACAGAAATCATAACTCAGATGCAATTTTTGCCTATATTGATCGTACTATACGATCCACTTCATACTGTATGATACTGGGTGCAATTCATTCAATTTGTTTGGTACGACATTATTAAACTTTGTACGATATGATATATCTTCTTCGTACTGTATGATCCACATCAGCGAAATGGATGAGGATGACTTAAAGATGACTAGTATGAAATAATTGCAGTCGTACTATACGATCCACCTATTCGTACGGTACGAAACTTTTCGTCAAAGGTCGTACCGATGACCCTCGGGACAATCAAAATCCTTATGATCGTACTGCATAATACCCATCGTACTGTACGATTTGACCACCTTTCTAGAAATGATCGATTAGAGAATAATTAATGCTACATCGTACTGTACGATACCATATCGTACTGTACGATGTCTGAAAAATTCTATAAATTGGCTTTATTGGCAGATCATTTCACTCACACTCATTTCTTCACCCTCACTTTGTCTACTTGCCTTTTTGAACATGTCAAGCTCAAACAAGCAGGGTCGTCTCACTATAGAAAAAAATGCCAAAAACCGGTGGTTTTTTTCGACGGTTACTATGGTTAAACCGGCGGTTTTCCTGTTTACCGGCGGCTTGGCGGCGACATTCAGGCCGCCGGTAAAAATGGCGTAGGAAACTAATACCGGCTGTTTATTTATGCGGCGGTTTTCCGGCGGCTTATACCGCCGGTGACAACCGGATTTTCAACCGGCGGTTTTCCGGCCGTCACGCCGCTGGTTAGTTGATCGACGGCAAACTGAAGGTCATATTACCGACTGTCGTCTGGCGGTTAAAGCGGGCGTCGTGTGTTCGCTAAACCGGCGGCTTATCGTACCAAAATCATCGGTTAGGCTGCCGTTAAAAGCCGGCAGTTAAACCGCCGGTAACACCGGCGGTCCATAAACTGCCGATTAGAACCGCCGGTAATATGCATTTTTTCTGTAGTGTCTAGTCGTTGGAAGCTCGTCTTCCTCACGCTGACCCAGTGACCATTTCCTGAATACTGACAGTGAAGAAGCATATCACAAATATAAGGCATGCAAGATTACACCATCTCGAATGTTAAACTAAGAGGCACTAAATTTTGAGGTAATGCCTCTATTTGCCTCCACCACGCTGTAATTCCTACTGACTCTAGCCTTTCCATACAACTCAGAACTACTTTTCGAATTTCTAGCCAACCTTACAATCAACATCGAAAACCATAACCTTAACTCTTTCGTTTGCCAACAACATGTTGATATCACTAGAGCGAACCTTGCCTAATACATTGGGCTCTCCACTGACGGTCCTAGAGTTAACTCATTTCTTACCAATGACTTTGACTGGAGTGCTGCGAACTTAGTTCTTAGGAATGTCGCCTTCTGCCAGCACCAACCACTCGTTCAATCCCTAAATCAAAATGCTAGAATCATTCAACACATTCTTAGAACCTCGATAGTACCCAAAGCTGGCGATCGAATTCGAATGACCCCAAGTTTATCTGTCACTACCTATCTTACCATGTTCAACACCAAATTCAATGAGGCAGACTTGATTATCGATTACATTTGAAATATGACCTTAATTCGCCTCCCTACCACCTGTAGAAAACAAAACATAGCTCTTGGTCACCTTATAGGGTACATTCTTCAAAATAAATATCAGTTAACCTATCCCAGTGAACCCGACAACCTACCCATTTTCTATACGGATGCCTTCATTCGTATTTTGTTTCATCGAGGGTTGGAGCCGGATGAACCTGACTTTGATGAAGTAGAAGGAGAAGCTGCCCCAGCAGCAGCTCCTACTCGACCATGGCAGCATGCAACACCACGAGCACCTGCTCCAGCATACCCTCACGATGATTTGGATGAATTCGACCAACTTTAGAGCCGTCTTGACACACAGATATAAGAACAACATCAACAGCATGAAGAAGGCATGTGGTGGTTTGGAGAATGCTTCACCTTGATTGATCACCGCTTTGACATAATCCTTCAATATTTCCAACCACACCCACCTCCACCTCCAAGTGATCAAGATCCTCCTTTTTGAAGTATATCTATTTTGTACTTTCTTTCTTAGTGTTGTTTGTGCCTCCTCTTTTTTATGATGTTAGAAGGGGGAAAAGTCTTGTTGTAGTCAGTTCAGTCTATTGTAGTTTGTTGTCTTGCTGTTGTAGTTTGCTTATGCTTATATTTCCATATGTTTCAATGAAATGCATTTTTCTTTCTCTTTATTTTTTCTTGTCTATTTCATATTATTTTTATTTAATAAAAAAAAGCCATGCAAATTTGCTTATAACAAACATTATTTAACATCATTAAAAAGAGGGTGATTGTTGTAATCCATGACCCCTAATTTGAGATTTTGATGATTGCAAATAATGTTGTCTGAACTATTATTTATTGAATATTTTTTATTTCTATTATTGTCTATGAGTACTAATATTTTATGAAGATTACAAGTTACTTAGGACAACAAGAAGAACTCAAGACTGAGTAGAATATGAGTGTGAGTCTGTAACATTGTAACTTTTTATTTATTTTATTTTCTCTTTTTTTGAGTCTGGCCACAAACTGCATGTAAATCTGACCAACCATGCACACACATAGGGGGAGAGGGTTTTAAAAGAAAAATGTAGATTTTTTCTCTGTTGATCATACTGTACGAATATATGTCATACTGTATGATCTGATCTGGTTAAAATATCTTTCTGTGAACAGGTCGTACTGTATGATTCATATCATACTATACAAAGTGTTACTAATCCAAAACCCTAGCCAACAGATTAGTTTAAGTAAGTTTTATCAGCCGTTCATACTGTACTAAGAGATTCATACCATACAATTTATTTTAAATACTTACTTAAATTAACCCGTGATTAGTGAAATAAATCAAGGATTAATCTCTGATTGGTAATTGTACTGTATGAACAAGTTTGTATTATACGATAACTCGAGGCTATTTTTTATCATCCCGGAGTTCATCCTAGACGATCCCTTGATTTTGCCTAATCGTACTGTACGAAGTAGGTCGTGGTACCTGAAAAATTCTTTCCGCTGCCTCTTTAGTCGGCTTGGGCTCGGGTGGTATTTCAGAGGTTTTCTTATATCCCTGATTTTTCTTGGGGATCTAGAGCTCTGGAAGATGCTGCTGTCATACCCAATGACGTACAGATACGAGTTTAGATCGTCCCGGATATCATCCTGTACAAATAGAAGAGTTGAGGATCATACAGTACGAGTTTATATCGTACTGTACGATTGTATTCAGAAGTTTTTGAACTGTTCGTAAACCTTTATACCAGGATGAAGCTCATTTATACTAATCATACTGTACGATATGGAATCGTACTGTACGATAGTAACGGCTAATTTGAAAAATTTTAGGGTTTTTGGAGCCCATTTTAGGTATAAAAAAGTAATGTTTTTAATGAGTAACTAAGAGAGAGGGGAACATGATTAGAGATGGTTTCTTGGGAGAGAGCTCTTGAGGAGATTTTAGGGTTTGTGAGAGGAAGGAGAAGGTGGGCTTGGTGAGCGAGAAGGAGTGTGAGGGAGATCACATGGTTGCTCCGAGCTTGCTGCACTTTGCTCCTCCTGTGACCCGAGAAGATCTTGTGGGAGGCTTTCTAAGGGGGAGACTCTTCTAAATCCGTGTCCTCTAAGGTACTCTGGCTTCTCTAGGAGGGAGAAAAATCAGAAGGTACGCTGCCGTCTCCAGGAGGATGAGAAAAGTATTTGGCACTCTGCCACACCGGGTTGGTGAAAGTGAGTTTTGTCAGGGCTTCTCCATATGTCAAGTAACCGAACCACTATAAAAACTCTGGTGTGCTTTTTTCCATTACCGCTTTTATTTTTTGCTTACACTTTATTTTCATTACATTTGCTTGGTGATAATTGTAGTAAAAATCATCGTTGCAAATTGTGTTCAACTACTTGCTTTCGCATTAATTTTTTTATGGTTAAAATTAAAAAAAAAATTAGAACTCATGTTTAGGATTTTTGTTGCAACAATTTTTGCAATTCACTCCCCCTCTTGGCGCATCTAGTAATTTCACCTACCACTGAAAATTGTCTCTTGATTATCTACTTGCAGTCATCATCCCAGATTGAATATGATCTACAAATTTTAGATATCATTCATTTGCTTTTCAAGCTTCTCTAATTCTATCTTCTAATGAAGGCTAGATTATCATCTGAAAGATAAATCCAACTGACATGTTTGGTGAAGATAATACTTTGAATTCCAACCTCTCCATCTCTTTAATGAAAGTCTGCTAAGAAGTCATTAAACTGGCTGCTACTCTTATTGACTTTCTGCTTAGTGCATCAACAACCACATATATTTTACCAAGATAATAAATAACATTTAAATCATAATCCTTAATTAGCTCTAATAATATCTTTTGCTTTAAGTTTAACTCCCAGTAAAAATGCACTTCAAACTCTAGTAGTCGATAAAAAATTTACATCGGGCACCGTGCATATAATGCTATCAAATTTTTAATGTAAAAATAATAGTTGCTAGTTCTAAATAATGAGTCGAATAGTTTTTCTCATGTGGCTTCAACTATCTAGAAGCATAAGACACTAGGCACTCTTTCAATCTCAGGAGTCCTTTCTCATTACATCAAATTTTTAATGTAAAAATAATAGTTGCTACTCTTATTGACACTCTTTCAATCTCAGGAGTCCTTCCTCATTCTGATGTATAATAAATGGCATAGCCTTTTGAGTCAATCTTGTTAGAGGAATATAAATCTTTGAAATGCCTCTGATAAACTTCTTATAGTATCTTGTCATGCCTAAAAAACTACGAACCTCAGTCACTGACATCAGCCTCGACTAGTCCAGCATAGCCTGCACCTTCTGAGGATCTATAGTGACTCATTTCTTACTTATCACATGCCTTAGAAATTCTACGGAAGTTAACCAAAACCCACATTTTGAAAACTTAGCAAATAATCTTTTCTGACTCAATATTGTTAAGTTCAATATCAGATGGACTGTATGTTCCTCATCAGATTTGGAATGCATCAAGATATCATCAATGAACATAAGAATAAATTGATTTATATACCCTATGAACACCTTGTGCATCAAATCCATAAATACTAATGGAACATTTGTCACACGAAAAAAGGCATAACCATAAATTTATACTTCTCATATCTATTAATGAATATTATCTTCGCTACATCTTCATCACCCTCAACTGGTAATAACATGATTTCAGATCAATCTTAGAGAACACAATTCCACCTTTTAATTGGTCAAATGAATCATCTATCATGAGTTGCAGATATTTATTCTTCACCGTTACTTTATTCAGCTCCCAATAATCAATGCACATTCTTAGGGATTCATATTTTTTTACAAATACTATAGGAGCTCCCCACGATGATCTACTCTGTCTGATGAATCATTTATCTAATAATTCTTGCAACTGGACTTTCAATTATTGTAACTCTCTTGGTGCCATTCTATAAGGAGTTTTTGCTATGAGAATTGTACCTGGCAACACTTTAATATAGAATGCTACTTCTTTTTCTAGAGGTAACCCAAATAACTCTTTGGGAAAGATATATAGAAAATTCTTCACCATACAAACACTACCAATGCTCTCAACAGGTTTGCCTGCCCAAGTCTATCACATAAGCTAAGAATACAAGGTCCCCACTTTTCTAGTCCTTGTCCACTTGGAGTACATCAATTAAAAAAGTCAAAACACTTTAAACATTCAAAGAAATGCCCCATTTATGCATAGACTCACATTCTTCTTGTTACATTTAATTTGAGCCTACTATCTGCTCAACCAATCCATTCAAAAAATAATATCAAATTATTATTGGGATAATATAATCAGTTTCGATGCTAACTTTCTACAAGAAATCTCAAGCTCACACAAACAAACCTTATTTATAAAAATCAAATCTCACATCAGTAATATAATAGAAAACTCAAGACATAATGGAATAAGGGGTAAACATAATTCATCCATAATACGCTCATAAATTAGTGAATGAATGACACCAGAATAAAAAAGAATACTATAACGCAACTCAAAAATATAGGCCATACATGTTACCATGTTTGGAACTTCCTGTGCCTCATGGTTAGTCAGACTAGAAATTTTGGGCTGAACTGGAGGGGCACTACCAACCAATGTAGACTCTCATTGCACTCCTTATGACCTTTAACTGAATAAGCTTCACTATATGCCATTGATCCCTCACTAACTATTCTAGACAAAGCCACGATTGATTGTTGCCACTAGCTGGCTCCTGCATGAGGTCTACCTTCTAGTAAAATCTCAATGCACTGAGCTATCTTGTTAATAGAATTGCCACAATAAAAATACATACCCATATACTTATAGGACCTACCATAGTGCTTTTTACCATAGTAGCAACATACTGTAATGTTGCCAACAGATATCGATCTACCTGCACTTATAGAAACTGCAGGACTCCATAGATTTCCCTTGTCACCAAGCTTGGATCACTTCCCATCAACTTCACTCTTAGAGAGCTCCCCTCCAAATCTTTTACTTCTTGCATCCCATGTCTACTATGTATTTGTCAGATTATTCTCCACTAATCTAGCTCGCTTAAAGAGGCCACCCCAATTTAAAGGACCAGTAGAAACTTAGGTAGAAGGAGATCAATTACTACGAATTGACAATATATTTGATGAAAATGTATTTTGATGAATTGATAATGAATCATGATTATTATACACATGTGATTTGATATGTTTGGATCTGTTTTTATATATATATATATATATATATATATATATATATATATATATATATATATATATATATATATATATATATATATATATATATGTTGAATTATATTTTATTTAATATATTGATGGATGTTAGTAGCTTTATATGTGAATTAAATGATGAAAGAAATTATCTCTAATAAAAAATTCTAGGTAAATGATCACTCATGTAGTTGACCCGACGTAACCCATTAAAGTATATGAGTTATATTTGGTTGAAACGTAATATATGGGGGGGTGGGGCCATGGGAAAATTATTGGTTGGCATTTCGTTTAATAAATGATAGTTATATGGATTTAACACTCATTAAAAATTAAAATTATTAAATATAAATTAATTTGTTAAGTTTAATATTATATTTAATAATTTATATCAAATTTATTAAATAAATTTATTTAATTTTTTAATTGGAACAATAATTAAACTAGCTGATTTATCTATGATCGCTTCACTGGTCAAACTAGTGGTTCTAACTGGTTTAGTTCAATTTGATGCATGGCTAGCTTTAAAGTGCATTGGATTGGCCATATGATTGACACATGATTAAACTGGTTAATCCAACAGGTCCAATCTAATTTTCAAAACCATAGTGCATATTGACTCTACCATAAGAAAGTTATATCCATAACAAATACTTATAAATATTTTGTCCACACTTAACATTGGGTGACATGCACTTTTAAAGTCTTGAATGCAAACACTGAAAGAGAAATACATGTATTTAAAACGTTATTCACTATCTATGAATTTCTTGAAGGGTAATAGACATATTATAGTACATTGCCTAATTTCTTGACATTGAATTGTAACTTCTTTTCATTGTATGGAAATGCAATATCCGTTTCAACTCCTCTTTATTCTCAAAGAATAGCCCAACTCGTAATTGACCAATAGATAAACTCGAGTACGAAACCATTGTATCAATTCAGTGAATTGGAGATACTTTCAGGTGCCGATTCTTATAAAATGAGAGTTATTGATTTATTCTCCATCAATTGAATTGTTTCTTTTAGGCCAAAGGTGCTTGAAGAATCAGAAGACCCCATTGATGGTTTCAAGTTAATCACCAATTGGGTTATAATCTCCAACGGATATAGTTTAGGATGGGAGCATCCATAAAATTTTTATCATATATTGCATGTATGCTCACATCATCACCTACTTTTGCATGTCCTCTATCCACATCATCAAATATTTTAACATTTGGTATATCTATATTATCACCTTCACTAATGAAAGACAGTGAACTGGTTGATCTTGTATCATCCACATTTGCACAAAGAACAATAGTTAAAAGCTTCTTGGAAGTAACAGACACACATATGGGTGGTTGGTGTTGAATGGAACAAGACAAGATCATAATCTATAAATAGCTTGATATGCGGAACTAAATTGGTTCTTGTCAAATCTTATCATTTTGTATATAAAATCTATAAGATTTTCATGGTATATACTTCCTTATATCAACAACAATTTGCTCCATTTTTTAGTGAATGTCCAATTAACTTTTCTATAATTTTTCATTCTCCTCAATGCTACAAAAAAAATTTCATGTTTGATACACTTAAGAAAAAAATAGTTCGCATTTAAATTTATAGTCATTTCAATATGGTTTGCTCATAGATCAAACCATATTCTAGCATATGTGAATATTTATTGCATTATGCTAGAAGAAAGGTCGAATAATATTCAATTGTTTGATCTATGATCGAATACATGGAGTGTAATTTTAGTAGTAATAGATCTAGTGGGGGTTTTGTGAATTTGAGAGATCAAATAAGTGTACTCATTTTAGATATCTTAGATTTATTATTCAGAGTGATGGAGAAATAGATGGGGATATTATTAGTATAATTCAAGTTGGATGGTTGAAATGAAGGAATGCTTTAGGTTTGTTGTTTGATAGAAAAGTACCATTTAAACTTAAGGGAAAAATTAATAAGATGGTCTCAATGCTTTGTGGCGCAAAATGTTGGCCATTAAAATAGAAGCATAATATTAAGTTAAGTGTGGTTGAGATATGGATGCTCAGGTGGATGAGTGGATTTACTCATAGTGCCAGGATACGAAATGAGCATATTCGTGAAAAGGTTGGAGTAGCTCCAGTGATATATAAGATTAGAGAGAATCGCCTTAGATGGTTTGGTCATGTAAAACAACGGTCTTCTGATGACCCTGTTAGGAGAGTAGATGTATTAGATTTGGCCTATGTTAAAAAAGATAGAGGTAGACCTAAAAAAATTTGTTGGAAAATATTAAAAATGACATTTCTTTATTAAATTTAAATGAGAATTTGACTCTTAACAAGACAATGGAGAAAGATGATTCATGTAGCCAACCCCACGTAGTGGGATAAAGGCTTGATGTTATTGTTGTTGTATATAATATATCTTATTCTGATGATTGTGTTAAAATATTTATACGAATTATGTTTGGATCTTCTTCAAGCGAACGATGATTAAATAAGAATTAATGATTGTTTGAATCAAGGTTCTGAAAACCGGACTGGACAATGAACCGGAAGAAAGAGAGGTTCACGGTTCGACCGGTTCGACCGGTCTAACCGGGGTCGAACCGGATGACGTAATAAATAATATTATTATTATAAAAAATTAATAAAATTAACAAAATAATAAAATTTAATAACCATATAATTTCATATAAATTATTGTTATTTTATATTACATATTTAGATTTAATTTATAAACATAAATTATTTAAAAGCTCATTATATACAATTATAAATATAATTAAATATTTTTATATAAATTATTTCATTTGGCAACATCTAAAAATGTTAAAAAAAATTACCATATTATTTACAAAGTTTTTTAACAATATAATATTTATCAAATATGTTAAAAAACTTAATATTTACAAAGTTTTGTAAATATGTTAAAATTTACAAAGTTTTTTACATCATAATATTATGACCGGACATCTAAATATGTAAAAAACATTAAAAAATATTATTCAAATATAAAAAATAATTATTTCTATTATAATTTATATGATATAAGTTTTACTTGAGTGATTTGACAAACAAAAATGAATCCACATTAACTTTATAATATATATAATGAAAAATATTAAAAAAAATAAATATAAAAAAAATTAAATATTATGAACTAAGAAAATAAATTTTATCAATTAAAAAAATTAATATTATTCAAATTAAAAAAAACTATTTAAAAAAAATAATACAAAACTATACAAAAGCTAAAACTATGAAACAAAAAATGGGTCTTTGCTTTGTATGGTTTAGTCCCACATTGCTTGGGAAGTTTTACTTTGTATATTTTATATACCTTTTCACTTTCTCTCATACCAAGAGGTCATGTGAGGAAAAGATGACATGAGGTTGTTCAATTATTATTTAAAATAATGTACTTAATATGAAATTAAAAGTTTTATAATAATTGATTAAGATTAATATTTATTTAATATTATTTATATTAAAAAAATTTGAACCGGCCGGTTTTAAGAAACCCGGTTCGCCGGTTCCCCGGTTGAACCGGCGGTTCATGCCAAAACCGGCCGGTTCGATGCTAAGCCGGTTCTCAGGTTGAACCGAACCGGCTTTCCGACCGGTTCACGGTTGAACCGGTCGGACCGGCCGGTCCAGTCCGGTTTTTAAACCATTGGTTTGAATAACGACCAAACAACATAGTCTTTGACGCTCTCGGATCAATTTTTATCATATTTTGAATAAGATACGAACATAGACCAATGCATATGTTTTAATACAAAGCGAAGCACACCCTATCATTTTATCCAACTTCATCGTTGCAATCTCTCATGTGTAAAGAAATTTCAATTGAATGTATGACAACAATAGAAATGAGAAAGCAAAAGAGCAAAAAGTGATACATCATTTTTTCTATTTAGCAGAATATCTTGCAAAGCTCAATTGTTTTAATCTAAAAAAGTTTAGATATATTATTTAAAAAATAAATAATAAATACATTTATCTAATTTTCTCCATTATGAGGAATTTTTTTTCCATTATTCTCTTCTTCCCCTTTTGCTGGACTTCACTATTAATGTGCTATGGCAAAAAAGTTATATGGTAACTCTCTAGAAAAACAGCAAAAATTCTGTAAGAGAAAACCGAAGAAAAGATGCACAAAATTACATCAGGAATCTTAAACCAAAAGGAAAATATGGAAAGTATAAAAAAACCTAGTTCCGCTCAGTAACACAAAATCCTAAAAAATTTCTCCTGGTCAAAAACAGAGGAAGGCCATCTAATGGTGGCAGCCAATGATGCCAAAAAAACTTGAGCTTGAAACTGGAAGGGCCTGTGAAGCACCATGGTCACCATGGTTGCCAAGAAACTATGTAAAGGCAATCCAAGGGTGAATGAGGGAAGCTTCATCACCCAACAAAAAATTTCTTTCCCAACAAAAAAACACAGGATGAAAAGACCGAGGCATCCAGGCAATCCACAAAGGATAAGCAGCAGGTAATCACTTATGATAGTAGTTCTTTAATCTCATCAAAACATTTCCAACTCTAAACTTTATAAGAAATAAGCCTCCTGATGTCGCATAAAATTGATATTTTACACATAAAAGATCTACTGGAACGTCTCCCATTCCTTTCATGCCACATGAAATAACTTACACAACAAATAAATAACCTTTAGATGTGTAAAAAGCAGAAGAGTTGAGGGTCTTAAAAGGAAGGTACTAACCCAAGGGACAAGAGAAGAAAGAAGTTTGAACGAAAAATCACATTCAAAGAAAATATAATAAGAGGAATCATATCGGTTAAAGCAAAGGCTACATAAGGGATTGGCATAGATACCCCTGTGAATTAACAGCTAAGCCGTTTTCAAACCCCCATTAAAGAGCAGCCAAGGAAAGGAAGAGAACGGAGGGAATAATGTTTATGCCAAATAAACTGATGCCAACCAACCATTTCTAAATCAATGTAAAAGCCTTTGACAAACTATTTAAACTTAGGCCTCGACATGCCACCCCAAGAGGTAGGGGAATCCTAATCATTGGAGATATTGATAATAACAATTTCATGATAAAGAGCCTTAGGAAAGGAGGTGGGAAAAGATGAGTTGTTCCAGAAATGATAACAGAGATGTAAGAGTAAAGGGAAATCGGATTGAAAGTTGGATTGATAATCTCAACAATAGATTTTTCATTACACCAAGGATCCCACAACAAGGATAAATGATTGTTTGGGGATATTGGAAAGGTCACATTTTCTTTAACCAAATTAGCCATAAGGGCCAGATTCTTCTAGAAACTGGTGACTTTCCCAGAGGAGGATTTCCATATGTTTAAACCAACGAGCAAGTAGGATGTTAACAAAGAGCACATATGCTAAATGAGTGAACATTTAAATGCACGAGATGGGGCTTGTAATGAAGGAAGACCTAGAACCCCGTAAGTTTTAGGAGTACAAGTTCTCTTCCAAGATATGAGGTGAAGCTTTCTTACATAGGTTTTCCCATAAAATAATAATCTAGTACACAACTTGTTAATTTGCTTGCAACAGGTTTTAAGTATAATAGATCCCCTAATCCCATAGGTAATAACATTCCAAATGTTAAAACAAAATATTGAATTCGACCCGCAAAAGAGAGTAACTCAGCCTTCCAACCCTCCAACATATAAGAGACTCTCTAAACTAGGGATTGGAAATGAGAATCTTGAAGCATGGCAGGGGATATAGGAATCCCTAAATTTATAAAACAGGATTTTTCCCAAAATAAAGATTCAAGATGTTAAGAATCTCCACATAACCAACCAAGCGAGCATAAAAATAAATAGGGTTTTTGGATTGGTTAACTACTTGCCATCTCAAAAGAATTTAGCCTATCAGCTAGAACCAAGGCATTAAAGGGATTAGCCATACCAAAGATAAGCAGGTCATCTGCATAAATATGATTAATGAAGTTCTAATTGCGCCTCACTTTAATTTTTTCTAAAAGAAACTTTAGGTCATCCTCCCCATGCTTAAGCCATTTAACCTTAGATATTTACAAAATCCAAGAAGCACAATGGGCCGAGTAAGAAGCCATCCTTTCATTCAGAGCAATGAAAATAGAGTGCAAGGCCTGGTTGTTTAGGTCAGAGGAAACCAGCTTAAGACAAGAATTCCGCATTTCCTTCAAATCTTCCAGCCGACCTGATATATTCTGAGTAGAAGCCCACTGCTTGGACTTAAGACATAACTTTAGTATTTTTAGCTTTTAGTAGAGTGTAGAGAGAGGATTTCCATGAAAATTTTTCAAGAAGGATGACATAAGGGCATCCCAAAAGGAAGGATAAATAATTTAGAAGTTTTTGAACATAAATCTATGATTAGAAGATGATTACGGGCTAATGTTCGAAATAAGGGGAGATTGATAAAAGAATAAGAGGCTATCTACCTTATAAAATGAGTTGACAATTTTTCCAACCAAAGTTTGCTCACTAAGATTCTATCCAATTTGATAAAAATTTGGATTGTCAAGCTGCTGATTAAACCAAGTAAAAATTTGACTAAAGGAGGCCAAATCGCTCAAACTAGCTTGAAAATTAAAATTGTTGAAAGACCACAGCTTACTAACAAGAGTAGCCAAGCCCCCCATATTTCTCATTAGGAGCCTTGTAACAATTGAAATCGGCTAAAATGGCCCAAGGGAAAGAAATGCCATCACATAGGTTGGAAATCTACTACCATAGAATTTCACTATCATAAGGTGAATTAAGCATCATAGACTACAGATAGAATAAAGGAAGATGAGCATCCAACCAAAAGTTCCCCATGAATAAGTTGATTGAAGATAATGATTGGCTTAAAGGTAATACATAAAGGGTTTTACTTAACCTAGATGTGATCCAAAGAGGCAAAACAAAAATTATTATAGTAACCATCATTTGTAAAAATGTCATGGGAGACAAATAACCAGGGATCATTTAAGGCCTAAGATTGAATTTTTGCTTCTAATATGCAAAAGAAGTCTAGATTGTGAAGACGAGAAGTTTTTTATATAATAACACTTTTTCAAGGTTATGGAAACCACATACATTCAAAGCTGAAAGGGTTGTAAGGATTATTGGGGACTTGTTTTGGTTTTTGGGGCCTTTGTTACTGCCTTCATATCTAGTGTTAATGGTGGTTTTGGTTGGTAGCTTGGAGGAGAGTTCAAAACTAGCATCAACCTGATTAAGTACTCCAAACTTATTTCACATTTGCAGTTAAGTGTCACTTTCCTATGGAGCAGCATCGGCTTGAGGAGTTTCATTAGAGGGAGAGTTTAGATTTGCAAAGGAGTTATCCAGTGATGTGGAGTCATAGGTGGAGGAATTGGTAGATAAGAATGGCTCGCAATTCTAGCTTCTTAGGTAGAGAAGACGTAGATGGAACAAGTGTGTCGATAGCCACATGCTTGAAATTTTCTTTGGAAGGTTGCACCATAGTCGCAGAGCTTGGGGGGGGGGGGGGGGGGGGGGGGGGTTTAGAGTTCCAGAGTTTTGGATGAGGTTGAGGGACCTTACCCGTATGTCTCATGGGCCTTCTGTTGATGCTTCTACCACGAGGAGCACACGTTGTGGTGGTTTTGATGGGTAGTTTAATTGAACAAAGTTTAGCATAATGGGTGAAAGAACCACAACCATTGCATAGCATAGGCTTCCAGTTATATGGATTTTTAGAGAGAAATGCTTACTAATGTCTGAAATTGGGATTTCATTAAGGAGATGAGAACTATTGTCAACTTGAACACATGCCTAGGGAAGGTTAGTCGCTATTTATCTGCCATGAGTTTATCAGCCATAATAGGACAACCAATGAAAGTTGAAACCTTAAAGATGCCATATAGATTCTAGCAGGAGAGGGGGAGGTCATGGATTTAATCCAAAGGGAAAGAGAAGTGATTCTTCTCCCTCTAAAGAGAATTAGGGAGACCACTTCTGTAGTATAAATGGCTTAGTAAGAAGGAACCAAGGCCCTCCGGACGATGCCATTTGAAAGTCCTCAAGGGAGGAAAATTGCATCAAGAAAAAAATATCATAGATGGATATAAGAGATATGCTTTTAATGGTAGAGAGAAGGGACTCGTAGTATGGTCTTCTGCTGAGAGAGTAATCGACCATGGAGGGACCCCACTCTTTATCCCCCAGGGAATTTCTTCTTATGAAAAAAGCACAGCCTCATCTTATGGGGGAATATAGTTAAGGGGGAAGTCAATAGTAGAGGGGTTTCAGGCTGAGAGGATACTTTTCTAATTAAGAGAAGATGGGTGTTAAGTATAAATTTTGTAATGTTTTACTATCTTAAATATTTGTCTTAGTCGTTTTGGTACAAAATATCTTAAGCAAAAAAATTTTATAAGTGTTAAGCCAGTGACGTAGTGCTTCAAACTTAAGTGCCTCAACATTATCATTCATAAATATCTGATGCCATGATCCAACATTGCAGTGCTGGCGCCTCTAGATTTTTTTTGGAAGTCAGCACCCTAGTAGAATTGAGGTCAGTGCCACAACAACAAATAACAATATTGCAGTATTGTTCACTCTATCATTCAAGCACCTGAGGGTTGAACTAAATCACACCGCAGTGTTGGGGAGCACATTCAAGCGAAGAAACACTTACCTTTTTCAGCTCCATGGTGGAGCATTTTCCAAAATGAGAAGCTTCACTGACTCAGCCAAAAGCCGTACCTATTCAGCTAATAAATGCGCCCACTCAATCCAGCACTGCAACAGAGCAAGCCAAATAGTGACGAGGCACTAGTTCATTCTATAATGTCACATTGCTAACTTGTCGAATGATTTAGTGGTTGAATCCATTTATGTACTTAATATAAATAGTTTTTCAGTCTGTTTGTGGGGGATTTTAATATTTCAAGAGGGTTCTATTCTAGTTTTGTCGGTCTTGTGTTCTTAAGTGTAGTTCCTCCTTAAAGTTAAGTCTAAGGGAGGCAATTGGGGAAAGAAAGATACTATATTTGGATATTATTAGTATATCTTGTTGTAAGAAATCATAGATTTTGTGGAGAAAGGAGTGTGCAAAGTGTATTTTTATTATCCCGGTGACATCTAATTACACTTTACTATTGTGCTTTCTCTTATATGCAAACATTGAATTCTGGATTGTTCTCTTTTATTTTCATGGCTGACTAATTTTTTAGTTTTGGGCTAATGATGTGAAACCTATGCGAGTACTAATGTAGACTTTTATTCTTTGAATAAGTAAATGAATGTCTCATTCTTAATTTAATGCATATAATGATCATGTGTGTAGTTAAATTTTTATGTGACATATTACATCGACAGAGGAATATTGGAACAATTATGAGAATTAAAATATAACTCTTATATGCCTAGACATTAGATGTTTATTCTTCTAGTTTCTATGGAGATATAATAATTGTAGGAATGCCATAAACCTCCATTCACATCCCTACAAGCTCAATAGAGATTTAGGGATACATATGCTCTAGTCCACTCCAAACATAGAAGAGTCTACTTAGGAAAACTTAGGTAATTTATAGTCATTAGTCCAAAATATTTGTTCATTTGATATTTTTCTTTTTTGCTACTTATCTAACTTGGGACTGAATCTCAATCCTAATTTTTGTTTGGTAGGAACATTATAGCTATAAGAGAAAGTATTAGTTCATTTGCATATTAACAGAACACTTGTGGCATCGACACTCTCTTATATCACTTTTTTACTTGATAGATGCATGAACTTATGCATTTAGTGGGTAATTCACATCAAGGAAAGTCTAAGCATATTTCAATCCAATGCATATCATCACGCATCCAAGCTTACCCCCATGCCCATCAATGGGCTAGACACCGACCTAGGGGGAGAGGTCATGGAAGGGTTAACAGATTTAATAAAATAGTGGGAAACCAAGGAGTGATGGAACCCCAGATTATTCCATCACGGGGGAAGAAGGGGGAAAACAAGGAAAAGAAAAAAGAGGAGGGCTAGTAGCACCAGAGGGGTGAGAGCAAATGAGGCGGCTAAGGTTACTAAGAAAACCCTAGTAGAGCAAGAGCAAATGAGGCACAATGGGATCACCTTATGCAACCACCATGCATAATGGAAAAGATGGAAATCTCCCATTAATACTTACAGCTTAGGGATGACCTTTTTTTGGCCACTAGGATCATTTCATGTGGTGTATCTGATAATTCCCTTTTTACGGTCATCTTGGCAATCAAGAATGCATAGTGCTAATCTTATTACAATTTCTATTCATGTTGGATAACTTTTTTATCACGATATGAGACTAGATTATTTTATTTCTAATTTTTTATTTTATTTTTTTCGTATGAGCTTTAAGAGCATTTTTTGTGCAGCTCATGTTTTTTCAAGTCATAAGCTTCTCAGTTGTATTTTTGTTTTTGTTGTAATTATCTTTATAGTAATAGATGGGCTTTGACCTTAATAGGTTGTTGGGTATCGGATTTGGCATCATTTTTAAGTAGGATTTAACATAAATCCAACCAAACACATTTCCGCACAACTGTAAATTCCGCGAATCCATAAATATGAGATTTACAGATTTACGGCATAAATCCTGGTAAATCTTAATCCCATGTTTCGACAGATTTAATGCGATTTACGGTTGCTCAAAGTTCCTTCCAGCGACGTCCGTGTCGTGAAGCTCGCGCAACCTTTTGATCCACAATTGCTTTCAATGGATTTATGGGATTTGGCAGAAGAAGCGTGCAAAAGAGAGAAAGTTACCTTCATAGCCAGCGAGCTCCCGTTGTTGCTTCCGATCAAAATATCGTAACTTCTGATCCGACAGGAAGGGAAAGTTGTCCAAGGAACAAAGTCGAACAGCCAAGGAGTCGAAGAAGCAAAGCTTGCAATCTCTGCACCTCCTACGAAGAAACAAAGCCGAAAGCAACAACAAAAAGAACCCTAGAAGCCTCTAAGTTATTATTGATTAACCTAATTAATATAATCTAAAACATTAATAATTAAGTAATTTAATTAAATAACTAATAGTATAATTAGTGCATAACACAACTCACTTTGGTCTAATGGTTGAGAACTTAGGCTATCAACTAAGAGGTCTTGAGTTCGGGTCTTGTGTATGCGATGTGTGTGTGAGTTTGCCTTAATTGACCTAAATATCCCAAAAAAATTGTGCATAAATTAATTGTCTAATTTAACTTAATTGAATAATTAGCTTAATTAATATAACTTAAAATATATATTATTAAATATATAATTGATTTTGTAAATAATAATTAATGTGTAACTTGCACTTAACATTTTATTAAATTCATTACATATTAATTTTTATTTATAATTATCTTCTTCACACTTAAATCTCTAATTACGATAAATTCTAAAATATGTTACCAAATAGCTTCTGAGGATTTAATAAAATTTAACATTTATCATATCAAACACTTTCAAAATTTATTAACTTCAGGATTTACTAAATTCAAATTTATAGAATTTATTAAATCTTACTAAAGTTTAATCCAATTCGATACCAAACACCCCCTAAGAACATACTCCAATCACCATCTTCGGTTACCCCAATATGGGGGAAAAATTATTAAGTGCGGAGTGCGCACCGTCCGCACAAGCGCTTGGTACCCAGCGGTACCGAGTGGTACCTAATTAGGTATCCAATACTTGTGCGGACGGTTCTCCCCGTCCGCACTCCAAACCTAATAATCTTTCAACATGGAACTTTTATTTGGTCTGGTGACCTGACGTAGCTTTACGTTCAGACTCCAGTAAATTAGTGCCACGTGTTTTTACTTTTTACTGCGCAGCCCATGAACCCGACCCGGAATAGCCCGGGGATTGATATGTTCACGTATTGCTAGGTATTGCTAGGTATTAGTCGATTTTGCTCTGCAATAACAAGAAATACCATTATGTGAAGACCAATACCGAGCAATTATTGAGCAATACCGAGTTTTGCTAAAAACTCGGTATTGCTAGATATTGGTCGATTTTTCTTGGCAATAACAAGAAATATCATTATGTGAAAACTAATACTGAGCAATACTGAGTTTTGCTAGAAACTCGATATTGGTCTTCACAGAGCGGTATTTGTAGTTATTGCCAAGCAATACCTAGCAATATAGAGAAATACGCGAACATAGCAATCCTGGGTTCCGGTTCGGGTAGGGTCATCGGGCTGCGGTAAAGAATGAGAACACGTGGCGACATATTATTGACGTACAAATGTAGAACTACGGCAGATCACCTGACCTAATAATTATTCTTCACTCAATTGGGGGGGGGGGGGGGGGCGCGGCTAATGAGGTTCAATACCCCACCCCACTGCCTGATTATGTTCGGCTAGCAACTAAAACAACAAAAAACAGAAAAATGGCGATCTACTCCGCCTCCTGCGGCTCCCGCAGCCCTCCCGTAATCCGCCTTCTCGTTCTCCGCCTCTCGACCGCCGTTTCTATTCCTTCCTCCGCCTCCTCTTCTCCTCCTCCTCCCTCCTCCTCTCCTTCCAACTCCCATTGCCTCAACGACCACGATCCCATCAAAACCCTACCCCTCCCCAAACCCTCTTCCACCTCCACCTCCGGCCGCTTCGCTGTCGAGCTAGCCGCCCGCCGACTCTCCCGCATCAAATTCCGCGAATCCAATCCCACCGTATCCCATGAATCCTTTCTCTCCACCGTCATCCTCTCTTACGGATCCGCCCACAAACTTGACCGCGCCATCGCCATCTTCGAAGAAATCCCCCGCCTCTGTTCTGCCCCTCCCACGACCCTCTCCTTCAACGCTCTCCTATCCTCCGCCATCCGAGCCGGGCAGCACACCCAGGTACCCCATCTCTTCTCGCTTCTATCCCAAAAGCACAAAATTTCCCCCGACCGGTTCTCTTACGGCGTTCTCATCAAATCTCTCTGCCTCTCCGGTAAAGTTGAGAACGCCTTGGAGATCATAAAGGAGATGGAGGAGAAGTGTGTGGAGGTCACAACTGTGATCTACACCACTCTTATCAGCGCACTCTACAAAGATGGGAAGCGGGAGAGGGCTGAGGAACTCTGGAATGAGATGGTGGAGAAGGGCAAAGATCCAGATTTGACCTCTTATAATGTGAAGATCATGCACCAAGCGCTCGATGGCAAGGTCGAGCAAGTTCTTGAGAGCATGTCGGAGTTGAAGGCCGCTGGATTGAAGCCCGATAGGATCACGTATAACTATCTCATGACTTGCTATTCTAAGAATGGGCGGTATGAGGATGTGAAGCAGGCCTATGAAGAACTGAAGAGCGGTGGCTGTGCTCCGAATTCTACTACTTTTAAGGTTATGATGAATCTCTTGTGTGAAAGTGGAGATTTTGACGGTGGATTTGATGTTTTTATGGAGAGCATGAAGCATGAGAAGATCCCTGATTCCGTGACAGTGAGGGCTTTGGTGGTGGGATTGGCGAAGAAGGCCAAGTTGGAGGAAGCGAAGATGGTGATAAGGGCGATGAGGGAGAGGTTTCCGGTGGATATGGTGGGTGAGTGGAAGATTGTTGGGAAAGAGCTTGGTTTGGATATATAGGTGAGAAAGGGCTTCTGAAACTTAGAGGCAATTTCTAGTTAAATTGTTTTGTAGAGCTAATGTTTATTGAAAATAATGCAGCTTTTTAGAATTTTTTTTTTTTTGGGTCAAATCTTTGCAATCATCTTGTGGAGTGGTATTCAATCTGATATTCGATCACCTTATACCTTATAAGTCGAATATATTTATTAATTCATATAAATTTAAAATTTAAACAACAAATAATTTTATTGGAATATCACAAATCTTTAATTTTAAATATGTACTTGCAAAATATCATAAAAAAAGTGATGGTGAAAAATATAGAAAGATAATTTCAATATCTGCCTATTAAAAAGATAAAAAAAAAGTATTTATTGTTATTATTCTTTGATGCAATCTTAAAAGTTTATTCTCTATTACTATGAAAAATGTCTCATCCAATATTTTTAAAATTGAAAAATTTTGAATAAAATCTGTCTTATTTTATCTCAAAGTCTAGAAAGAGTAATATAACAAGCTTTATCTTAAAAAAGTCTTATCTTTTAGAGTTAGCATAAAAAAGTTTGGATATTTTTCTTGCTTTTTAGCTACTTTGGTGTTAACTCACCAAGGTTTTTTTATTTTTTTGAAGTTATGAGTGGAGCATCATTTTATATTTTATTATTAATTCATAAAAATTGAAGAGAGTAGTGGAGGAAAATTATTGTCTCTTTTATGAACTTGTGGATTTTAATATTTGCATTTTTAATGCAGGCTTACTAGAGCTACTTCACTATGGCCTCTCTTATAGTTGGTATAATTAGCAATTGCAAAATCCTATTAGCTTTCTGCTTGGTCGAGCTCTTTGTAATGCACTTTGGTTGAACTCTTGCCCTTTTTTCTTATTACAAAATCCTCATTCCTCAGTCATCTAATCACTCTCTTATCCTCCTTTATGTTGATGCCCTATATTACTCTAGAAGATGATGTATATAAAAAAAAAATTATTCCATTTTCCTAACTTTTTGGAGGTTGTGCATAATCTTTGGACTATTCATGTTAATAGAGACCCTCAATTTTCTTTCTATAATAAGCTCAATGTTGTTAAACTTGTTTGAAAGCTGACAACTAGAATTCTTCGTCTTATATATCTAACAACTTTAATATGCTTAAAGCCACACATAGTTCCATCTTTGCTAACTTGGAATCTCACCCTCTTTACAATACCCTCCTCGCCTGTGTTCATCAAAATCAACATGAGTTAATGGAAGCTAACAAATATTAGAATAGTTGGATCAAACAAAGAGCTAAGCGCTCTTAGCTCATAGAGGTGAAGATGACTTAAAATTTCTATATCATAAAATCAGAAGAAAAGAGAATTATAACCATATTAGAGTGATCCTTAAGCTTACCGCCCTCATTTATTCTACTCAAGAAATTTCTCATGAAGCTATCCAATACTTTTATGCCATTTTTAATGAAGAAGATCCTCCAAATAATCAAAATCATGTATCCCCCTCTCCATTGGGCCTTCTCCTTCTATGGATGGGCAATATGATATTGTGATTGATTTTTTCATTGATGATAATAAGAAGACAAACTTTGATATTGAGAATTATAATGTTTTGCATCTTGATGATTTTACCTCCCAATTCTTCAAAGATACTTGGCTTCTTAGTGGTAGCAATTTTATTAAAGCTAATAGATACTTCTTTGCCAATGCAAACATGTTAGATTTTGTGAAGCATTCTACCATCATTATGATTCTGAAGACTCTAGGTTCTTAGAGTCTTACTAACTATAGATTTATTTTCTTATGTAGCATTACTTATAAGATAATTGCTAAGTTGCAAGCCATTATAATCAAGACATTACTCCCTAAACTCATATAATAGTCTCAATCTGCTTTCATTTCTAAGAGAGACATTACAAACAACATCATCTTGGCCAATGAAATTCTAAGAGGGTTAAATTATGTTACTTCAACTAAATCCTTTTGTGTTAAAATTTACCTTAAAAAAGTCTTTGACAACATCAATAAGCCTTTCCTCTGCAACAAACTCATTGGTCTTTACTTCCCATCTATCTTTGTGAATTGGATCAAGCTTGTGGGCATTAGGTCCACTTATCTGTCATTATAAATGGGAAACTCAATGGTTTCTTTTAGTGCTAAAAATGGGCTAAGGCAAGGATGTGCATTATACTCATTTCTATTTGTCTTCATCATTAATGTTTTGAGGCCTCTTATATAAACTCTTCCTTTACTTGCCTCTCGATGAAGAACTTTATGGTGTCACATCTTATATATGCTAATAACATCTTGATCTTTTGGATAGTTGGTCATTCAACTTTGAATAACCTGGGGAGTATTATGAACTCTTACAAGAGTGTCATTAGTTTGACTACCATCATAACTAACTTAGTTATATGTTTTACAAATTATGTTAGCTCTTATTTAAATGAATATTATTGTACTATTCTCAGCTAAACACTTTCTCCATACTTAAATTGTCCAATTATCCTAAAATTTTGGAAAAATTACATGGGTAGCTCAGTGGTTGGAAATAACATGTTTTTTGTTATGTTGGTTAATTTCAGTTGATCGTATCTCCTATTTGGAACTACTAATGCTACTAGTTGCGCTCTATCTCTCTCTCACCCAGATGGTTAAGATGAAAATCTCTAACTTTATCAACCAATTTCCTTCATGGCAATGTTGCTAGCAAAAAAATCCATTCTATCTCATGGAAGATCACTTCCTTACCCAGAGTAAAAGGGGGTTTTGGCCTTCTTCCCTTTGATATTCTTCAAATCCTTAGCAAAGTAAATTTTTTTGGAGATTTTATAATTATAATTCTCTTTTTTAGTGGTGACCAAATGCCCATCTCTCTTTGAATTAAACAAATCTATAACATATATATTTTTGGAAATAATTACATTACTTTGCTTAGTAGTTTGAGGGGCTATCTTGACTTTAATTTTAATCAGAACAATCGCCTATCTTTCTTATTTGATCCCTAGCTTTATATTGAATCTCTCATTATAAAATATAGTTATGGTATTTTAGACTAGTTTCACTACAATCAACATGCTAAAGTATCCAATTTCATTTTCGGTATGTATTATTGCTTCCCTACTTGTGTCAATCCCTTTATCAGACTCCAAATTTTGAATATTACCATTCATGATAGTTCATACAATTTTTGTTGTTTATTGGGAAGAGACTCATTCTCCAATAAGCACCTTTACTCACAAATTTACCATTATTCTCTTATTATTGGTTGGCATAAGCACATTTGATTTAAAGAATATGATATTAATTATGCCTTCCTAACTTGGAAAATTTTGAGGGGTATTGTGAAGATTACTGATTACTTATTTACTAGGTCTGATGAACCAAACATGTGCACTATGTAAGAACTACAATGAATATCACACGATACAGCATCACAAAATTATCTTGATCGGGCACGAATTTCGAGGCAAAAGCTAGTTAGAAACTTCAAAAATTAAATTTGGAAGTTCCCGAACTTTGATTTCAGCGAGCTTATAGTCAAACTGAGCGTCTCGGAAACACGAACCCAACGACACCAAATTCAACCCAATCCGAGCCCGAATGAGTCCGAATCAAGGACTTGAAGCGCTGTTGGAAGGTTCAAACCGCAATTTGAGTTACCAAACGGTCTTCGATTTTAATGAGCTTATACTCGAATCGAGCAGGTCGATGAGATAAATCCAATGATCCCAAGATCGCCTAATTCTGACATCATTAAAGCCTCCAAATGTCCAACAAACGGTGCACAATTGAAGGGTTCAATATCAGCCGTCCATTCAAACCACTCCCTATTCGCCCATGATCTCACAGCTATTTACAAGCCATGCCTCTCCAGAAAAACTATAAATAGAGCCCTCATTCTTCACAAAAGGGACTCAAGTGAAGAGAGAAGAAGAAGAGAAGCAATAAGAGAAGGAAGATGCTCCTCCTCGACCACCATCGAAGCTCTTCCCTCCGCCTGAATACGCCAGAACTCTGTCGGATTTTGGGAAACGACGAGATTCTACAAAACTTTATAAATTTGCTTCAAGTTGTAATCTGATCGTCCTGATTTGTGGGATGAATTAGTTTCTTGTAATTTACAAAAACACTAGTGAAACTTTTCAACTAGGCGAGGCCCTGTGGTTTTTTCCCTTTCTAGGTTTTCCACGTAAAAATTATGGTGTTCATATTCGCTTTTCTGTTTGTGTGGTGAATACTCGTACAACGCACGGACGTGAATTTACAAACTCTACCACCGCGTATATTCTAGCACGCAACAACACTAATCTATTCTTTGATTGTGAGCTATCTTTATAGGTGCTCACAAATTTCATTCCCAATGGATTTTTTTTTCTTCGGGAGGAACCATTCACCAGGTACTAAAACATGTTGATTGCATGCCATGCAAATAACTAAGACATTTATTTGCTTTCAGTCCATATTATTATGTACTATATATGGCTCGAGTGTAATAACTATATATATTTAGGTAATATAATGAAAATGAACATTCCATTAAATAAAATTCATTTTTGCTATTAGATTGAAATTTAAAAAAAAAGGTGAAATTAAATGAGGATTTTCAATCCAATCCATAATAACTCAATGCATAATAACTATGCCATAAAAATTTATACCAAGAAACTTGTTGCAAATCAAAATAGAATTATTTAGAAATTCCCTAAAGTTAAGTGCCCACACCACACCAAGCCAAGTTGGCAGAAGAGTGATCATTTATAGAGAGAGCTTTTACATCCTCCTGGACATGGGAAGGAAACTCTAGAGGAAGGCTCCAAGCACTTGAGATCATAATTTCATTTAAAGAGGCATGGTAAAGTAAGATATAAGAAATAATGGAAATATCAAACATTTCTTGTAAAGAGGCACCGTGACACTAATGATCCCAAAATAGTGAAAAATTGTAGTTGGTAGTAATGAGAAAAAAAATAATGCTTAGTTTTTTCCACAACTTTCATGACGTGTGCACAATATTTTGTGGGCATATAGGAAGGGTATTTCCCAAGGGAAATGTATTTTGTTTTACACTAAAGAACAAGAAAACTATCACAATTGTACATATGCCAACTTAGAGAACAAGAATGAGCATGGTAAAGTGATTGGATAGAATGAATACCTAACCCACCAAATCTCTTTGGAATGCATGCATTTATCCATGATATGAAATGAAGCTTCCCTAAATTAATGTCACCATGGAAAAGAAATTTGGCACACACTTTGTCAATGATTTGCAACAAGATTTAGGTAGGATAGAGCCCTTTATCCAAGAATCAATCGTATTCCAATTTGTAAATCTTACAAACTGAAGCTTACTAGCAAAAAATAATAACTTGGTTTTTAATCCTTCAAATAGAGTGAAAATCTTTTGCATAAGTAGTTGAAACAAAGCTATGTAAATTCTTTTGTAACCAACTACAAGACCAAGGTAGGTTAAGAAATTAGTTGTTAATGAAATATTGAAGATTTTTCAATAGTAGACACTTCATTATTATTATGTGCTCTAATGATAGAGCTTTTAGCATTGTTCACATGGAGGAAAAATGTTTTAAGATGAAATTAAGTGAAGTGGTGTTTTAGGTGTTTCCTAACAAAAAAAATGTAAGTTATCAGCTTAAAATGAATTATTAAAGTGATTCCTAGCCATAATTAGGCCATTTAAAGAATGGCAATGAATAGATGATTCCAATAAGTTAAACAAAGCATCCATAGCAAAGCAAAATAAATATAGGGGAAAGGGACAACCTTGCCTCAAACCTAATGAGGAGTTGAAGAAATTATGAAGGACAACATTAATACAAATAGAGAAGAAAATGTCCTCAATACAAGCTTTAACCCAGGTAACAAAAGTCCTTATAATACCTTTCTAAATAAGTCCTTGTAATAAAAATTCTCAAGAAAGTCTGTTGAAAGCTTTGAATATATCACATTTAGCACCAAAATGCTTTGAAGACTTTTAGACCTCCCCAAAAAGCTCATAGGAGAAGGTAATGTTATCAGTATAAACTCTACCATAGGGTGAATTACCTACAACATAATAAGCCTAAGCCTATAGGCGAGAATCTTTGCAAATATTTTGTAAAAGGAATTGCAAAGAGAGATGAGTCTAAAATAAGTAATATGACTATCATAGTTAGATTTAAGAATCAATGCAATAGGTGAAGCTTTGACCCTTCTAGGAACATAACCATTTTAAAAGAAATATTTGACTACACATGTTATGCCCCAAGACCTAAATTGGATAAATGATATCTTTTATATTTTCTAAATCAAGACCATAACTACTAATTTTAATTGATAGCAAAACAATGAATAAAAAAATTATCTATCAAAGCATCCATAATCAATTATATTCTCTTCCAAGAAAATAATTTACAATAACTAGAAGTTTATTGAATTATATCCACTGCCTACCAAAAATTCTGTCTACAAAAGAAACAACATAAATAAAACAAATCCTAAAAATTCAGACTTTGATCAACCTCACAACACTGCATCCTTACCCCATCATAAAATAAATTTTATCCATAAAATGAGCTATAAAGCTTAACAAATAACCAAAACCTACAACTAAAATCAAAGTATGAAATGGAAATAACATGCACATAGTCATCCAAATTATGATAGTAGCATTTAATATGATCATAAATCTATACAAAACATTGAACAGTGTAATTGTAAGTCATAGAAATAGTCCTGTCATGAATGCTAGAACATTAAAGTTCTAAATCAGGAATTTCATTCATGTACCATTATCAAATCCATAAGGAGATCATATTAATCAGTAAAGCCAAATATTTGTGCAATGCTGGAAATATATAATAAAGATAAATGTATTATGATTGATATAATTATATCATATAGAATCAACACATGTAAATTCACCAGTAATATCTTATCATTATCTTAATCATATTTATATCTTAATCTTGAAATAAATATTATATCAATAACAATGACAATGCCAGTATGTATGTATAAATAATCATACTAAGTAAGTAAGGAGTTCTTGCTAGTGTCCTATTTTTTTCATAATCGTACATGTATCATATTCATCATAATATCTCAATCTTTAATTTAATATTCAAGTGGCTTTTTGAAGAGTCATCACTCTTGCCTGTTAGAATATTAACCCCTTATATCTCCCAATATTTATCTTGATCTTGATTAAGGATATCACCACAAATCTTATTTAAATAAAAGCCTTGTTTCATCAGCATACTCATATCCTTGATCTTATTTATCTTGATCTTGGCTCACTCTCCTATACAAGGTAGAATCAATCTCCAGCCAACCTTTCTTAAAAACCAACCTTTCTTATTTACACACACACACACACACACACACACACACACACACACACACACACACACACGCATACAAATATATATATATATATATATATATATATATATATATATATATATATATATATATATATATATATATATATATATATATATATATATATATATATATATATATATATATATATATATATATATATATATATATATATATATTCATATCAGGAAGCTGAAACCACCATTTATCTCATTATTCTTACTCAAATCATACAAAATGCAATAAATATAATTATAACTGGTGAAAATACAAAACTATCCATTCAAAATGACTAGAATAATCAATACTACAATATATAAAAATTTTCAAAATCAAAATATTTTATAATAGAGGGAGGATAGAAGTCACCTACAATAATCAAATTGAATTTTTTAAAAGGAGTGATGGATTAAAAATCTTGGAAGCCCTTTTCTCTCTTCTCTCGCTTCTCTCTTTATCCCCTTCTCTTCTCCTTCCTCTTCCTATCCTTCCCCAATAATCCACATAAGGAGAGGGGAGGAATAGATTAGTGGAGGAATTTATATTAAAAAAATATGATTTAGTGCCCAACACCACATCACTATGGACCCATCTCCATAGCGTTGCATGCTCAATTTAGAGAAACTATAAAATAGAGAGCTCAACACTTCCATTTTGAGTTCTAGCGCTCCAATGTTGCACCCCCCCCCCCCCCCCGTTAACGCCACTGCACCCAAATGCACAATGCCATAGTGCTCTAGTTTATAACTTTCAGATTTTTCAAATTAATCTATTTTATGAGCTTTGGGTTGTTTTAATCTCCCCACCTTAAAAAGACTATTATCCTTGTCATTTCCATTACATATTTGGGATACAAAAATTGATAGAAAATAATTTCATTCTAAATATTATGCTAATATAACCAAAATTCAAATTCAATTAAAAATGTACAATAAATAAAATAAAATAATACCAAAATCCAGTCAAACGTAAAATTAAATCTTTATCATATGGTCATAAAGATATTTTAGTCACACATCATTCACTTATGCAATTTAATGTCATGTCATTCATAATAAGTTTCTTACTGGTGGAACTCTCAAATCTATTATTATCTTCCTGTAGTTGCAGGTTGTACATATGAGGTAGTACTAGTGCAGGTGCCATCATTTATGGTGTACCAAACTCTCTCTAACTACCACCGACATTTCCATCATCAATCTTATTCATAGATCTTTAACTATATGTTTTTGACCTTACCATTTTTTATTCAAAAGTTTGTCTGGACTGATAAGTTCCAAAATCCAACCTTCCTCCTATCCCTCTCTAAGGGTAGTCTACAACTTTATGTCCCTATTGTCCACATCCAAAGCATCATTTTGTAAGAAAATAACATTGCCATGGATGCTTCCTCCCATAATGAATACACTCACTATAACTACTGCAAGATATTGCTAGTCCCTTTTTGACATCATTGGAACTACTCTTTTTATTACTAACGCTTTAGATATCCCTATTTGATTCACCATAGTCCTTTTTCTACTCATGTTCTAGTTAGATGTGGGTGCTTCCAAATCAAGTGCTACCAAATCAATCTTGATCAATCTTGCCCTTTCAACGAGTTGAAAAAATTCTTAAATTCATAGAGGCACTAATAGACATCTTCTCTAATCAATCCTCTTATAAATGTAACAACCCAAAAATATGCGAAAGTATTTTAAAATGAAAAAATCAAATTCTATTTGAACTAAAGTGATTCAACGTTGTGCTTGGTAACAACATGGCGCTAGGTTTGAGAGCATAATGTTACTAAAAATCTTTTGCACAATATTTGAGGCTATGTTCTAGAATAATTCTAAATTCAACATGCAGCATTCTGTGCTAAGCCAATAATTTATTATTATTATTATTATTATTATTATTATTATTATTATTATTATTATTATTATTATTATTATTATTATTATTATTATTATTATTATTATTATTATTATTATTATTACTACTACTATAAATCATAATCATTAGTCCACCAACTTCCCTATTCCTCTCCTTTTAGTTTGCTTGCCAAGGAAGAATAAAGGAAACAAAAAGAAAGTGGAGAAAGGGAAGAGAGAGGAAGCTGGGTATTGGTCATGTTTGTTCATTTCTTTAGTCAGGAAAATTCTTCTAATCATTGTGTGTAACCTAAATCCCACTCTAATTTTTAATGATTTTGAGTTTGATGAATCTAATATCTTCTAAATTAATTAAAATACATTTTCTCCTAATTTATCTCACTTTTATCGTGTAACATTTCATATGCAATAATTATGAATTTTATGGATATTTTAACTTTGATATTATTAAATTTTATCAATTAAAATAAATGTTGTGATTTTCTAAAGCTACTGACTAATATTTAGATTTTTCCTGTATTTAATATATGTAAGCATTTATGTTGTATTTCATACATAAAATTAAGATTGATTCAACTAATATAAGATAAATATGATATTTGCATGTAAGCAAGAAATGTCGACTGTTAATATTATATAACATGAGTTGGCACTAAAAACATATTAACCTATGCAAGAGGGTGGGCCGATGGAATTTTCTTTAAAGATGGTTTTTGGTGTTATCCCAATGGTAGCCTGTAACTGATGACTACATACACCGATTGGAAAAGGGTGGTGACTCTTAATGATTTATTGAAAGCCACTTGTAATGATAATGATAAAGATGATGCAATAATAGTAATAATAATAATAATAATAATAATAATAATAATAATAATAATATAATGATAATATAATGATAATGATGAATATATATATAATGATAATATAATAAAAACATTTTAAGCTGGATGTCTTTCTTAACTGAGTCATATACTAATGCAAACTTACATACATTGATAGATAGATTAGTAATGTGGGTGTACATATAATATATGAATGGTTACATATACTGGTTTCTTATAATAAATAATTGTTAAGATAGACAAGATTTATGATATGACACATATATTCATGATCTACAATACTAATTTATTGATCACTAATTTATGGATTGCCAATATATTTACATTCGCACACCTATTGTTAATTTATGGATTTAAGTATGATGATTTTTACTTTTTATTATTGATCATATTGAATTGTATAGTGATGAATGATGATTAATGTTATTGAATATTATTGATTTTATTAATTAAGATAAGCATGAGCAATATGGCGCTCAAATGAACAACATTGCGGTGCTTAAGAACATCAATTAATAAATGATCAAACTGACATACATTACAGCAGTGCAGTGTATGTGGTACTGTGGCGTAGACTTTGGAAAATGAAACACCTAATATTTAACTGGAGAAACATTATGATGTTTGACAGGTGAGAGTGCTACAACACTCTAAAATACCACTGTTGTGGTACTATAACAAACACAATTATGATTTTGACTTAACGATGTGTCACAGTGTATAGCACTGCAATGCTCAATAAAGCTTCATAACAAAAAAACTTATGAAATTATAAAATGTTGACTGCATTGTCATCAATACTATAAAAATAATTGACCAAAAGTTGTGTTGCTTGAAAGTGTAGCGCCGATGCACTATCTAAGGCTAAATAATTATGCAATGTTCAAAGGTGCAATGCTGCGGTGATGTAATCTAAAAATATTTCCTAAGAGTTCAATGTAGTAATGTTATTTTTGAATGATGTGGTGCTTGAAAGTTAAACACTGTGTTGTTAGTTTAATTTTTAGCATGCAAGATTTTTTTAGAAACATTTCATAATTAAGTCGAAATCAAAATAATGACTTTTACAAATAATACAAAGCACATGTACATAATAAAAACTACAAAAAAAAAAAAATAATCATAGAAATAGAAGTTGGTTGCCTCCTTGATAGAGTTAAATTATAGTTGATAAGTGTAAATTTTGTACTATTTTATAAATTTATTTTTTTAGTAAAATGTGTTGTTTTAGTTCCTTTTGTGCTGGAAAAATCTAAAAAAGGCAAAAAATTTAAGGAGGCTATATCATCGTGGCATCCGATGAAAGAACCTCGTAGAGCCACCTTCAATACCACCGAGGCACCAAAAATTGGGCATTACAACACTGACTTTTCTATATGCAAACACTACGATGGTAACACAACAAGTGCCACAACATTACTAGTGTTGAGGCATCATAAAGTCAACTTTTTTTTTTTTTTGAAGAAAATGCATAAAATTGCATTAATAAGAAAAAAAAAGGAAACTAACTACAAACTAGACACCAAAGATTCCTCCTTTAACAAAGTCATAAAAGAAGGAGGAAACTTATTATCACTAATGTCATCCCAAATAAAATAGCTAAGAATAGCATAGTTAGCACATAAATCCGCTAACTTATTACAACTTCTATTTACACAACTAAAAATAGCATGGTTGAAATCTTTGATAACAAGTAGAGCTTCCAAATTAGAATTTCTACTTGCCTTGGCTCCTTGAAGAAACTTGATAATATTTGAATTGCTCCTTCTATGATGATCCCCCCTTATACTTATACATCCAATCTTTAATAACTTCCTTGAAAGAAAGAATAGCAAATAGCTCAAATGAAGAAATATCCCAATGAATACATGATTCCAAAAGCCAAAAGAAATCGGCCTTTGTGATCCGAAATGCCCCTCCTATTCCAGCTTTGAAAGATGAAAGTAATATTGCATTAACATTCACCTTGATCCAATCAAGTGGAAGAGGATGCCAATGCGAATTAGACAGCCAAGACGATTGATTAGCACCCTATATACCCGATCTTCTACTAGCACCATAATCAGCAATAGAAGCATAGCTCACGTCATTAGCAACTATGCATAATGAGTTATCCTCAAATCCTTTGTGAATTAACTTGTTCCTCGATTTCCATGAGAAGAACACTATAATACAATATAAATTCACCAAAAATGGATTTTTTTTTGACAACCAATATTAGCATTCTTCAAGAGAGGTAAAGGAATTAAATGATAAGAAAACCCCACCTATTAATGTGTTGTATATCTTCCAGCAGTTTTTTTGCATTTTACTGCAACATGCTTGCTATTTTCATCTTTATTGCATCTTTTAGGACAACTTTCCTCCCTTTGTAATCTCCTATAAGATAAGAAATGGTATGTAGGAAGAGCATTATTAAAAATTCTCCACCAAAAAACCTCCACCCGTGGATTCAATTTTGTTTTCCTAATCCATTTCCAGAAATGGGCTGTAGCTATTTGTTGAACCGTGGCTTCAAAAACTAGTGCATAAATATATTTCCCTGAATTTTGCCAAAGTAATTCAAGTTTATCTTTCCCCATTCTAGAATGTATTTGAATATTACAAATAAGTTTTGCAAGTTCCTCACCCATATACTTGTTGATTTCTATCATATTCCATTCAACTTCTTCAATAAGTTTATCCATTGTGAAGTTACTAAGATCCGGAGAAATAAAAGTTGGCCATCTGCTTAAGCTTTTGTCCAATATCCAAGTGTCATTTGGAACATCAATTGACTCCCCATTCACAATTGACCATTTAATAATTTGCTTCAAAGAATTTCCCTCATCTGAAATGATTTTCCATGCATTAGAGCTTCCCTTCTTCACAGTACCAACTCCAAACAAGCCTCCATATTTCGGATAAAACACCTTATGAAGTAATGAGTCTTTTTCTTGAACATATTTCCAAGCAATCTTAGCTCTCAAGGGCCCAACTTTATTATAACAAGAATGTAAAGCTCTACCTCCCTTACCTTAAAGGCAAGCACAAAGTATTCCAACTCACATAGTGAATCCCATGTCCTCCATTTGCTTTATTCCAAATAAAATTTCTACAAATATTATCAACTTCATCAAGTACACCTTTGGGAATCAAAGAATTGGTACTTTGAAAAGTAGTATGGGAGAGCAAAATAGTTTTTACCAGAGTGATTTTGGTTTCTGAAGAGATTAGCTTTCCTCCCCAAGTATTGACCATCTTCAAAGCTTTCTAAATAATAAAATGATAATCATCTCCAACAAGCCTTCTAAGAGATAATTTAACTCCTAGATAAGACAATTCTTTAACATTTTTTAATCCCAAAATTTGAGATATTGCTTTTTATTCCTTGTATCCACTGACTTACCAAAGAGCAAGCATGATTTGTGGTTATTAATTTTTTGGTCGGTCCAACCACAGAATTTATCCAAGATTTCTTTGATAGCCTTTACTCTTGCTTCAATAAAAATGATTACATCACATGCGTACAATAAGTGGGAAACCCTTGGCCCATTTGAACTCACATGAATTCCAAGGAAATTTCTTTTTTCTTAAAAGCATTAGATAAGAGTTGAGAACAAAGTATAAATAAGAATGGAGACAAGGAACAACCTTGACGAAAACCACTTCTCGCACCAATCCAATTGGACGGATTACCGTTGATTAAAATAGAGAATCTTGGATTTTTGACATACTCCAAAATAAGTTTTGCAAACATGAAAGGGAACCCAAAATATTCCAAAGCTTTAATCAAAGTTGGCCACCCCATACAGTCATAAGCATGCTCCATATTTATTTTAAGAGAAACAAAACCTTTGGAGGATTTAGAATATCTAAATTTGTGAATAATCTCTTGTGTTATCAACACATGATCAGACAAGTATCTTCCCTTCAAGAATGCCACTTACTCTTCAAAAATCAATCTAGGAATGATTGAAGATGTCTTGTTCATAAGGACCTTAGCCGCAACCTTGTAGAACATGTTGCACAAGCTAATGGGTCTAAAATTTGATGGAACCAATGGGTTGCTCACCTTAGGAATTAGATTAATAAGATTCTCTTTCCAAATTGGATCCATTTCACCGTCTCAAAGAAGTTATTAACAACATTCCAAATGTCCGCTTTGATGATATCCCAATAGGCTCTAATAAAAGAGTAGGTAATACCATCATTACCTGGAGTCGTGAAATTGCAACTTTGCTTGATTACTTCTTCTACTTCTCTAATGGTGTAAGCTTTGTTCAACAACATTCCATCATCCTCATCTAAAGTTCTCCACGGTAATGGCCATCCAACAAGATTACACTTCCTATCTTTCCATTTCCCTTTGAAAAACCAAGCCAATACTTCCTCAATTTGATGTAGATCTTCCACATTATATCCATTTTCATCTTTAATTTTGATAATATAATTAGCATTTCTACTAGCTGAAGCAAATGATTGGAAAAATTTAGAATTACAATCACCCTCCACCATCCATTTGACCTTGTCCCTTTGTCTCCACCATGTATCCAACCGTGCTAAAGTAGAGTTGAGTTCTCCCAATTTAACTTTGAGAATACAATAGTCTTCCTCCGAATGCCCTCCATCATTAGCTTCTTTTGTTTGTAACTCCTTAATTTCCTTCAACAAGGACTCTTTCAAAAGAAATAAACTTTTATGTTTATCCTTACTCCAATAAAACAATGCCTTCAATGATTTTTTCATTTTTGAATATAGAATACTTGACATGCTACCATCATGTTTTTTCACCCAAACACCTCTCACCATCGCAGTCGAAACCTTATTGGAAGCCCAACCATCTTCAAATCTGAAAGCTCTTTTAAGCAAGGGATGGAATTGAAGTAAATTTAAGAGGATAGGATAATGATCTGAAACTACACGAGCTAGGTGTCTAACCACCATTCGATGTGAAGAGTTTAGTGCAGCTGAATTCAAAAAACATGTATCCAATCTTTCAAATATCTAAACAGCCCCGGATTTGTTATTACACCAAGTGCATGTTGGTCCAAGAAATCCAACTTCATGAAAGTCATTAGAAGACAAAAAAGATTTCATTTCCTTTGGTCATAGAGAAAAGATAAATATTTTCCCTCCCCTCTTATCTTCTTTAGAAAGAACGCAATTAAAGTCTCCTCCTATTACCATAGACAAATCCTTGGAGGAATAAAATTCCAACCTTTCCCAAAGTTTTCTTCTTTTATATACATCCTTATTACCATAAATTGAAGCAATTTTCCACCTCCCTTTATTAGGAACTTCCAAATCACCAATAACAAATTGATTAGAAGATTCCAACACTTGAAACTTCGCAGTGCTAGATTTTCAAATCAAAAGAATTCCACCCAAAAACCTTATGAAGAGACTTAAAAAAAAAAACCCAATATTTACCAATTAATGTATCAACATCCCTCCTATCAATATTAGATATTTTAGTTTCCAACAAACCAAGAAAAAATATCCCATGAACCTTCACAAAAAGTCAACTTGGTAGTGCCAGATTCTCTATTTTTATATATTATGGTGTAACAATTTCTCACGCCATGGTGCCATATTTTGCCACTCAGGCACTACAGTAAATAAATGTTAAGAGGGTCGTAGCATTATAGTTGTAACTTCCAAGGGTGAAATTGTCTCAGTAAAGAGGCACGACTATTCACAAAGTATCCGATCCACATCAACAAGCACCATGGTGGTGCAAAATTTTTAGCTTTGAGGCACTAGCTCGCTTCAATGACATCGTGATGCCACTCTTTCAAGCATGGTAGCGCTAGATGCCTTTTTATGGTATCCTATAAATAGCTGTGATATTATGCTTATAAGAGACTTTAATCACTTGTATAAAATTCAATACTTCTTTATAGATTATTTAACTAGTTTTCTTTTAGAATAAAATCTAAGGGAGACTAGGGAAGTATAAGATAAAATCATTTGGAGTTTTTAGCATGTGTTTCTTGAAGCAACTCTATGAGTTAGGGGAGAAGGAGTGTAAAAGAGATACTTTGTTCCTTTCTGGTTATATCAATCTCTTGTATTTTCATTCTTCCATGAGTTTAATAAAAATAAGTTTGCTTATCATTTATTCTATATCTGGCCAATTCTTTTGTTTTAGATTAATGATGTAAAGTGCATGTTAAGTACTAATGAATATTCTTATTCTATAATCATTAAATGATTTTTTTTTATGTTATCTTATTCTTAATTTAATGCATATAGTTGTCATATATGTAGTTAAAATGTGGTGTAATGCATAGCCTCGACGGAGGAATGTACAAATAACTAGGAATATTGAGATATAATGTTTGTATGCATAGACATATGATGTAAAATATTCTAGGTTCTTAAAGAGATACTATTATTGTTAGAGGTCAGTAGACATCCTTTTCTCTCGTATAAGTTTGATAGAGATCTTGAGAGACATATAATTTAAATCATATATATAATTAAGGTTCTCATTAGGAAAGATATACAATACTCTTCAATTAGAAACACTTTATTTAATATTGTATAAACAAATTTACTCTTTTAGTCAATGATAAAATCTCCACAAATATTTTTTTTATTTCCGTAGGATATTTATTATAATTAAAGTAAATGGTAGTAATTTGTTGCAAATAAGCATACTTTCTCATGAATTTGATACTCTACTTTATCATTTATTATTTGATTTGACAAATATACTTATATATATTATGTAGAGTTTTGTTATTTTTATATCAAAGAAAATTAAATGTTGTTTAGGGGAGATAGAGCACTAAATGTTTATACAATTCTAAAGTTTACTTTATAATCTCCATCAAATTTTTTGCATAATTGCCAAAGAAGTATTTTATTTTCTATAATTTTAACTATATTATTAAATTAAAAATATAATTAAACTTACTTGTATTTTTGTTTTATTTATTTTATTTTTCGGTTGCATATTAACGGTTTCATGCTTTATAGACATAAAAAGAAACCTTTGTTGTTTGAATCTTAAATAGAAAGAACCCTTTCAAAATTCTGAAAAAATAAAAAATACTGTAAAATATATCTGAACTTATACTAGATCAAGATTATTCTTGACCTCTTAAGGATTATGCTAACTCTTTAATGGACAAAATTCATAAGAGCATTAATAAACTTACAATCCAAGCTAATAAGTTTGAACTAAAACATGTCACAATTCAAATAATTCAAAATTTTTAGTTTAGAGAAGCTCCTATTGAAGATCCAAATTTACACTTAGCCAGATTTTAGAAATTTATGCAACATTTAAGAATAATGGTGTCAGTGATGATACTATTATACTTAGATTGTTCTTATTTTCTCTAAGAGATTAAGCTAAGATGCAGTTGAATTTTTTACCCCCTGGATCTATAATCACTTAGAATGAGTTTGCTCATAAGTTTCTTGTTAAGTATTTCTCACCTTCAAAGACTACCAAACTTCAAAATGATATCACTTATTTTACCCAATTTCAAGGAGAATCAATTTATGATAGTTTGAAGAAATTTAAGAAAATACTTAGGAAATGCCCTCACCATGCTCAACCTAGTTAGTTGGTTATTCAAATATTTTAGGGAAGTGTGGCAGCTTGGTAGTATTGCAATGGTGTTGTGGTGGATTCTAGGAAGTTTGAGAGATTTGTTTTGCTGCAACTTAGTTTTTATAACTATGTTTTCATATTATATATGTTTTTGATGATTTCAAATATAATTTTTTTAATTACTTTATCTCCTAACATATATTTGATATATTTATTTTATTGTTTGTGTGTACTAACATTTTAGAGAAATCATTCTTCAAACTATTAAAGACTTCAAATCAGATTAGATTAGGGTTCATTATAAATGGAGTTTGTATTTTTATTTTTTTTTAATCTAAGAGAGTGTGATTATAATTGGGTAACCGTGCACACACACACACTGGGGGAGTGTTAAAACTTAACAATTTTTAAACTAATCATACTATACAATGTCATATCATAAGGGACGATTTGTTTAGTTGTTTCCTTTAGAAAGAAGTTAAATCAAATCATGGACGAAAAAATTTTCTAAGTAATGTTCGTACTGTACGAAGTTGGCTTCGTACAGATGACGTCCAGAGTATGAAATTGTGGGGTATCTTTTCGTCTAGACAAATAAAAAAATTTTATGGTTATTCATCCGAGATGATCTGAACTTCGTACAAATGACGTCCAGAGTAAGAAATTATGTGGTATCTTTTCGCCCAAACAAATAAAAAAATTATAATTGTTCATCCGGGAAGATCTAAACTTAGTACAGATGATGCCCAAAGTATGAAATTATGGGTTATCTTTTCGTCCATATCAATAAGAAATTTTTTATAACTATTTATCTAGGATGATTTGAATTTCATACAGACGACCTCTATAGTACAAAATTATGGGCTATCTTTTCATCTAAACAAATAGGTTTTTTTATAATTATTCGTATTGTACGATATCAATTTTATACTATACGATCAACTTGTACAAAAATGTTTTGTGCAGGATCATACGAGCAAATTTTGAATTGTTCGTACGCGATGATCGTCAATCATACTTTACAATTGTGGATGTTCAAAATTGAAATTTTCAAATTTTTAGATGGTTTTTCGTGTTTTTAATATATATGGTTCTTAAAATTGACTTATATATATATCCGTTTTCATTTTTCTTGAGAGCAAAAGTGTGAGAGTGCTTGGGGGAGTGTTTTGAGAGTGTAGAGAGAGATTTTTAAGTGGAAATTATGAAGGGTTCACAAGGTTGCCCAAAGATGAGAATCTCTTTGTAAGTCTTGTCAATCCTCTTACCTACTTCTTTAGAGTTGCTCGTGAGAAGATCTTTTAAGAAGATCTAATACTCTACCGATACTTGGAGATTTATTAAGGATGATGGTACTTTGCCTACACTTGGAGAATATGAAAGGATGATGGTACTATGGCGACACTTGGAGAGTTTGAAAGGATGACGGTACCCTGCCGACACTTGGAGGGTGTGAAAGGACAATAATACTCTACCTCACTGGGGATTGGTGGAAGAGAAAGTAATTATAGAGGCTTCTCCACATTGTTGTGGGAGCAAAAGGAGAGTCACTTTGGTAATAGTACAATATCTGAAGAGGGAGTATTCAGGGAGTGGTCGTAAGTCGAGTTGGAGCGAAGCACTATAAATCTTTGTGTTTTTTTTTCAGCATTTTTATTTTATGCAATTTTAATCTTTTTGGTTGAAATTTTTATTTTGAAAAAGAATCAAATTATGTTAAAATTATTAAACGATTATCTTAAAATTTTAAGATAGATTTTTTTTAATTATCAATTCACCCTCTCTCTTAGTTAGCCTTGGGACAATTACGTTAGGTCTAACAAACTATATGGACTTTTCAAGTGGTATCAAAGCCTATTTCAAAATTTAAAGTTTAGATTACTTTTTTAAAAATGATTATGGTTACTTTTAGAAACTATAACATACCTGAAGGGTATTCGATCACTAGACCCCCATTGTTTGATAATATCCCTTTCGATTTTAAAAAAAATAAGAATGTCTACTTTTCTTCAATCGCTTAATTATTGTATGTGGATTTTAGTACAAGAAGAATACACTAGACCAACTAGACTTGTAGATGACATTGGAACTGAAACACCGTTTGCTGACTAGACTATAAAAGAATGAGACTTAGCTAAATTTAACGTAAATTTTTTGAATAGTTTCTTTTGTACACTTAAATATGAAGACTACATACATGTTTCTGCCAGTAAAAGTGAAAAAGAAATTTGGGATAGACTTTGTATCACATATGAAGGGACTAATGAAGTGAAATAATCTAGATTAAATATTTTGCTGCATGATTATAAACTATTTTGTATGAAATCAAATGAATCAATCACTGACATATATACATGTTTCACTCAAATAATCACCTCCTTGTAAGCTTTAGGTAGGGAATTAATGAATGCATAAAAGTGAATAAAATACTTCGTTGTTTGCCTACAACTTATGATGCTAAAATAATTGCTATTATAGAGTCTAAATATTTAACTATTTATTCTATTGACAATCTTCTTGGATCATTAATTGCTTATGAGCAAGGAGTGACTCAAAGATAGATTGATGCAGGTGAGAAGCAAAAGGAGAAAAAATATAGCTTTGAAAGTGGATGACTTGGAGAGTGATCAGTCTTAGCCTAAGGATGAAGATGACATTGCTTTGATGAAATGGCAATTCATGAGTTTTTTAAAAAGGAAGCAAAGGAGATGTCAGCATTGGAATAAAGGTAAGTTCCACAAAAATATTAAGGCTTCTAACAATGTGATTTTCTATGAATATAGGAAGCCTGACCACATCAAATATGATTGCCCTATTCTCAAAGCCAATTCTAGCAAGGAGAAGGTGGAGGAGAAAATAAATATGAGGAAGGGCAAGAAGAGGTTATAAAGATCCTTTTGGGCGGACTCAACTTTAGATTCATCAGAAATAGAAGTAGAGGAAGAAGTCACCAACTTGTATTTGATGGCCGACAAGCTTGATCAATCAGATCAAGAAGATGTATGTGACTATGAGTTAGTTGAAGTTCCTAAAATAATTCATACGACATATAAAAAACTTAAAAAGATGTATGCTAGGTTGAATTTAGATTTTCTCGAACTACAAAAAGAGCATGAAATCCTTGGGAAAGATCACGCACTAATTGATAGAAACCATATGGAATTATTAGATGAGTACGATGAATTGAATAAACAACATAAGTTATTGAAATCATCCCACAATGAACTTAAAAAAAAAAATTAAAACTTTTATGGATGAATCTGATAGTAGACAACATTACTTGAAAGTTGACAATGTTGAGTTAGAAAGTGCAAACTCATTCTTTAAAGTACAATTGAATGCATATGAAAAGAACAAGATTCCACCTACACCTGAATAATTTATTAATCCTGAGAAGAAACCAAAAATTATAAAACCTAGAACAAAATATGTTTACCCATATAAATTGAAAAATCTTTATCCTAGAGTTAAATGTTTTTCTTGTGGCATGATAGGGCATATATCCCACACTTGCACTATTTATAAAAAATCATATCTAATGTGGAGACCAAAGATGCATAAAATAAATCTTATCATATATGCATCTGGATGTTGACCTCATTTTTGTATGAGGTCACTAGGGACCAACCTAGACCCTAGATCAATCCTGACTCTCTATTGATTTAACCCCCAGACCAATCCAAACCTTAGGATCTATCCTAGATCCTAGGATCCTTCTAGATTGCAGACCTTAAGGATCTATTCTATGTCCTAAGATTTTTCTAGACTCCATGCTTTAAGATCTATCCAGATCCTAGAAAACTTCTAGATTTTAGATCTTAGAAATCCTCTAGATTCTATGACCAATCTAGATTTAAATCAATCCAGACAGTTGATCAATTCAAATCTTAAACCAATCTAAACTTCAATCAATTCAAATTCAAATCTATTCAAGCTTCAAACCCATTCAAATTTTAATCCAATCTAGTTAAGAATCCAAATCTCAATCCAGACCTTAATTTTATCTTTGATCTAACTCTAAACCTATCCAATCATTTGTGATCACCTAAATGAATTTAAATGACTTGGATAATTCAATATCACTCTTTCAAACTCAAAATCTAGATCAAATCCCAGAATCCAGACTCAAATCCTAAGTCCAAAGGCCCTGTCCTAAAGGCCTTTTCTAATGAATTTTCAAATACTTCAAAACCCAACCAAATGGCCTCTGATTCAGAGTCTATCACTTCAAAAGTGATAAGACATGTCTCTGGAGGAAACCCTCCAAATTTGATCCCATTCTGAGGTCTCTAACCCCAGAATCTAAACCAAAATTCAAAGGCTATAAAACCTTCAAATATTTATGGCCTATGCCACTGGACCTATCACCCAGTAGATTTTGACCTTAGAGCTTTCTTCAAAGCCTCTAATCACTTCCAGACACTTGATTATGACCCATTGAACATCAAAATGCATTTTGGTGGACTCACTTTGACCCCGAGTTGACCAGGGGTTAAAATCACCAAAATGCCCCTTAAGGGCAATTTTAGAGTTTTTTATAGACTTCAACATACTCTTTTCTAATTAAACCCCAAGACATCTTCTAATGCATCCTAGTCACCATTAGAAACATATTGGACCCAATCCCTGGCCCTGGTTCAACCTAGGTTGACCAACTAGGCCCTTAAGGATCAAAATAGGCATTTTGACTAATTTGACTTCCCCAGACCTTATGACCACCTCCAACAGACTCAAAACATCAAACCAAACTTGTTGAGCCTAAATTTGGGTCCCAGACCAACCTAGTTGACCAAGTCAACCTAGGTTGACCTAAATACCCTTTAATGTTTAAATAGGTTATTTTAACCTATTCAACTCATTTGACCCCTTTCAAACTTCAAATAAATTTCAAAACATGGCCTAATTATGCCTTAAATCTTGGCCAATCAAATCTAGTTAAAATTGACCATGTCAACCCTATATTAGTTGGTCAAACTCTCACTTATATGATTTCATATACCCAAACATCAACCTTCAAGCCTTAAATCCATCACTCCAGCATCTATGGCATACTCTTCATGCCACATCATCAGTCCACCTAGACTTTGACTGGTCAAACAGTCAATTTTAGGCAACATGCATGGTCAAAGATGGTCAAATGACTTCTTAAGCTTAATTCAGTCCCCCTTAATCTTTTCCAGCTATTAAAACATTATCTAGAACTTCCTTAGAGCTCCTCCCAGCCCTTAGATCTAGATCCAATGGCTCTTGACCAAACCATGTGTTCCAAAGGGCAAAAATAAGAGGTTTTACACCTCATGTTCTTTTATCCTTTTGATTCCCTTCTCCCACCAACTCCATGGATGCTTGACAATCATCTAGGAGCTCATGCAGTAAATCTCAGCCATTCAAATGCATCAGGATAGCTTGAATAGGGAAAATATCCTAATGACATGCAAATTAACTTTAAGCCATCTCTCACAGTTAAGCCCTATGATTCAAAAGCCATTCCAGCGCCAAAAACCCTCCAAAAACCTTCTCCAGGTCTTTCCCTAGCTTTTCCAAGCCTTTTCCCACCAAATCTTGGCCTCCAAACACTCATTGGTGAAGAGATATAATTTAGAGAGATAATCAGGAAATTCAAGAACAACTTCAAATCGAGCCAGATCCAGGTCATGAGGTCTTCTACAAAGTTGAAGATGGTCTTAGCAGCTTTCCAGAAAGCCCAAGAAGTTAAAAATCCAACGATTGGATTGTATTTAAGTTTAAATTTTAATTTGAAACCATGACAAATTTACAATGCATGGAACTTACAAAGTTGAAGGCACGATCGGACGGCTCAGAAATGGCCACGTCGCTTCATCCCGTGTCTAGATCAGCGGTAATGATTGACCGCTGACTCATTTAAGTGGAGAGTCCCTCCATGCCACATGTCGCGCTGTTATTCGCTGTCGCCATTTTGGCAGCCGGTTTGACCAAAATGGGATTCAAAAAATTTAGAAAAATGCCTAGATTTTTCAAAATTCATAGAAAATCAAATTTTCTACCAAATTGGACTTTCTTGTGCTCGTTGGAAAGATAATTTAATGTAGTATTTATTATAATTAAAATAAAGTTGATTGATTTCTGTATTGTGAGATATTTGAGTTTGTTTGAATTTCATTTATTGCAATTTCTCACAATCTAGTGATCAATTGGAGTCCAAATTTTGGTGGAACATTATTGGGTATCTTAGGCATATTTAGTGATTTTTTTACGGTCAGATACCCAATAAAATTCTGTGATGTGAATTTTCAAGGTAAAGGGTCCATTTTGGACCCTAAACTTTAAATATACATAACTCCCTAGCTTTTCTGCATTTTGCTGTGATATTTTTGTGGTATGATTGCAAGTATGTCAGGGTTAGACACACCAAAGTTCAAACCAATTTGAAGAGTAAAAACACCTAGGGAAAATAATTAAGAAAATGTCTAGAAAAATTAGAAAATTTCTAGGGCATTGTACACACACCCAATAGGGGTGAATCTTGAACTCAGTAAACATAGGACATTTTGAACCATAGGTTCAAATTTTACTGAATTTGGAGTTCATTAAGTTAGAAAATCAAACAAATCAAAAATCAGCCTCACTGAGGACTTTAAAACTTCCAAAAATTATAATAAATCAAATCTAAATCTAAAAAATAAAATAATACCATAAACTGACTTGAATTGAACCCTTAATCAAAGAAAAATAAAACTAATTTGAGTTGACAGCAAATCTGGACTTAATTTAATTTCAAGTGAATTTTAATATTTAATTTATTTAATTAATTAAAAATAGATAAAAATTTTAGAAAATTTCCAAACACTTGGGAATCTCTCCTTAGGTTATTCCTGACCTTTTGAGTTGATTTCAAGGAGTTGGGAGTTCATTTGGACTCAAATCAAGAAAACCCTTCTAATTAAACAATTTTGAAAATTCAATAAATACAAGAACTTTGAAAATTCATAACTAATTCAAGAAAAATCCAAATTAGTCAAACTCATTAGCATTCAACTCAAAATTAAGTCTAGTATTTATTAAAATTTTCAAACCTTTAAAAATCAGTCAAAAAGTCAACAAAACGATCAACCTAAGTCAAAATTAGTTCAAAACTTCAAACCTTCATAATAAAATCCAAAGAAATCTAATTTCAGCGTACTTACAGTCTAACTAATTGTATTAAGGTCTAGTATTTTATTAAAATATTAATTTTCTAGAAAACATTCTTAATCAAAAAGTTAACTTTTGACCCCTTAATTAAATAATTAAAATAATCCAGAAAATTCATAAAACTCAAAAAATCACTTTAAAACTCCATTTAATCTTAAAACCAGTAATCAACCAACCTTAATTAAAATTTATTAACCTTCAAACTTTAACCAAATCAAAACACTTAGTCATACTGGGTACCACTAGGTAACCCAGGCCTACGAGGCCATTAGCTTAGCCCCAATGAAGGTGAAATAAAATTCACGGTCTTGATGAGCAACAAGGTGGTATCTAACCAATAATTAAAATCAACCTTAAAATCAATTTCAAATCATTAATACTTATACTCAAATTTAAATCTTCCCTAAGCCTTTCAACCAACCAGAACTTCAAACAACTTTAACAAATTGCCCTCCATAGGACATCCAAACCACATGGCCTACCTCACACACTTTAGATGATTTTCTAGGACAACCAACTCTAGTTTTAGGATAGGCCAGTGTTTACTTTTTCGTCGTGTGCCAGGTTTTCGAGCTTTCACAACATGCTGGTTGTTAGCTTAAAATTGATTAATTATCTATTTATTTATTTACTGCACTCTGTTGAGCATTTAAATTTCAAATATATCAACTACTTGAGATCAATTATAACTGTTTGGAATTATATATAACTGCTGATTAAGATAACCCTACAGGATTAAGTCTAGATTTTTTTATTTTAATTAATATAATTTGATAGAATTTGAGTTGTATTTAAAGTGATTTGAGTTGGGATGTTTAGGTCCAACTTGAATTCCAAAGTGGAGAAGACATCCCTAAAGGGGAGAGTCTTCGTCCATTTGGAAGATCAAGTTTGGTTGCTCTTCAAATATCCAAAGAGGAAAGATAACACCCTGTTCAAAGGGGAGTTTCTTTTCATTTGGATATCTGGAACCGACGAATCAAGATGCTCGTGAGAAGATAAAGAAGTAGATAACAAGAAGAATCCCAAATCTCAAAGTCACTTGAGTCTTAGGATTAGAAACCTGGGTTGTTGTCAGTGGTGCCCGGCCACTTTACTTTCAGTAGACCTTGGTTTGTAATAAGTAAGGTAACTTTGCCTATAGATATTTATTAATTAATTCATTTATATTTGATATTTGATGTGATTGCGTATAGAATTACCTACTTTTCATTATTTTTTTGGCATTTGTCTGCCATTTTTATTTTTTCCTGGACTCGTGAGACTCATGAGGGTGTGAAAATTTTTATACTCATAACTTTAAATTTTAAGATTTTAGTGAGTCTGGATAACATAGAAAGATAATAAATTTAGGGAATTAGCCGGGTATCGACCCCGGGGTCGCATGCATATTTTTGCACATCTTCTTTCCTTGCTTTAGACCCTTCTCCACCTGCGGGTAGAGTCCAGATAGTCTGACTTATGAGGACGAGGTACCGAACCTAGGGAAGCCCAGTCTTCTAAAAAATTATTTTCTAAGCCTGTTTTTGACTTTCAAGCATACTTGATATGAGGTTGTTAACTACCATGCATTACATTAGAAACAGATTTAAAAGAGTCAAAATTTTAATTACATTAGTCCTTAGCATTTTGCACCCAGCATAAGTCAAAGGGGTCAATTAGAAAAATATCTAGATGTCGGCCCCAACTCTCCAAAACTTTAAATAAAATGTTCCTACCACTCTCTCATAAAAGATCAGATTCATTTATTTTAAATCGATTAGGTGGCTAGCTGGCTCCCCAATCCAGGCCGGGGTAAGTCCAAATTCGCATTGCACTAACTAGGTTCGGGTCACTTTTAAGTACCCAGTTTAGACTTAGGTTTCGAGGTAGGCTCGGGCTATAAGACCTCACCCTCCGAGAATCTAATCCCAATATTCTAATAAAATTGACCACTCAAATTAAAAATCTCTTTGAATCAAATTCAAGCCCAACACTTAAGATAGGCTGGAGTGTTTTCTGAATTATTTTAGAATCTCAAAACACTCCCTACCCTTCTTCTTTTGACTCCAAAAATGAATGTTCAACCTTGAACCAATCCCATTTGAAAATTCCTACAATTTTCCTCCTTTGATATTGATCTTTGAAAATCTTAAATAAAATTTATATCGCTGTTTTAATCAAGAGTATTCGTAGGAAACTCTAATTTCCTACGATATAATTAACTACGATGGCTTGTACTCATAGGAGATTTAGAAACCCATACCAGATTTTCAAAATTAAAATTTTCAAAACCTTTAATTAATTATCTTTGGGAAATTCAAATTTGACGATCATTATCGTCATCTTCAAATGATTAATAATAGACGATATTTTCTTTCCTTGGAAAGATATGTCGTCATATTATTATGATTTTTAATTTGAAATTAATGATCCTTTTATCCAGATTAGCATAGTTAAACACTCGATTGAATTCAATTTTGATCATTCGGGGTCAAATGTGATTCTTTCCTGAGATTGACTACAATAATCAGGATAAAGTTAAAGTTTTATAATCTGAACCTATTAGTGAATGATATTCTCATCTTTTTGAGATGATATATTGTTCTTAATGTTGTGTTTTATTTTAAAATTAAAATTCAAAAATTTAATCTTCCTGAAGAAAATTAATCTTTATATATATATATATATATATATATCAATCAAACACTGGATTAATTTTGCCAAGAGGAAACTTATTTGGGTGGACAAGACTAACATTTGATTATCTTATAGAAACGCTCTTACACAAGACCTTATGAGAGCATTTGGTATATGGACAGTAGATTTTTGAAGCATATGATTGGAGACACAACATAATTCATATCGTTGGAAGCTAGGAATGGAGGCAAGGTAACACTAGGAGATAATACCACTAGATAAGTGGTAGACACAGGTGTGATTGGAAACTTGAACAATTTTTGTATTGAGAATATTTTACTTGTAAAAGCTTTAAAGTATAATCTTTTAAGTATTAGTCAGCTATGTGATATGGGTTATAGTGTTAATTTTTTCTAACTAGCTTCATATTAAGCCAAAATGAAAATGATGTTCTGCATGAAACTATGATAAACAATGTGTATATACTAAATTTGAATTGTATTAAATCTCCTAATGCTTTTTATTTGAAAATTATTTCTAATGAATCATGGTTATTTCATAGGAGACTTTGTCATGCTAGCATAAAAAACTTTAGGAAAATTATCCAAAAAAACTTGATAGAGGTATACCAAAATTAAACTTTACTAAGGATCACCTGTGTAATATATGTCAACTAGGAAAATAGGTGAAGTCCTCCTTTCTTTCTATTAAAGATCTTAGAACTAGCAAATCATTAGAGATTATTCATATGAATCTTTTTTGATCGATTAGCACTGTAAGTCTACGAGGGAAAATATATGAATTTATGATCGTTGATGATTTTATTAGATTCACTTTGGTTAAATTTTTATTTCATAAGAGTGAATCATTTGAGAAATTTAGAAACTTTTCTACTTGGATTCAAAGAAAATTAGGATATGAAATCTTATCAATTCAAAGTGACCATAGAGGTGAATTTGAAAATAAAAAATTTAAAAAGTTTTATAAAGAGAAAGGAATTGATCATAATTTTTTAGCAGTTATGACCCCTCAGTAGAATAGGGTAGTCAAAAGAAATAACAAAACATTAATTAAAAATGTTAGAGCCATATTGGCAGAGTATTCACTTCCAAAATATTTTTGGGCTGAAGCAATTAGTACAGCTTATTATATTTTGAATAGGGTGAGCATTAGATCCAAATTGAATAAAATACCATATGAGCTTTTTAAGGGTAGAATATCAAATTTATCACATTTGTATGTTTTTAGATATAAGGTGTTCATTTAAAATAATATAAAATATCCTTTAAAAAAATTTGATCTAAAATCTGATAAAGGAAATTTTCTTGGATATTCTAGTGTTAGAAAATCATATAGAGTTTTTAACAAAAGAACTATGGTAGTTGAGGTGATCACACATGTTGTGTTTGATGAATCTGATATTTTAGAATAACCAAGTTTGGAAGAGGATCATATTGAAAATAACTCCTAAAAAATAGAGAAGATTGATTTAGAAGATAATGTAGAAGTTGAAAAACCCTTTGCCTAGAGAATTAAAATTTTCTAAAAATTACCCTAAGGAATTGATTTTAGGTGAACCTAATGAGAGTGTTAGGACTAGACATGAACTTAGCAAAGATGTTAACCCTTTTGCCTTTATATCAATGATTGAACCCATAGATATTAATCAAATACTTTTAGATGAATTTTAGATTTTGGCCATACAAAAAGAATTGAATCAATTTGTAGGAAATGATGTTTGGGAATTGATAGAAAGGATAAAAGATCAAAGTATAGTTGGAACTAAGTGGGTATTCAAAAATAAAATGAATGATTTAGGAGTAGTGATTAGAAATAATGCTAGATTGGTAGCTAATAGGTATAATCAAATTAAAGAGATTGGTTTTGAAAAGACTTTTACCCTTGTAGCAAGACTTTAAGCAATTAGGGTTTTATTAGCCTTTGCATGTTTTAAATGATTTAAATTATTTCAAATGTATCTAAGAGTGTCTTTCTGAATGGGGTGATATAAGAGGATGTTTATATTGAATAACATCCAGGTTTTGAAATTATAAATTCCTGAATCATGTGTTTAAATTGAAAAAGGTATTATATTGATTGAAACAGGCACCTAGGGATTGGTGTGAGAAGTTAAACACTTTCTTATTAAATAGATTATTTGTAAAAGGAAGTGTGGATACCACTCTCTTTTTGAATAAATTAGGAAAAGACATAATCATTATTCAAATATATGTTCATGATATCATTTTTGGATCTACAAATAAAAATTTTTATCATATTTTTTCAAAAATAATGAGTAGTGATTTTGAAATGAGTTTAATGGGAGATCTGAGTTATTTTCTTAGTTTTAGCATTAAGCAAAATGAGGAGAAAACTTTTTTTAGTCAGTCGGAGTATATTAAAGACATCCTCAAGAAATATGAAATGAATAATGCTAAACTACTAACTACACCAATGAGTTCCTCAGTTTAGTTGGATAAGGACCCAAAGGAAAAATTATTGATTAAAAAAATTTAGAGGTATAATTAGATCATTGCTTTACTTAACTACTAGCAGACCAAATATAATATTTATTATTTGTTTATATGCTAGATTTCAATCTGATCCAAAATAATCATATTTGACACCAATAAAAAAGATTTTGAGATATCTTTTGGGAACTCAAAACTTAGAGATTTGGTATCCTAAATACAGCTCTTCATTTGAAATTGTTGGATATTATGATTCAAACTTTGCAAGTTGTAGGGTTGATCGAAAGAATATATTTGGAACTTGCCAATTTATAGGAAATTTCTTAGTTTCTTGGTCCAGTAGGAAATAGAATTCTATAGCCATATGTTTTTAGTTTGGAAGCATGTCATTTAATTGAAATAATTGATTTTGGAATTTTTTTCTGATTTTTATGTATTGTTCTCTAAGTGTTCTATTCGTACTGTACGAATATTTTTTTCATCATGTACAAATTTTGTAGTGTATACATGATTGTTTTGGGAGTTGAGCACGCGAAACTTAAATTTTTCATAGGTTTTATATTGTATGATGATGTCATTATTCAGTACTATTTGCACTAATTCGTTTGTATAAATGTGGACAGTTTTACCAGTTAGGTTCAATTTTTTATTACTAATCGTATGTACAAAGATGATTTAGAATGTATGATCCAGGTGTCAATTTCTGTAGGGGATGAATCTAACCACTCTTAAAATGATCTTTAATATTTTGATCATCCCGGACAAATAAATGTTCGTCTATACGATCAAGAGGTCAAAAAGCTTGTACGAAAGGATGCCTTGGAAATGATGTTTTACAAAAAAAACTATTTCATCTTTGGTTATTTCTATTCGTACTTACAAAAAACATTTTGTCCCATACGATTCCAAAATCGTACATATGAAGAAAGTTTCATACAGTACGATTGATCATTTTTTATATAGAAGGGTTTTAAAATTATTTTTAATTGACATTCTATTTCTTTCAAAAACTCTCTGGAGTCCTTATTTAGAAAATGGTCAGTTCCAGCAAACGTCCTCATGTTAAAAGGGATCTTCTTCTTCTTGTGTTGTTGATTCTAACTTCTTATCTAAGAAGTATGAAGATGTATATTTTAGGTTCATTGTTTCCAAGATCACTCCATCTACACTTTTAATCCAAGATATCTTCACTTCTCAATAATGCCTCTATTTACCTTTACTCAACTATCCTTCATTCTCACTGTTATTTATGCATATCAAAAAGAAACATTTTATTATTTCTTAGCAAACATGAGAGTCAGTGAAGATAACTCAATGATAAGTTCATATGTCCAAAGACAGCATGTAGAGATTACCAAAGAAGATTTAAGGAACTGCCTTCTCTTGAGAACCCAAGGGATTAGAGCACACACACTATGACCTCTAGATCCAACTTTAACTAAACTAAAATTAACAAAGTTCTTAAAGGTGTTTCCCAAGTCAATTATTTAGCTCGAGTCTATACCTTGAACCGAAATGCCCGGATCATCCAGCACATTTTAAGAATTTATATTATTCCTAAAGTTGGTGATTGAGTGAATATGACTCCACTCTTGTCCACTATCACATATCTTATTATGAGTAAAAAGCCATTTGATGAAGCCCAACCATTATGGATTACCTATACAACCTTTTTGAAATTGGACTTTCGCACCATAAGAGGAAAAAAAATGTGGCCTTAGGACATCTTGTTGCTTATATCCTTGACAAGAAGTACAACCTGATTCATTCTAATCCTCCCACTGAACTACCGACCTATTTTACCGATGCTTCTTTTTTATCAAAGTTGTAGTGATGATACTGAGGGAGAAGGGGGAGCTTTAGCACCTGTACAAGGACACGACCAAAACTATTTTCAGAAAATGGTCCAGAGTTATGATCCTTTGGAGAGTCACTTTAATCATCATTTTGATCAAATTGAGACTCGTCTAAATTAGCAAGATGCGAGATACCAGGAGGACATGGGTTGGATCTGTGGTCAATTTGATATGGTAAATACAAATGTAGCTATAATGAATAGTTATTTTTTAGTGTTCAACTAGCCTCCTCCAGATTTGGGCCCCTCTGAGTTTTAGATGTACTTCTTTGTTGTTGTTTCTACTAGCCTTTTGCACGTGAAGTGGTGATGTTTTTCCTCCATGTTTATTGTGTTTTGTTATATGTTGTTATGTTTCTATGTGATGATGTAATGCTTTGTTAAGTTGATATCCATGAACATAATGTATTTAACCATTTTGATATCAATGAAAAATGATATGTTTTGGAAACCTGTGTTTGTTTCTCACTTTTTAAAATGTTAGTATGCCTATACTAAAAACCTTTTATAATTGATCTATAATGTGCTATAAATTATTTTGCTTTATAAATTAATTTCATTATAAAATTTAATCTTTCAAAATTTAAATAACATTATAACTAGATTTAGATAAGGAAATCAATTTCATGTTCTTTTGGGCAAACATAACTAGAATATCATTATTGCAATATTGATATCCTTTTTTTTTAATTTCATTTTTAATATGCTTATTTTTATTATTAGTGGTATTTGAATTTAGATTATTGATCGTGAAAAGTATCAAAAAGTACATCAAAAGAAAATGCATAATGTGTGCAAAATTAAAATAATGTGCAATGGTTCTCAAAATAAAAAGAGGCACAAAATTAGCCCAAATAGAAAAGATGCACAAAGTGTGCCACAAATATTTTAAAATATGTGCAATGTTGCCAATTAAATTTTATTTTATTGTGTTATTTCCACTATCATTTAATCTCTAATCCAAATTAATCTAATTAATAATTATATTCTATATTGAATTTGAAGTTAACAAATTTTCATTTCATCATTTTTGCAATAATCATCTTTACTTAATTTGTCTAGCATGAATTATGACCTTGATTAACTTTTCTTATCATAATTATTTTTTATTTAACATTTTTTATCATTTATAGTATTATGAAATTAATATTGTAATTGCAATTGATTAAAAAAACATTTTTTAAATCAATTATTTTGATTTATATATTCAAGATTTTCATTTCAAATCCTACTTCCCATTTTTGTTGTTGTCAAAAGGGGGAGTAATAATATTGTTTAATTGATTGATGGTTGATGTGTGATATGTGCATGTTTTGATGTAAGCATGTTTTATATGTATGTTTTTGAGTGTTCGTGTTTGTGTTTGTGTTTTATGTTTGTGTTTATGTTTTTTGTTCGTATTTTTTGTTCAAATTTGTTTTTGATTTTTTGTCTTTTTATTTTTCTTTAGGGTTTAGAATATTTGATCTTCATGAGAATCCCTAGATTTACATTTTTCATTTATTTAGGGGGAGCTAAGGAGAAATTTTTGCTTTAAATGTTAACTCAAATAATAATTATTTTATCATCATAAAAAAGGGGGAGAGTGTTGCAACTTAGTTTTCATATCATATGTGTTTTTGATAATTTCAAATATTATTATTTTGATTATTGTATCTTGTAATATATATTGGATATATTGCTTTTGTTATTTGTATGTACTAACATTTCTAAAAAATCATACTTCAGATTGTTGAAGACTTCAAATCAGATTAGATTATGGTTCATTATATATAGAGTCTGTATTTTATAATTTCGTAACCGTGCACACACACACTAGTGGAGTGTTAAAATTTAACAATTTTTAAACTAATCATACTATACGATATGATTTGTTCAGTTATTTCCTCCAGAAAGCTGTTAAGTCGAATCATGGATGGAAAATTTTTCTAAGTGTTGTTCATACTGTATGAATTTGGCTTCATACATACGGCATCCATAGTACAAAATTGTGGGGTATCTTTTCATCCAAATGAATCCAAAATTTTTTTATAATTGTTCATCCGGGGCGATTTGAAATTCGTACAGACAACATCCAGAGTATGAAATTGTGGGGTATCTTTTCGTCTAGTTGAAAAAAAAAATTTATAATTGTTTGTCCGGGATGATTTAAACTTCGTACAGACGACGTCTAGAATATGAAATTGTGGGCTATCTTTTCGTCCAGATGAATCAAAATTTTTTTATAATTATTGGGAGGATCTGAACTTCATTCAGATGATGTCCAAAGTATGAAATTATGGGCGATCTTTTCGTACAGACGAATAGGTTTTTCTTTTATAAATGTTTGTACCGTATAATAAAAATTTTGTACTATACAATAAGCTTGTACGAAAATGTTTCATGCAGGACCGTACGAGCAAATTTTTAACTATTCGTATAGAACAATCGTCGATCATACTATACGATCCTGGACGCTCAAACTTGAAAATTTTCAGTTTTCTAGATGGTTTTTCGTGTCATTCATATATAAGGTTCTTAAAACTGACTTAGATATAGATCCTTCTTCATTTTTCTTAAAAGAAAAAGTGTGAGAGTGCTTGGGAGAGTGTTTTGAGTGTGTGGAGAGAGGTTTTAAGTGGAAATTGTGAAGGGTTCACAAGGTTGCCCAAAGGTGAGAATCTCTTTGTAAGTCTTGTCAATCCTCTTCCCTACTTCTTCGGAGTTGCTCGTGAGAAGATCTCTGAAGAAGATTCGGTACTCTGCCGACACTTAGAGAGTGTGAAAGGATGATGGTACTCTGCCACTTGGAGAGTGTGAAAGGATTATGGTACTCTGCTGACACTTGAAAAGTATGAAAGGATGACGAAAGGATGACGGTACTCTGCCGACACTTGGAGTATGTGAAAGGATGATGGTACTCTGTTGAACCGGGGATTAGTAGAAGAAAGGGTAATTGTAAAGGCTTCTCCGCCTTGCTGTGGGAGCAAAAGGAGAGTCACTTTGGTAATAGTTCAATACATGAAGAGGGAGTCTTCATGGAGTGGACGTAGGTCTAGTTGGACCAAACCACTATAAATCTTTTTGTTCTTTTTATTTTTCAGCATTTTTATTTTATGCAATTTTAATTTTGTGGTTAAAATATTTATTTCCAAAAATAATCAAATTGTGTTAAAATTAATAAAAAATAATCTTAAAGTTTTAAGAGGGATTTTTCTTTTAAATTACCTTTTCACCCCACTCTTAGTTAGGCTTGGGACAATTGCGTTAGGTATAACAAGCTATACGGACTTTTCATGCTGGTGGCGCTGCGACATCATAAGTTGTAGCACAACAGTGATAGGTGCTAGGTTGAATTAATACTTTCTAAAATAATAAATATCACATTTCACTAACTCATCTTAAACACACAACAACTTACCGAGGAAGAAAAGAGAGGAGAAGAAGGAAAGAGAAGGAAACATAGAGGCTTTTGAGTCTCAAATTCAATTTTTATCTATTCGGTCAGTTTGGTCGGGCTCGAGATAGGCACCACATATCCTATTTTTAATTTAAATTCTGATGTACATAATGAAAAATATGCTTTTAAAAGTATTTTTCTTATGTATTGAAAAGTTTCACTATGTAACTTTTAATATATTATTTTATTCTTTATTCTAAACAATTTGATTATAAGAATACAAAATTTCACATGTCAATTTGCTTATATGAATTATTTCTTATTATGAGAAATGAAAGCCTTTATGAACTTCAACATAGTTAAAGTAAGTTAATTTAGCATTTTACAGAATCTCTCTGTAAATTGGTAAATTTTCGAGTACTTTGAGTTGGAAACTAAAAAGTGAGGATTTACTATGATAATATTTACTTAAAAAAACTTTAATTGCACGTTGCATTTGAATTATCATACATTTTATGATATTATGGAGTTTTTGAATTGAAAAAAGAATGACACTATGAAATTATCTACTTAGGCCCAAAGTAAAAATATTATGTATTGGATTATCCTGTTTTGTCTCTAAATTAGTTATGTATTTGAAGTTTTATTCTGTTATGATTCTACTATTACCTATCTTAAATAGGAGGGAGGTAGAAGATTGAAGTTTTATTTTGTTCTGATTCTACTATTACGTATCTTAAATAGGTGGGAGGTAGAAGATTGAGAGTTATAAAGGACATAAGCTCAAGTGCATTATGCATTCATATGTGCATCACTATACTTAGAATTTAAAAGTTAAACAATACTTTATTATTTTTGGTTCAGTCCTATTTTGCCATGAGTTAAATTCTATTACGAGGAAATTAGCTGTTGAGTTTATACTCATATATACCATTGTTTATTACATTTTAGAAAAATCCTAGTAAGATAGAGAGCATGGAGGCCAACCTTTAGCAAGTATTTAGAATTTTGTAATTCATATTCAATTTAGTTTTGAAATTCACTTTTTGAAATGAGAGATCGTGGCCTCATTGGATTCTTCTCATCGAGTTGTTCAATTCAACTACAAGTGTGTCAAATTTAAAGTTCCAATTATCATTATTTTCATTTCAAAAAGTTTGCAATTCAAAGATTTGCTCGAGATTCATGCAAATCATATATATATATATATATATATATATATATATATATATATATATATATATATATATATATATATATATATATATATATATATAATAGAAAAATATATACATATAATATCTTTTTTATGTTAAAAAATAAAATTTGATTGAAGATGAGTTAATATTTGATGTGACTGTATTTTGGAGTTGCCCTTACCATTTGCTCATCCGGCTTTCTCTCATACGGTGGCTCATGTTAGTGGATTTTTGCGTGCTGTAAGGTGAAACAATGACCCATTCATGGATTAACAATAACAAGACACCTTGAATTCAACTAAAATAAAAAATTAAAAATTTTTCTCATGTTCAAGATCTTTTTGCCTATCAACGAGATGAATCCAAAGTGAGATTAGAAGCATTGCTCGATCAAGAAATAAGATCTTGAATTCAACAATGAAAGATTAATCCAAGAAGTCTAGAACCAGAAGCATTTATTTCAACCACTACATATACATCTCGTTTCTAAGATCATGAAGACCAAACCAAATGATCATTACAATATCTTCTGCAAGAATCGAAAAGCATAGAAACCACATCTAAAATAAAAAAAGCGAAGAAAAACGACGACAGATAACAATCAAAACTAAATCAGGAAATAGCGTACCATATCCTCACTTGAATCCAGCAACCCTGCAGAATGCATCGGTGACGTCCTTCCATTCCATCCATTTTGCCAGTTCAACATCCGGCGCCTTGTCTCCGATGAACCCTACCACGACCTTCTCCTTCTCCTTCTCCTTCTCCTTCACTCCCGGCGGCCGCATTTGCCTTCGGAAACCGCTCGCCATCGCCACCAGCGTCTCCCTCAGTGTGCGTCCAGAGTCCTTGCCCTTCACCACGAAATCCACCCCTACCTTCTTTTTGGCCACGTCGGTGAAAGAACTGAGGAATTTGGCATTATACGAGCAGTCGTAATTCCCGTCGGTACAGACGGCATAGATTTCTGTGAGTGATAGGACGATGTAGGCATCGTCTAACGATTCGCCGAACAGCCATTCGAAGAAGTTGAGGGAGTCCTGGTCTGGATCGCACTGATCGCGGGAGGATGAAGCCGCGCACCAATAGCGGGAGGATGGAGGCGCGCGGAAGACGACGAGCTTCGCATCCATCCATTCCGGGCTCTGGTGCTTGCTCCAGTTCGCATAGAAGGATTGCAATCGCTTGGGAAACTTCTTTAATTGTGATTTCTCTTAATTCTGATGATCTCATGATGGAATCTCGATCAAAAAACAAGAAGAAGAATGCTGTTGCAGACGAACAGAGGTAGATGGGTGTAACAGAGGGAAAAGGCGGTGGTTTCCTATGGATACCCCACAGATCTCTCCCTTTCTATTTCTCGGCGCTTAGGAGTTTAATGCGGCGAACTTTTAAAGCCAACACTAAACGAAATTATATGTACAAAGTTCCTCATTGGATGGGCTACGCGCCTTCGCTGGCATAGCCAAATTAGTCGCGTGGAACTCGTCAATTTTTTTTATCCATTTCAAGTTAAGCTCCGTCCGGATAGATCAAGTCGTGTGTGTGTGTGTATATATATATATATATATATATATATAATGTCTATGTGGAGTCCGGACGAATAGAATGTACGGATTTGCTTTTTATTTGTTGAGTATTTATTGTGTATTTATAAATACTCAGTTGTGAGTATTTATTGATTATTTGTTGAGTATCTTTTGAGTATTTATTGAGTATTTGCTGATTTGTTGTGTATTTACTAAGTTTTTGCTGCACAAATATCAGTAAATATGCTGCAATATGGACGGTTCTTCTCATCTAGACTCCGCATAGAATAATTTCCTATTATGCACATCCTATATACAAGATTATACACACTAAAAAAAGTTAGCTTTGATGAGATATATATATATATATATATATATATATATATATATATATATATATATATATATATATATATATATATATATATATATATATATAGCTTGATTGATTTTAAGAATACTTTACATGATCTTAATTGCTTTTAAATCTAAGATGTTTCCCTTGCTATAAAATTGAATGCATTAGATTAGGGTTTATTTCCATCAGCTTGCCAAATGGATTTTATAGTTAAGTGTGATATATGTAGTACATGGCTACATGCTAATTCGATTAAGTATTTTTTATTGTTTTAAGAGGATATTCCATTGCCTGAAAAAAGGAATGTAAGGCCTTCTAAATACTATGTAAAATAAATACAGTGTGTTTAGAATACTTCAAAACATTTGATTGTTTGCAAAATAAATGTAGAGAATTATTATTTTTTGTATGATTAGATATATGCAGGATAAAGTAAAATAGTGTATTCTGAGTACTTTAGTGTTATTCAATATGATGTGTAGTATTTAGTACATTATATCATTATAATGAAATAGATATAGTGCCTTTCAATATTTGAACATATGATAATTATTATTTGAATAACGTGAAGCACGTGAAATTAGAAACTAGCCATAAAATGCTAGTAATTTTTTTTTTACCACTTCAATCATTGAAATGAATAATCATATCAATATTAATATTAAAGTATGTTATGTACATTAACATTAATGTATCATAATTTCAAAATATAATTGAAGTCATTATAACTAAGTTTTTTATATATCTATTATAATAGAAGTTCAAAAATATATAGTTATTACAACTCAAAATGATTAATATAAAACTTTTCGGAACAGAAATCATTTTCCTAGTTCTTTTTGTGTCTATGTGTCCTTTGAATTTGTAGGTTCTGAGAGGAAACATTAAATCTTTGTAGGCTTCTTCGAAAAGTTATCGTATATTATTTCAATCTCTTCTTCAGAAAAGCCCAGAATACTTGATAGCTCAATCATGAGTTCAGAGAACAATGTTATTCCTATGAGGCTCTTGTTGTTCTTTGGATAGCATTTGCAACTTGAGTAATATTTTCACCATCAAAAAAATATACTCAAGAATAAGTCGACCTTACTCTTCTTTTTTGCAACACCTCCCATGACAGATGAAGACAACGATCTCCTTGTCAATCATATGGAATTCTCTTTAGCTTCCACGTTAGGCTAACCACAAGAGAATGATGCATCTACACTAACATCCATAAATCCTAATAGTTCGTCATCTTGTAAATATATTTGTTGAGTCCCAAATGGAGTTTGAGAATTTTCAGACTTAATCCACTCTCCAGTAGCATGTCCCACACCACATACGTTCTCCAACTCCACATAATTTGCAATAGGAATTTTTAAATAAGCAAAGTCCTTTGAAAAAGCCTATAACATAATAAACTGCATAATATTAGCTCCATATTATTATTTTTAAAGATGTGATGAAAGTAAAATGAGAATATGTAATGCATACTTCTTATAACCCATCATTATCATCTTCTTAATTTTGTCCCAAGATACCACTTATTTTTATTTTAAAGATTACTGGGATGTCTCATAAATATTTATAAAAGTCAAAATGTAAGTTAACCATTGTACCTTCTGGGACATAAACCATATGATATTTCAAAGGCATTTTTTAGAATAGTTGCATCATGAGATTAACCTTCTAGTGAGAACGTATGTGAATCTCAACTTAAAGTCAACTATTATTAACATATTTTATGTTGGGTATGGTTTGCATCCTCTAAATGCAGTTTCATTCTCTTTAGGAACCCAAGTTTTGATGAGTGTTCCATCTGTGGTGCCAGCACGGTCCTAATTTTTGTATAAAATATATAAAAAGAACATTAAAAAATATGAAATGTGATCTCATGTGATTATATTATACTTAAAAAAATTGCATGAACCTATTACTTGATTGGATCTTACATGGAATTTCAGGAATAAGAGGCTTAATAACATCATGGTGAAACTCTCTTACAACATATAATGCAACTCTAAAATACCTACTAATAGTTTCCCTGAAGTGTTGAAAGTTAAATCGAATAACTAAGTTATGAACACTATGCTGTGTGTATGTAATAACATAGAAAATTATCCCTCAATCTAAACATTGAATGTGTCTACCAACAATCTTTGTGTGTATTAAATCACATAATTTGAAGAAATGCGCTCTCCTCATGCATATCATGTCAATACAATCATAATCACATTCATTATATAACCTAGAAAAATATGTTTGACATTATATATTTCATTGAGCATTAAACTTTTTTCTTTCCCTGACAACCTCATGTAGTAACATACAACAACAATCACTATTGTATAGTGGAAAGATTTTTTTGTTTCATCTAGTTTTGTGATATCTCAATACTTATCCAAATTGGATAATTGATCTTCATTGTCTTGCAATTGTTCATCCATCTTCGTAGCTAGCAATAATAAACTCTAAGTTAGGATGTGGCTTTTACACAATCATTTACCATACTTGTACCATTTAGAAATGAGAAGGATCTTGACTTATAATTATATCCACTTTCCAAAAAGTTGACTTATAATAAAAAATTTCAAATATAATAGCTAAAATTGATATAAACATAAAACCACTCTATGGTTGGCCAACCTAAATAATAACCAGAAAAAAAAAAAACTTAGAAGTCTAAATTTATCAATGCTAGATTGTAAGGCATTTAATAAGTACATCCTAATATTATATAATAGCCAATAATTAACATTAAAAATTAAAACATTTATTTAAATAACATTCGTTAACTGAGTTTCCAGGTGCGGCAATGGTTCTAAATCAAGTTAGAATAGCTCATGACCCTACCAACTAACATGATAAAATCATATAACATATTAGAATAATCTACATTAAAAAATATATCAACATAATTTTTATCTCCTAGGCAAACAAAAATCTGAAGCAAAAACATCCATCTAATCTTTATCTAAACCCATAAAAATTCTAAAATGAAGCCAAATTAGATTTAATCTTTCGTAAAATTGTACAATAAGAAATCTTGTTACCTATCCAACTGCATTTTGAGCGAGAGAGGGAAGAAGATAGGTCAGAGACTGACTTATTTGTTGTCTCAGCTTAAGCCTTGTTAAATGCCGGGAGGGAATCAAATAACATAATGGCATAGATTGTGAAGGACAGTGCTCCCAATACTTGTGAGGCCAGCAACCACGCTGCCATAAAGGCTCTGTTAGAGCAATTCGCTGATGTCTGCACTGAAGTATTACCCAAGGAACTGCCACCGATGAGGGCCATCCAGCACCAAATCGAACTAACTTCTAGAGATACTATGTCCAATCTTCCACATTACAAGCTTAGTCCTAAGGAGAATCAAATTTTGCAACAAATGGTGGATGAATTGTTACAGAAACAGCTAATTCAACACAGTTTGAGTCAATGTAAAGTACCTGCATTATTGGTGCCTATGAAGGATGTGCATCGATAGTAGAGCCATCAATAAAATTATAGTTAAGTTTAGATTTTTGATGCCTCAATTGGATGAAATGTTAGAAATGGTGGCCGGTTCAAAAATATTCACTAAGCTGGATCTGCGCAGCAAGTACCACAAGATTCGTATTCGGTTAGGAGATGAATGAAAAACTGCTTTTAAAATGTGGGAAGGCTTATATGAATGGAAGATAATGCCATTTGGATTGTGCAATGCTCCGTCAATGTTCATGAGGTTCATAAATGAAATCTTCAAAACATTTTAAAACGATGTTGTGTAGTGTACTTTGATGACATTTTGGTCTATAGTATTACATTGGAAGATCACTTAAAGCATTTAATAGATATCTTGAAGAACTTGAGGAGAAATAAATTACATTTAAATAGATCTAAATGTGAGTTTTCCACACAATAGGTATCCTTTTTGGGTTTTTGAATTTCTGAAGAGGGGGTTAGTGCTGATCCAAATATAGTAGCGGCCATCAAAGATTGGCCGATTCCTAAATCACTTACTAATATTCAAAGCTTTCATGGGTTAACCAATTTTTACATAAATTTTATTAAGGGGTTTAGTCTCATCATGTCTCGAATTACTGATGTATTAAAACTAAAAAAATTTGTATGGACAGAACATCAACAATGCGGTTTTGAAGAGATTAAGGAGGTGTTAACTACTGCACCCATCCTAGAATTGCCAGATATTGATAAACAATTTTCTATCGAGACCGACGCCTCCACCGTGGGAATTGGAGTGGTGTTAACGCAAAACAATCAACCAATTGAATTTTCAGTGAGAAATTGTACCCAGCAAGACAACAATGGTCCCAAAACATTCAACCAATTGAATTTTTGTAGAGAGATGTTCGATATGACAAAACTATAAGGAAGGAGGTCAAAACACCGGACTTTATCTTCCTTTACCCATTCCAGAAATTATATGGGAAGACCTCAGTATGGATTTTGTGCTAGGTCTACCGTGCACTGGTCATGGCAATGATTCAACAATGGTGGTGGTAGATCATTTCTCCAAGATGGCCCACTTCATCGCCTGTAAGAAAACTTTTGACACCTTGAACATTGCTAAATTATTTTTTCATGAAATAGTGCACCTACATGGGATCCCATGATCTTTAACCTCTAATTGAGATGTGAAATTCATAAGCCACTTTTGATGGGAGCTTTGAAAGAAAATGAATACATTGATCCAGCTTAGTTCATCCTATCACCCATAGACAGAAGGACAAACTAAAGTTGTCAACCGTACTTTGGGCAACTTGCTACATTATTTGGTTCAAGAGCAGCCAAAACTGTTGGATGATGTACTCGGTCAAGCCGAGTTTGCTTTTAACTCCATGCCTAATCATTCATTGGGTAGGTGCCCCTTTAGTATTATATACACTAAAATTCTAAACATTGTTGTTGATATTGCATTTATTCCCAAGTGCACAAATAAAGCAGCATCCACTTTTGCTGAACAATTCATAGATATGTTGTCCAAAGTAAAGTTGAAGATAAAAGAGTCCAATGCCAAATACAAACAGAAAGTAGATACTCATTGGCGAGAGAGGATATTTGAACTGGGAGAGCTAATCGTGGTCAAATTGAGAAAGGAACAGCTACCTCCGGGATCTTATTCCAAGCTCACTCATCACAAATTTGGGACATTCATGATTACCCAGTGCATCAATAACGACGCTTATGTTATTGATTTACCAGCCTAATTCAACACCTCATATACTTTTAATATCACAGACTTATTTCCTTACTTGCCACCTGATGACACCTACATCAGTGTTGACCCAGGAGACAATAATTTTCTTCATGGAAGGGGTGAATGATGCAGATCATCTTTATTATTTCATGCAAGAGGAGCAACTTATCATCACATGTTTGCTTTAGTTAGTTAGGGTCATTCTCCACTACTATGATTATTTTTACTTTTCAGCACCGGCAGACGGTGGCTGCCATTTTGGGTAATTTGGTTGTTAGGGAAGAAGTATTTCAGTTGCCTTAGGAGCTATAGAAGATAATTTTTTATTTTCAAAAATTTCTCATATATAGAACAGTTTTCATCACTATTTTTGCTATCTGTTTGCTTGTGTTCATCTTTTTGCAGGAATACCTAGTAAAAAACTATCCTCTACAGGTGTTCGTACAGGATGATTAGAGACATGGAGCTCGTCCCAAGGAGTAAACCTGTATGACTTTTGACTAAAAGTTTGTATAGTACGAACAGGTGTTTTTATAGTACAATCAATAATAAATGTCATATCAAATCAAATTCAATTCATCCCAAAATAGAGTTGACACATGGATCGTACATTATAATAAATTGTTCATACAGTACGATAATTAATGATAGACACAATCTAGATCATTCATCAAGGCAAGGGTTGTGATCAAGCAGTGCTGTTCATATTGTCAGTACGATTGGAGATGAAAAATTTTAGCTTTGTAGGAAAATAGTGAGGTTCAATGTAAAGATTTGAGGGATGATCAGGACTCAATCTTAAAGAATGATAATTCATAAAAAATAAAGAGAAAATAAAATCATTAAAATAATAATTAGGGACTAAACAAATAATATAAAATCATGAAATAATGATTAAGGACTGTAGACCTCCAGAAGGGATCCACTGTGTGGGGGACAGAGTGCAAAGGGGTATAAGACCACACCCTCCCAAAGGACGACATGATCAAAGGCCTTCGTGTTCTTCACAAGCGGAACAATGGAAGGGCAGATTAGATTGCACAAATGATTAACCATTGAGGATAGTAACTCTCGCCAACACACCCCAATGGGTAATAATATTCATGATCTGATCGAAACATTAGGTTTTTCCCACCTGATACATCAACTTGAGTGGGTTTATATGTTGGTGGAATTTGATTTCTCATGGGCGCAAGCCCCTGTGGTTAATTACATCTCAGGCTGGGCCTGAGAAGACTCTCGATTAAGAATTTGATATTATTCTTTCAAAGTGGGATTGACATATAGGGAGGAGACTAGGAAGCCATATTCAAAGTAAATAAAGGGTTTAAAGTGGCTTAGTCAACACACATGGCTCAAACAAACAAATAGAGGGACTAAGGCAGTGAAAAAAAACTAGAGAAAAAGAAATCCAAGCACTTAAAGCACACAGGAGAGAAGGATAAAAGTGGCATCATCCATGTGACATGAATAGGCAGGATTTATAGCCCATGAAGAATAAAAGACTTACCCATTGATGAGGCATACTACGAGACACCAAATTTAGTAGTCTTGAATCCTAGATCTAAAGTGAGTTTAGTATTCTACGCAACACTGACACCCATGTCCTAACTAATGCATTATGGGCTTATTGTTTGAATAGTTGCTATTTGAATGAGTTATATTTATGCAACTTATGTAGTTTTGATGATTCCAAACATTATTGTTCAAATGTATAGTTATCTCCTAACAATTTCAGAAGATTTGCACTTGCTCTTGTGTGTACTAACATTTCAGGAAAATCAGACTCCAGACTACGAAAACTTCAATTCAAATTCAACATGAGATATTTTGTTTAATTGATGTTTGTCTTTTCTTTGAATTAATTTTGAAAGGGAGTGATTGTAATTGAGTGAATAAAATCTCACACACACAAATAAGGAGATCTTGAAATTCTATACTGATCGTACAGGACGATATTTATCATACTGGACGATCTGTCAGTTATCTCCTATAGAGCACTTGGAACGAATAGGAACTTGCTTTGAAAAATTTTCTAAGTCCTATTCGTCCAGGACGAAATTTATCATCGTCCCAGGCGATGGGTTCACTGCAAAATTTTCGTCCAGACGAATTTTACCATCGTACGAGGCGACCAGTCCTCTGGAAAATTTTCGTACAGACGAAAATAAATATCGTACAGGACGATCAGTTCTCTGCAAAATTTTTTCGTCCAGACGAAAACAAATTATCGTCCGCGGCGATTGGTTCTCTGGAAAATTTTCGTCCAGACGAAATAAATAATCGTCCAGGACGATCGGCTCTATGGAAAATTTTCGTCCAGACGATCACATTTTCGTTCAAACGATAAACCGACTTAGAACAGTTTTCAGCAGTTTCTAGAACCGACCTTGTAATAACCGTTCGTACTGGACGAACCATGTTCGTACAGGACGATCAGCTGTACGAAGTCAGTTCGTACACATATACAAATTGGGTCGTTTCAGATCGTTTAAGTAAAATCGTACAGGACGATCCAGGATCGTACAGGACGATCCACTGCGTACAGAATTGAAAATTTGCAGTTTTTGGGCGGTTTCACTTGTCTTTTATATAAATAGTCCAAATTAGACTGCCACCCAATCTTTTTGTCATTTGATCTTCGTGCCTCTTGGGAGAATAGCTAAGGAGAGAGTGGAAGAGAGCATTCAAAGAAGGATTCCTACCACTGGAGCGAGAAGGCTTCACTTGGATTGCTAAGGTAAGAGTCTCTACTTGTGAAATTGGATTTCTTCACTCTTTTTCTTTCTTCCTTCTAGATTCTTGTGAGAAGATCTGTCAAGGAGATCCGGTTCTCTGCCGACACTTGGAGAGTGTGAACAGCCGAAGGGTTCTCTGCCCACACTTGGAGAGTGTGAACAGACGAAGGGTTCTCTGCCCACACTAGGAGAGTGTGAAAGGACGAAGGTTCTCTGCCTACACTTGGAGGGTGTGAAAGGACGACGGTTCTCTGCCAACACTGGGTTTTGTGTAAAAGGACGGACGGTTCTCTACCGCACCGGGGAGTGGTGAAAAAAGAGTGTGTTGTAAGGGCTTCTCCGCCTTGCTGTGGGTGCAAAAGGAGAGTCACTATTGGTATTAGTGCAATACTCAGAGGGTGCCTCTGAGGAGTGGATGTAGGTCTGGTTATAGACCGAACCACTATAAATTTGGTGTCATTTACTTTATAGCTTTTACGTTTCCGCACTTTAAATTTCAGTTTAAAAAACAACTCTGTGGTTGAAAAACATTTTTCTACTAACTTTAAAAGAAAATTTTATTTCGGTTCAACTTTATTATTAAGAGGGTTTAAAAATTTTAAAAACTACCAATTCACCCCCCTCTTGGTAGCCTTGGGACATTTACTTAGGCTTAACAACCTAATTACTGGACTCAACAAGTGGTATCAGAGCAGAGTTTCAAAATCATAAGTTTGAACTACTTTTTGATTAACGTAGATGGCTACATTTGGAAACCGAAACACACCTGAGGGTTACTCTATCACTAGACCTCCACTGTTTGACAATATTCCTTTTGATTTTTGGAAAACACGCATGTCTACTTTCTTACAGTCACTTGATTATCGCATGTGGATGCTAGTCCAGGAAGGTTACACAAAACCAACTAGATTAGTTGATGGAATTAGGGTAGATACACCCTATGCAGATTGGACTATAGAAGAACGTGACTTAGCACAATTAAATGCGAAATGTTTAAATAGTTTCTTTTGTGCTTTAAAATCTGAAGACTACATGCGAGTTTCCACTTGTAAAAGCGGAAAAGACATATGGGATAGACTTTGTATTACTTATGAAGGGACAAATGAGGTTAAGCAATCAAGACTCAATATCTTGTTACATGACTACGAATTATTTCGCATGAAACCTAATGAATCTATATCTGACATGTACACAAGATTCACTCAAATTGTCACCTCTTTGCATGCACTTGGTAGGGAATTAACTAATGCTGAAATGGTTAATAAGATTCTTCGTTGTTTACCTACTGCATACGATGCTAAAATTACTGCAATTACAGAGTCAAAAGATCTGAACATTTATTCTATTGACAATCTTCTTGGTTCACTCATTGCTTACGAGCAAGGAGTAAGTCAAAGAAAGATTGATGCAGGTGAACCAAGAAAGGAAAAGAATCTTGCATTAAATGTGGAAGAGTCAGAAAGTGAACACTCACAACCTGAGGATGAAGACGATATAGCACTGATGACTAGACAATTCAGAAGCTTTTTAAAGAGGAAGCAGAAGAGACGCCAGCAATGGAATAGAGGTAAGTATAACAAAAATGGCAGGGTTTCTAATGAAGTGATTTGTTATGAATGCAGGAAACCAGGTCATATAAAAACTGATTGTCCAAAACTTAAAGCCACTCCTAGCAAGGAGAAGGTAGAGGAGAAACCAATGGTAAAGAAGGGCAAGAAGAAGTTTCAAAAGGCTTTTTGGGCGGACTCAGCTTCAGACTCATCTGAGACTGAAAACGAAGAAGAAGTCACCAACCTTTGCTTGATGGCAGATAAAGCTGAACAATCAGATCAAGAAGAGGTATGTGATTTAACCTATGATGAACTGTTTGAAGTTTCTGAACACATGCATGATGCATATAGGAAAACTAAAAAGATGCATTCTAGTTTAGTTTTAGAATTGGAAGAGCTTAATAAGGAACACGAAATCCTTAGGAAAGATCATGCTTTAATTGATAGCAACCACATGAAACTACTTGATGAATATGATGACTTGAATAAAAATTTTGAAAATTTAAAATCATCCTATGCTGAACTTGAAAAAGAATTTAAGAAATTTAAGGATGAATCTGAGCACAAGACATATAGAATCAATTATACAAATCGAATCTTGGAGGATATGAATTCATTTTACAAACTTACTATAAGAGCTCTCGAGGATAATAGGATCCCCCCTAAACTTGAAGATTTTACAAATCCTAAATATTATCCTAAATTCATGAAATCCCTTAGAAGACAATCATATGAAAGAAAACATAGGAATATTTTTCCTAATGTTAAATGTAACAATTGTGGATTTTTGGGACATATATCTCACACCTGCACTTTAAAGATGAAACCTAATTTGGTGTGGAGAACTAAGATGCATAAACCTAGACATATCACACATGCATCTGATTATAAATTTCATAAAGGTGAACCCAAACTAGTTTGGGTTCCCAGGTCTAACATTTGAGAATTTTGCAGGTATACTCTCACACAAGACCTCGTGAGAGTATATGGTACCTGGACAGCGGATGTTCTAAGCACATGACTGGAGATACTGCTCAATTCATAACGCTGGAAACCAGGAGTGGAGGCAAGGTTACACTTGGAGATAATACCACAAAGAAGGTGGTTGGATCAGGTATGATTGGAAATTTGAAAAACTTTTTCATAGATAATGTTTTATTAGTTGAAGGCTTAAAACATAATTTGCTTAGCATAAGTCAGCTATGTGATAAGGGCTATAATGTAAAATTTTTACCTACTAGCTGCATAATTAGCCTAAATGGGAAAATTGTTTTAAATGGAAAAAGGGTGAACAATGTCTACATGCTAGATTTAAATTGTATTCAATCTCCTACTGCTTTTTGTTTGAAAACTGTTTCTGATGAATCATGGCTTTGGCATAGGAGACTTTGTCATTCTAGTATGAAAAATCTTAGAAAAATTACCCAAAAGAATTTGGTTAGAGGAATACCTAAACTAGACTTTACTAAGGACCACTTATGTGATGCATGTCAATTAGGAAAACAAGTGAAGTCCTCTTTTAAGTCCAATAAAGATCTTAGGACCAGTAAACCTTTAGAAATTCTTCACATGGATCTTTTTGGACCTGTAAGCACGGTTAGTCTAGGAGGAAAGGTATATGGATTTGTAATAGTAGATGATTTTTTCAAGATTCACCTGGGTTAAATTTCTTTTTCATAAGAGTGAATCATTTGAGGAATTCAGAAATTTTTCAACTTGGATACAAAGAAAACTAGGATGTGAAATAATTTCTATACAAAGTGATCATGGAGGAGAATTTGAAAATGAAAGATTTGAAGATTTCTGTAAAGAAAAGGGGATTGATCACAATTTTTCTGCACCTAGAACTCCTCAACAAAATGGAGTAGTTGAAAGAAAGAACAGAACATTAATAGAAGCCGCGCCGAGCAATGTTAGCAGAATACTCTCTTCCTAGATATTTTTGGGCTGAGGCGGTTAGCACTGCATGCTATGTTCTGAATAGGGTAAATGTGAGATCAAATTTGAATAAAACACCCTATGAATTGGTAAAAGGTAGAACACCAAATTTGTCTCATTTACATGTATTTGGTTGCAAGGTGTTCATACATAATAATGGAAAATCTGCCTTAGGAAAATTTGATCCAAAATCAGATGAAGGAATTTTCGTTGGATATTCAAGTGTTGGAAAATCTTATAGAGTATTCAACAAAAGAACTTTAGTCATTGAAGAAACCACACATGTTGTTTTTGATGAAAATGAAAATATGGAAGAGCCAAAAGTTGTTGAAGAAGAAATTGAAGAAAACTCCCAAAAGATTGATAGATTAAATTTGGAAGAAAATGTGGAAGAAAATATAGAAAGAGAAGACCCTTTGCCTAGAGATTTGAGATTTTCTAAAAATCACCCAAAGGAATTAATTATAGGTGAACCAAGTGAGGGTGTTAGAACTAGGCGTGGATTAAACAAGGAAGTCAATCATTCAGCCTTTATTTCAACTATTGAACCCACTAACATTGATCAAGCACTTTCAGATGAATTTTTGGATATTGGCCATGCAAGAAGAGTTAAATCAATTTGTAAGAAATAAAGTTTGGGAACTAACTACAAGGCCAAAAGATCAAAGTGTTGTTGGAACCAAGTGGGTGTTCAAAAATAAAATGAATGACTCAGGAGTAGTCATTAGAAATAAGGCTAGATTAGTAGCTAAGGGGTATAATCAAATTGAAGGAATTGATTTTGAGGAAACTTTTGCCCCTGTAGCTAGACTTGAAGCAATTAGGGTTTTACTAGCCTTTGCCTGTTTTAAAGGTTTTAAATTGTTTCAAATGGATGTTAAAAGTGCCTTTTTAAATGGAGTAATTGAAGAAGATGTTTTTGTAGAACAACCTCCAGGTTTTGAAAATTCTAAATTTCCAAATCATGTTTTCAAATTAAAAAAGGCATTATATGGATTGAAACAGGCACCTAGGGCTTGGTATGAGAGGTTAAGCACCTTCCTACTTGAAAGATCTTTTGAAAAAGGAAGTGTGGATACAACTCTCTTTTTAAGAAAAATTGGAAAGGATATACTTATTGTTCAAATTTATGTGGATGACATCATCTTTGGATCTTCAAATAAACATCTTTGTGATGATTTTTCTAAAACAATGAGTAATGAATTCGAAATGAGTCTAATGGGAGATTTAAATTACTTTCTAGGATTTAGCATTAAGCAACTTGAGGAAGGTACTTTTCTTAGTCAAAACAAATATATTAAGGACATCCTCAAAAAATATGAAATGGACAATGCTAAACCTGTTAGTACACCAATGAGTTCTTCAGTTCAGTTGGATAAGGACCTTAAGGGAAAATCTGTTGATCAAAAGAAATTTAGAGGGATAATTGGATCTTTACTTTACTTGACTGCTAGCCGACCAGATATTATGTTTAGTGTTTGCCTATGTGCTAGATTTCAATCAGATCCAAAAGAATCACATTTGACAGCAGTAAAAAGGATTTTAAGATATCTACTAGGAACTCAAAACTTAGGAATTTGGTATCCTAAGTTTAGCTCTTCATTTGAAATTATTGGTTACTCAGATTCTGACTTTGCAGGCTGTAGAGTGGATAGGAAAAGCACTTCTGGAACATGTCAATTCATTGGAAATTCATTAGTTTCATGGTCTAGTAGAAAACAAAATTCAGTGGCACTATCTACTGCAGAAGCAGAATACATTGCATTAGGAAGTTGTGTGGCACAAGTACTTTGGTTAAAACAACAGTTGATTGACTTAGGATTAACTATAGGCACTATTCCATTTTTATTGTGACAATACTAGTGCTATTTGTATTTCAAAAAATCCTATTCAACATTCTAGAACCAAACACATCGATATAAGGCATCATTTCATAAGGGATCACGTATCCAAAGGAGAAATTGAACTCATACATGTTTCAACTGAAAATCAACTTGCAGACATTTTTACAAAACCTTTAGCCTTTGATACCTTCAGTACTTTTAAAGAACAAGGCTTGGTGTTATTGATTTGAATGCTTAACTAAAATGTCTTTGCAACATTGATACTTGTTGTGTTTTGTTTTTGTAATTTTGTGAATTTTTGTATGAATTGTTTTTGGTTTTGTGATTTTTTGTTTTATGTTTTCTGTGTTTCTGATTGTTTTTGTTGATTTTTTATAAAAAAAAAAAAAAAAAAAAAAAAAAAAAAAAAATCAAAATTTTTTTTTGGAGGAAATCGTCCAGGACGAAATATTTTCGTACGGGACGATGTGTAAAGGAACAGTTTGCGAAAATTTAAACCGTTTTAGAGCAGTTTTTTTTATTGGATCGTCTGTACGATCTGTGATCGTCCAGGACGAATTTTTTTTTTTTTGCTCTCAAACGTCGGGACGATTGAATGCAGCGGTTGAGTGGATAAAACAGTTTTTAATACGAACTTCGTCTGTACGAAATTTTTGTTCGTCCAGACGAACATGTGTCGATTCATTGTAAGGGACGGTTTTCAAGAGTCATTAAAACGAAATACTTTTCGATCGTCTGTACGAAATTTTTTCGTCTGTACGATCGGTCAAGTCAAAAAGCCTGTACGAAGGGACGCATCGTAAGTTGTGTTGAATACGAAAAGCCGTTACATTTTGGACGAATTGGATCGTCTGTACGAACATACTTCGTCCAGACGAACTATTATGTTTCGTCCAGGACGAATATTTTCGTCCAGGACGAAAGTATCGTTTTCCTTTAAATATGAAGGCTTTTCAAACTTGACAATCACACTTTCAAATTTCCTTTTCAATCCCTTTCAACATCAAATCAACAATGGCCTCCTCTAGCAAAAGACAAAAGGTTTTGGTGAAGAAACCAAATAGGAATGCCCCAGACAACTTTCTTTCCAAGGCAAATGAAGAATCTTTTCCTCGTTTTGCCTCCGCAAAAATCACTCCGTCTCGCATTCTTATCCCAGCAGAGTTAAAATTTAGGGTAATGCACCTCTTCGCCTCAACCCAATTTCAGTTCATTCTTTCTCTCGTCCACTTCTACAATAAACAAACCTACCATTACTTTCTTGCCAACATGAGTTTCAATTCTGACCACTCTATCATTAGTTCTTTTGTTTTTAAGAAAAAAGTTGAGATCACCAAGCACGATCTTGGTGCATTTTTAAACTTAAGAACTGAGGGATATAGAGCCCACACCCTAATGTCAGAAAACTCCTTCAAATGGTTTGAAATCAATAGGGTAATTAGAGGAAATGCGATTGACAATCATGTTGCTAGAGTCTCAGGTATGACCCAAGATGCCCGAATCATCCAGCATATCCTTAGATCCTCAATTATTCCTAAAGCTGGTGATAGGATTAACATCACTCCTCTCCTCCTTCTTGTCTAACTTTTTTAATCATGTCAAGACATCCTATTGATGAAGCCCAACTCATCATAGATCATATCTATGGGCTTTCAGAAATAGGACATGCTGATCAGAAGAGGAAGAAGAACATTTCATTAGGGCACTTAATTACTTATATTTTGGAGAAGAAATACAATATAGTGCATCCTGATGAGGAATATGAAGAGCCAGTTTACTATAACAACACATCATTCAGACTGCTCTTCAAGGAGGAAAAAGAAAAAGGGAAAGCACATGACAGTGCTTCAGAAGAAGAAGAAGAAGAAGGAGAGCATACCTCTGCACCTCAGTCAGATTATCAGAATCTGATTGAGAGATTTGATCGATTAGAGACTCATATTGATCAAAGATTTGATCAATTTGATGCTCAACTTGTGCAGCAACAACATGACATTGGTGTTATTAGAAATGAAGTACATGATATCAATACCAATGTAATGTTGATGGCCTCCTACTTTAACCTTTTCGGTGGCATTCCTCCTCCTCCTCCTCCAGAACAGTAGAGATGATTTATATGTTTTTTTGTTGTACTTGTGTTGTATTTTTTTGTTGTGTTGTTGTGTTAGTTACTCATTTTTTTTTATGTCTTGTTATGTTAATGTTTTTTGTTAAGTGTATGTTTTGTCTTTTATTTTAAGTTGTGTTTAGCTTTTGTGAAATGTAATCCTTTCATATAAATCAATGCATTTCGCACTTGTTTCAGTATTGATTTGTTATTGAAATGTGATTAATTTTTATGAATTTCATTAGTATTATTTAATCTTCATAGTGCTTAAATTAGAATGTAATTTGAGATTATCTACATTAGAAAATCTAGTCTTTCTAAATTTAAAAGTTGTTTATAACTTGTTGTAATTAGAATTTTTAAATTCATGTCTATTCATTTAGACTACATAAAAGTTAAAATTATTATTGCAATTTAGATGTTTACTTATTTTGTATTTCCTTGTTCAAATAATATTTATGTACTTAGAAATATTTGAAATTTTAGATTATTGATTTTGGAAAGAATTGGTCTAAATTACTCTTGAAAATTGTACAAAAAGTACAAAAATCAAAAGAAATGCGCAATGGTTCGGCAAATATGAAAAAAGAGGCACAAAATCAGCTCAATATCAATAGATGCACAAAAATGTGCTCAAAAATTTGAAAAAGATGCGCAAAGCGCCACATGTGGTAATTCTCTTCTTTCCAAATTCTTTCAATCTCTTAATTCAAATTGATCTTATGTTCATTTATATTCTATTGAATTTTGAAATATAGAATTTTTTCTTCATCTCTCTTGTAATGATTTTCTATATTGAAATGTCTAAATTGAATCATGTCTTTGCTAAAATTCTTCTTACTTACAATGTTATATCACTTTTTGAATCTCCTGAATTTCTATGATTGACCTAATGTTTTTAGTTGAAAATTGCATACCTTATATCAATCACCATTTAGATTAAATATTCAAATGAATTTTCATACAATTACTTACATTTCTTCTTCACTTTTTGTTGCTGTCAAAAAGGGGGAGAAATTATTAGTTTGTGTATGTTTTAGTTTGTGTATGTTGTGTATGTTTGTGTTTTCTCTTTTTTTTAGTTGTTCTGTTTGTTGCAAGTTTGTGTTAAAATTTTTGAAAAAAAAAAAAAAAAAAAAATTTTGTTCGTTAAATATTGTTCCTTAATGCCTAATGCCTCCTTATTTTAATGTACTCATAAATTCAGGGGGAGTTTAGGAGATAAAAGATGTGTTTTTAACTTGAAACCATACTAATAATAATTGTTTTGCCATCATCAAAAAGGGGGAGATTGTTTGAATAGTTGCTATTTGAATGAGTTATATTTATGCAACTTATGTAGTTTTGATGATTCCAAACATTATTGTTCAAATGTATAGTTATCTCCTAACAATTTCAGAAGATTTGCACTTGCTCTTGTGTGTACTAACATTTCAGGAAAATCAGACTCCAGACTACGAAAACTTCAATTCAAATTCAACATGAGATATTTTGTTTAATTGATGTTTGTCTTTTCTTTGAATTAATTTTGAAAGGGAGTGATTGTAATTGAGTGAATAAAATCTCACACACACAAATAAGGAGATCTTGAAATTCTATACTGATCGTACAGGACGATATTTATCGTACTGGACGATCTGTCAGTTATCTCCTATAGAGCACTTGGAACGAATAGGAACTTGCTTTGAAAAATTTTCTAAGTCCTATTCGTCCAGGACGAAATTTATCATCGTCCCAGGCGATGGGTTCACTGCAAAATTTTCGTCCAGACGAATTTTACCATCGTACGAGGCGACCAGTCCTCTGGAAAATTTTCGTACAGACGAAAATAAATATCGTACAGGACGATCAGTTCTCTGCAAAATTTTTCGTCCAGACGAAAACAAATTATCGTCCGCGGCGATTGGTTCTCTGGAAAATTTTCGTCCAGACGAAATAAATAATCGTCCAGGACGATCGGCTCTATGGAAAATTTTCGTCCAGACGATCACATTTTCGTTCAAACGATAAACCGACTTAGAACAGTTTTTCAGCAGTTTCTAGAACCGACCTTGTAATAACCGTTCGTACTGGACGAACCATGTTCGTACAGGACGATCAGCTGTACGAAGTCAGTTCGTACACATATACAAATTGGGTCGTTTCAGATCGTTTAAGTAAAATCGTACAGGACGATCCAGGATCGTACAGGACGACGATACAGGACGATCCACTGCGTACAGAATTGAAAATTTGCAGTTTTTGGGCGGTTTCACTTGTCTTTTATATAAATAGTCCAAATTAGACTGCCACCCAATCTTTTTGTCATTTGATCTTCGTGCCTCTTGGGAGAATAGCTAAGGAGAGAGTGGAAGAGAGCATTCAAAGAAGGATTCCTACCACTGGAGCGAGAAGGCTTCACTTGGATTGCTAAGGTAAGAGTCTCTACTTGTGAAATTGGATTTCTTCACTTTTTTTTCTTTCTTCCTTCTAGATTCTTGTGAGAAGATCTGTCAAGGAGATCCGGTTCTCTGCCGACACTTGGAGAGTGTGAACAGCCGAAGGGTTCTCTGCCCACACTTGGAGAGAGTGTGAACAGACGAAGGGTTCTCTGCCCACACTAGGAGAGTGTGAAAGGACGAAGGTTCTCTGCCTACACTTGGAGGGTGTGAAAGGACGACGGTTTCTCTGCCAACACTGGGTTTTGTGTAAAAGGGACGGACGGTTCTCTACCGCACCGGGGAGTGGTGAAAAGAGTGTGTTGTAAGGGCTTCTCCGCCTTGCTGTGGGTGCAAAAGGAGAGTCACTATTGGTATTAGTGCAATACTCAGAGGGTGCCTCTGAGGAGTGGATGTAGGTCTGGTTATATACCGAACCACTATAAATTTGGTGTCATTTACTTTATAGCTTTTACGTTTCCGCACTTTAAATTTCAGTTTAAACAAAAGGAAAGCAAGCTAACAACCCAGTCGTATAAAAAAATATAATGACCGGTCTTTATAAAAGATGGGTGGAAGGTTGAGTTTTTGGAAGTAAGGCCAATGTCTAGAGAAATTCCTAATTGGCCTTGGACTTATGTAGGGTGAATGCCCCTAGAGCTAATGTCATTAAATTTTGATTTAATTAGTTTCTAATGCTATACATGTTGGTTAAAACTTTGAAATTAGCTATACATAGAATTTAAAAAAGGCTTATAAAAATAATTTTTTGAAAAGACTAGACTTCTCTAGATTTAGCACCTCATTCTTATAGGTCAGATTATATAGACTCTACCCGTAACAGGGGAAGTGTCTTAAAGAACAAGGGAGTTAATGCATTAATATGTATGCAACCCCAAACAATTTTGGCTATTCCCTATATGGTTAAGTTACTATGTTATTTAATTCCAAAATTTTTAGATGTTAGATATGAGTAGAGAAAATTTTATCCCTAAAGAGCTAAGCGAAATCAGGTCACACACATGCAAGAAAGAATCCTAAAAAAAATAGGCAATTTATAGTACGCAAATAATATAAACACATCAATATAAATAAAACTAAGTAAAGTAAGAAAAAAAAGTTCATGGCAAGTGTCATATATAGTACAACCAAAGTGTTTAAAAAAGTAATTGTGGTCAGGTACCACCGACAACAACCTCAATTCTAATCCTACTAAATGACGCAAGTCTTAAAAGTAAGGAATTTCATCTTCAAGTCTTCGTCTTCCAGTCTTTGGATCATCTTCCTTCGGATCATCTTCCTTCAGGCTTCGTAGGGTTCATTCTCCAAAAGGGTACCCAAATGAATAAAAAAATCCCTATGAAGGGACTTTTCTTTTTCTCTTTGGGTACCTGATGTTTGAAATTCCTCACTTTTGAAGATATTCACAACTCGATACTTTTACAAATTACATCAAATTACATTACATTGAAAATAAAAAAAATCTAGACTCTTTTGTATGGTTATCCTAATAGAAAATCACAAACAGTTAATATGTAACATCTCAATCAGTCATATATGGAAAGTAAAGTACTCATTGCCAATCACACTTGGTCATGCTCTTATTTATTTATTTATTTATTTTGTTTTTTTTTTTTTGGGGGGGGGGGGGGGGGTGGGGGCTAAGCGATTGAAGCACCTGTAGCAAGTAATTATATAATTATGTTTTATCATTTTAGCCACCTTTATTAGTGTTGTAAGAGCAGTGCCACCTGTAGAAAAAGTTGTCATTATCCAGATTGCCCCTAAATTATAGGTATACGCACATCACATCACAAATAAAGTGTAGTAATAAAATAAACAATCACAGCAAATCAACTCAACCAACACACGTGCCACATGCAAGAGCGATCATAGAAGACCAAAAGTAAAACGCTAGCCTAACCTAGATCTAGAAGTGGTGTCCAAGCAAGCAATTATATGTGGGTGTGATAGGATTGTGTGGCTTTGGATAGGTCCTAGGTTAAGTAATTAGTTCAAGTTATTTTGTGTTATGCTTCATTTTATTGAAGGCTAAAAAGGAATTTTAGTTAAAGTTTAAATATTTAACGAATTTGGGTCCTTATTAGTTAATTAATTTGGTTAGTTAGTTTTAATACTTATGGTATTATTCTTTGAAGTTTAAGTTGGATTAATGAATTTTAGAAAGTCCAGAGTCATCCTACCCGGTAAGTTTGAGAGGTCCAAAAGTCACTTTTAGAAATAAGTTGGGTTTAAGTGTTCTAAAATTTTTTATTAAATATTATACCTTACAAGGAGTAATTAGACTTTGAGTTTTCTAGATTTGGAATTTTCTAGACAAAGTTATGGATTTTAGAAGTTTTGGGCCATAGTTAATGAACTATAATTCAGTAGAGAGTTGACTATCTGATTTAGATTAGTTTTTGGAAACCTAATATTTTTAATAAATACTAGATTTTAATTAGAGTTTGCTTTTTAGTTTTTCCAATTTGTAATTTTTTAGAATTAGTTAAAATTTTTTAATGATTGAGTAATTAATGAATAATTAAAATTATTTAATTAAGGAGTGTTATAGAGGTTTTGATCCAAAACAGCTCCAAATAACCTAAAATACCCCCAAAGATCAGAAATGATCTAAAGAGATGTTTCCAAGTGTTTGGAAAAAATTTGGAATTTTTATGATTTTTTATTATTTAATTTAATTAAAAATATTATTTTTAGTTAAAATTAAATTAAGGTTTAGATTGAAGTCCAATTAATTGGATTTTAAGTTTTGGAAATTAATAATTAAATTTTAAAGATTTTAATATATTATGAGTAATTTTTGGATTTAATTTAGATTTATTAAAATTTTCTGAAGTTATCGGGGCTTAATTAAAGGTTAAATTAGGGTTTATTAATTAAGTAATTTAAAGGTTTCGAAAAATTCTTATAAAATTTTGAAAGGTTTAGGATATCACTAAATTCAAGTGTTTAAATTTTTATATCAATCTGGGATATATCTTAGCTTCTAGGATTTTTTAAATTCGCTAGACGAGTCATTAATTATTGTCCTTAGGGTGTCGCTACGTTAAGTATGTCTAAATTAATGTTAATGCAGCAAATACATAACACATCATGTTCTTATCTCTAGGAGAGCCTAGGCAAGGTGCTCATGAATTTTACACATATAAAAGATAATTAAATACATAATTAAGCATGTTTATTGATGTGATTAGCAAAAAAATTGAAATCTAATCATTAACTAATCCACCCCCCCTGATTGCTACTTACATACATAGCCTATTTTAATAATTTCATGAAGTGGATCTCCCAAAATTAAGGGATTGAATACATATGTAATTTTAAAATAATTTAAAGTACATACAATAAATATATATTTTAGAAAATAATGTAATTAAAAATAATTCAGTTTATAAAAATATATAAATATATGGGAGATCCACTCGTTATCCAAAGAGGTTTCAAAAATAATTTTAAAAATAATTTTTAATTTGAAAGTATTTAATATATTATTTATTTACATAATATTTAAAGAGCTAAGTAATTAGATAATGAATAAATAATCACAAAAAAATTAATCATTAATACTACAAGAAAATCACCCATTTCCGGCGGTATTTTTCGTCAGAAATTGAGCCTTTTTAGGCGGTTTTGTAATTTAGCTGCGATTTTTTTGTGGTTAAAATTCTGCCGGTAAAAACCACGCCGAAAAATAAATTCCGGTAGTTTTTTTCGGCGGTAAATTATTCCGGCAGGCTTAAACCACCGGTCAAATTAAAAAAAAATCCTAATGCCCCCGCCACCCGTATTGCCAGCACGAGAGCCGCTCCTGGCGCCGCCCTGTTGCTTCCGCTCCCGCGCAACCAGGGCTGCGCTAACCCGTGCTCCTGCTCCCGTGCTGTCGGCGCCGCGTTGTCGCTCGCACGCTGCCGGCGCCGCCCTGCCACTTCCGCTACCACACACACGCACGTGCGCCCACTCTCGCGTCGGCCGTGAGATTCAAACCGCGGTCCTTCTTATAGAATTTCAAGTAACCGACCAAATTGCCGATTATGCAAATACATTTTTTTATCAATATTTTTTATTTAAAGTATATTCAGACCAAAAATCAATTAGTTTTTCAATTATTTTAAAAAAAATGAAACTATTAAATTTAAAAATAAAAAATAATATTTAATATAAAATAAAAATTAACTAACTAATTAATTTTAAAGTGAAAACTAGTTAAATAGTTAATATAAGTTTTAATATTTTTTTGTTAAATCTTTTAAATAGTAAAAATTTTATTCATTTTCATTAAATTTTTAAAAGCCGTCGGAAATGTAAAATAGCCGTCGAAAATTTTGTCGTAAAATTCCGAGGGAAAAAACCGCCATAAAATTTTGCCGGAAATGTGACCGTTGGAAAATTCCGCCCTGCCACTCTCGCTCCCGTGTGCTCCCTAAAAATTTAAAATATTTTAAAAAATTAATTACAAAATTATTAGAAATATTTATATTTAATTAATTATTAGTTGAATATATAAATATTTAATTATTTAAATAGTTACAATTTACTTACAATAATAATATTGAACATAATTTCTAAAACTAAATAATAATTAAAAAAAAAGGCCTTTTGATTTTTAGAAATGAAAAAATTAATAAATAAATATTTATTATTATTATTATTTAAACGTTAATTACTAAATATTAACATTTTTTAAATGTTTAAAGGGTTAAATAATTAAAATCATTTAAATAATATTAAATAATTAAATTTTATATTATGTTTAATAATAATTATCCAATTATTTAAGACAAATTTATTTAAGATATTTAAATTTTATGAAAATATTTAATAATATATTAATTTTAATAATAATTAAATACTTAAAATAGAGTTATTTAAATAATTTAAAATATAAAAAACATTTAAAATAATTTTAATTTTAAATTAAAGAGAATAAAATTCTAAAAATTATGATATATTATACATAATTTTTGGGTTAAAAAAATAATTTTAAAATTATTTTGGAAATACTCTAATTTAAAAAATACTTAAAAAGTAAAAAATTAGTTAAGTATTAATTCGACGACTCAATGGGCCACGTGGCATTGCTTAGTTGATCCCAGAAACTCAGACAATTATTGTGCGGTGGCGTGATGATTGCGTCACTAGTAATCATTACCAAATCATAACCATGGATGCAGTTTCGACTTAATCCGAGTCAGCAAATCGCGTCCGCTGTCGAATCTCTGGGGCTCTGAAATGAATGGCCATGATCATGCCAGACGAATGTTGAGACCTCGAGATCTTATTCGCAGTTAAGAAGGGCCATAGGATAGCTTGATCTGGATCGTTGATCAAGTGATCAATGGTCCAAAAAAGGTGCAGAAGCTGCTCGTTATGGAATAACCCTATAATAGGTTTTTTGATCTTTTCTCTTGATCGGTTTGAGCATTTTTTATGAAATTTTAAACATGGATCCTATGGATGAACAGAAGTCATAGGGGAGTATTTTTCGGTCTAAAATGTGCTTTTCGAAATGCTAATTAACTCTAGGTGTTCTAGCCTAGGGTTAGGGTTTTACCTCAATCCAATAGATGGATTTAGTATATCTTGGATTCTCTGAACTTATAGCGCAAAACATCTTGGGAGGTTTGGAGCTTTGGTTCGTCAGAGATCTCACAGCCAGTGAGGTTTTAACTGTGCATTTAACTTGGGGAAGGTGGGGAGGGATTATGAATAATCTCACATATAAGGTCTTTCGCTTAGGAAGCTTGGGGAGGAAACAATTGCCAAAAGTCCCTATCATGATCCCTAAAATCCATATTTAAATTCCTAAGCCTTTCATCAATAGTTTGGATTACCCCTAGGGTTTATTTGGAGGGAAATCAAGCTTAGTGGGCCATAGTTTGAATCAAGAGCTCATTAGGAAGGTGTTTAAGGCTTTAAATGGGCTGAATTTACATTAAGTAAGTGAATTTGACCCATTAAGACTTGGGTTGACCAAGCCAAAGGTTGACTTCATCAACTTGGTCAATTAGACCAAAGAGGGTAAGGGGGTTGAGTCCAAGAAGCTATGGGATTGATTTAAATTTGATTTGGGCTAAATTAGGCTAATTAGGTCAACCTAGGTTGACCAGAGCATAGGTCTTGGCCCAATAGGTCAAGTTTGACCCACTAATTCTAAGGGAGGTATTTGATTGAGCCAAGAAAGTTTGGAATGGATTTGAAATCAAGTGGAGAGGGGTCTGAGTAAATTAGGTCAACTTGGGTTGACCTGGTCAACTAGGTTGACCCAGAGCCTAGGCTTGGACTCAACAGACCTAGTTTAACCCATTGAACACAAGGGAGGTGGTCTTGGAGCCTGGCTTGATCAGTTTGACCAAGTCAACCTCTTTGACCAAGGGTAGGGTGGAAAATAATATCAACAAAGATTAAAATAAAAAAATCCAAAAGTATAAGACTATATATATATATATATGTGTGTGTGTGTGTGTGTGTGTGTGTGTGTGTGTGTGTGTGTGTGTGTGTGTGTGTGTGTGTGTGTTGAGAAGCTCATGAATGGCTAATTTCAAGTGATAGAATTTAAATATGAAGCCCAAAAACCACATGATCCCACTAGGTATTTTGTGAGAGCCCTTAAATCCAAAGATCATGCAAGAACAATTTTGGGAGCCCTGGCGAGTTTGGGTCCCTTCTTGAATTTTAATAATTCATTAGAATGCATGCCATGCTATGTTTGATGCAACATTGGTCTCCACATCAAGTGTGTTTTATGATGAATGGTGCAAGTGTGACTAATGTGTCCTAACATGCTATAGGAATAACATCTAACATCATAAAAAGGTTTAACTAACATATGATAGTTATGATTCCTATTCCTAGGTTTATGAGATGCATGACATAGTGAGTGCTTATGAACGGATTTATTTTGAAAAGCTTTTACTTTTTCTAATAATATTTCATTAGCATTTTTAAGAGCAGATATTTAATTTTAAAAGTATGCTCACTAAGATCTAAAATATTAACACATGCTTCTAACTCTTTAAATAATTTTTCTAAATCAAGATGCAATGATTTCAAAAAGATCATTTGTTTCAAATAAAGTATAATATTTCTTATTTAATTCATCAAATTCATCCAGCAAAGTCATTGGATTCTTATTAATATAAGAACCATCTTTTCTAAGCATTTCATTTTCTATTTTCATAACTAAGCATTCAATTTTCAAGTTAACGTGCTTCTTTTTCAGTTTAATGTAAGAATCTTGAATCTCTTCTGAAACAACAAGTAATTCATTGTATGAAAGTTGAAATACCTCATCCTGATCAGACTAATCAAGATAGTTGTTTTCCATTAAGCACAAATTTTTTAACATTCTCCTTGCTTTGGTGGCCTTTGAGATTTGGGCAATCATTTTTAACGTGCCCTGGTTTCCTGCATTCATAATAGACAATATAATTAGAAGCTTTAGAATTTATATAATTCTTACCTTTGCTCCATTGCTGATGATTCTTTTGCTTTTTCATTAGAAAGGTTCTAAATTATTGAGTCATCAGTGATATTTCTTCCTCTCCTCTATTAGAGGATCTGTCTATATCATTAGCCTTAAAGGCTATAGTTTTCTCCTTCTTTATTTCTCTTTGATTAGATTTCCCTTGGCTTATTCTTTATTCATAGGTGATTAGAGATCCATGTAAGATATCAATAGAATAAAAATTTAAATCTTTGGATTCTAAAATAGCAGTTATTTTGGCATCATATGAACTAGTTAGACATCACAAGATCTTATTGATTTTTTCAAAAGTTGATAATTCTCTACCTAAAGCATGCAAGGATGTGATAATTTATGTGAACCTAGTATACATTTTAGATATGGTTTCACTATGTTTCATGCGAAATAGTTTATAATTATGGAGCAAAATATTTAACCTAGAGTGTTTCACTTTAGTTGTTCCTTCGTAGGTTATGTATAGTCTATCACAAATTTATTTTCTAGTTATGCGCGTAGATACCCGCATGTAATCATCAAATTTCATAGCACAAAAAAAATAGCTTAAACATTTAGCATTTAGTTGAGCTAAATTTTTATCATCTATCCTCCATTCAAAAAAGAAAGTTCAATTTTCATGCCATTTAATAATTTTGATGGTATAGAATATCCTTCATGAACTAACATCCACATACAATAATCAACTAATTATGAAAAGGTGGACATGCAAGTTTTCCAAAAATGAAAGGAATATTATCAAATAGAGGTGGTCTAGTGATTGAATATCCTTCCATAGTATTATGATTACCAAAGTTAGCCATTGATCTTTAGATTCAAAAAATTTCTAAAACTTAATTTATGAATCCCTCTCTGATACCACTTAAAAGTTTGTGAGGGTTGTTAAACCTTTATGAACTAGCTCGAGGCTAACCAAGAGGGGAAGTGAATTAGTTATTTAAAAATTTCTTTAATAAAAAAGAAAATCTTTTTGAAATCTTTTTTAATATTTTCAAACAATCAATTTATATGGAAGCAATAGTAATTTCACAATAAAAAATTTGAGATTTTAACCACAGAACAAATCACAAAATAATGTGAAAATTAAATGCAAAACGTAGCCATAAAGAACACACCAGATTTATAATGGTTTGATCAACTAGACCCATGTCAACTCCTCGAAAATCTCATTTCCATGTATTGCACTAAAAGTTGTATCTCATCTTTTACCCCTACAGTAAGGTGGAGAAGTCCTTGCAAAATCTTTCCACCGACCCGGTGAGGCAGAGTGTCTTGAATCCTTTTACTCCCTCCTAGAGTAGGCAGAGAACCATAGAATCCTTTAACTCCCTCTTGGAGTAGGTAGAGAACCTTGGAATCCTTTTTCACCCTACTGGTGAAGGCATAGAACATAGAGTGAAGGAATTTTATAAAAAAGGAATTAGCATAATGGTGCTAGATTTTTATGTTGTTGTGCTGGAGAATGGGGTTTTTATACTATAGGCTCCTAAAATGAGTGCTACAGTGCTGGAATGGCTGGGTGCCATGGAGCTAGGTTTGAATTCTACAGTTAAATATCATTTTCCATTATTGTACTTGACAGGTTCTATTTAGGCAACTAGCTAGAGAGAGATAAGGAGAAATTTTTAGTGAGAAAAAATTGATTTCAGGTAGCTTGGGTAATTTTTAACTAATAACCCAATTTTAAAATTACTTGGGTCGAGGTAGTTTCTATATTGTCCACCTCTATTTCAAAATTTTGAGATTTTTGGGATTTTTCTTATCGAAATTCTAAATTGGTTTTATAAAAACACAATTTTCTTAGATTCTAGTAAATTTCATCCTCTTAACTTTAATATATTGTCAATATCATTATTCTGGCCATTTTGAGTATTTATTTGAGATCATCCTCTAGGCGATTTTTAAAAGTAGCAATTTTTATCAATTCAAAATTTTATTTTTGATATCTGAAAACACTATTTTATTTTAGTTAAATTTTCATAATATTGTTATCACAATCTCTAGTAATGTGCTGAAATTCTAAAAACTATAATTATGCCAAACTGTAAAACACTGAGTGAAAATTTATGTTGCCAACGGTTAAAGCATTTTAGTAGAATTATACATAACATTATAATCACTTCATAACTATAGAATGCCCTTTATTTTCAATTTTTATGTTCAAAATATTTTAATTATGTGAAAAGAACATCTGTTGGCACTAAGGAGGGTTTGAGGGCTATTTTAAATAAGTTTTAGTACAATTTCATTAGTTTATTTAATTACTTATCTAAATTCAAAATTAGTTCTTGCTTCATCTTTAGCTTTACATACACTACTTCAGTTAATATTTTAGCATTTTTTAGCTTTTTGGGTTTGAATTATTGATTCCTATTTTAGACCATCATAGCTTACTGGCTTGAGTTAACTCACTCCTAATTTTGCTTATATTTTTAGGCCAAGGAAAGAATAAGGAGAAAGTTGAGTAGTTTCTCAAATCAGGCTCTGATCTATACTATAGTTATGCATTTTAGTTAGTTTTCTTTAGGCATGCTTGGTTTTTATTTATTATACCTTCTTATTGTCAAGCGCTATTGCACATAGACCTCATATTATGTTAATATTTTTGGATAATATATATAAAAACATTTATGAGATTTTTTTTTTCTTTACCTTTACATTCACTAGTGGCTATGTGTTGTACATGATTTAGATGTTTCATTTTTATAGCATTTCTCTAACTGGATCATGGGTTTAGTCTCTGCTTTTGCCATGATCGGGCATGCATGACCTTTGTGGTTAGGTCATATCAGGTTAGGTCATGGATTGAATCCATCTGTCACATTATTATCTTGGATATTCATGAATTTTTAATCTTTCACCTATAAAACATGTGCAATGACTTAACTTGTTACACATAAAGATAAGGCTATACCAAAAATAACCTTACACCCTGAGCTACAACCACTCATCTACTAAACATTCCTATGGCTCTTGTTATAAATCAAATCTTCTAGCAATTATTAATCTGTAACACATGTGAATTACAAAGATGATGTAATGACTTATTGTTCAGTAATTAAACTACGTATTGAATTAATTTATATCTTATAATATTTACATCTTTATGTGGAATTAATTGATTTTAAGTGGATTACTAAAGTTGTATTAATTTTTTTTGCTGAATTTGAAAAAAAAAATTAATGAGTTAGAAGTGGCCCTTTGGGATATTGGATACTTTCATATTAGTTTTATGATGCTAGCCTCTCTATTTGTAGCATTATAGCGTTGTCTTGTAGGACCACCACCTAATATCTCTATTTTGAGAAAATTGATAAGTATGAATCATCTCTCGGGGGCCCCACAATACTATAGTGTTGGCATTATAGCACTATTCTCTCTATTTTTATGATAGAATTCAAGTCTTAAGGGTTTTGTAGTGTTGAAGAGTGGGTGTCGTGATGTTAGGAAAAATATCTTACATAATTATCTAAATATATATTCAAAATTGATTTATTCACAACTCATTTCCTTGGCTAAAGAAAAAAGAGAGAAAGAGAAGGAAGAGAGGAGAGAAAATCTAAGTTTGGAGGTCTTAGAGCTGATTTTGTTTGTCAAAATAGTTGAAAATATTATTCATATCAAGGTACGTTATCATTATCCTATTTTAGATTTCAATTGTGTGGCGCTTATGTGGAACTTTGGTATTTTATTTGCTTAAATTTCATGCAAAATAAAATTTATGAAGATTGGAAAATTTTTCATCATGTAACTTTAGTATGTTATAGAAAAAATATTCTAGTCATATTAATATGTCTAAACTAAATATGCACTAGGTATTTTAGAGGTATGATAGTTTAGGCATTATAATGAGAATATTAACAATAATACAAATTGCTATAAAATAGAAAAAAAATCCAAAATGTTGTTGTGGGTATTTTATGCGAATGGTTTCATGATTTATAATATTTAAGTTGTGTATACAAGTTTACCCCCATGAAACCCTACTATTTGTTGACATGTGAAATTTTGTGTAACTCTATGATATATCATAGACTATTTATATGTTCAAAGCACTAACATTCCTATGCTCATGTATTTGAAAAATATGTGAAAAAGGAGGAGAAAGAGATATATAAACGTAAGTCATTATTGATACTTTATGTGCATTATTCTATATATTTTTGTGATATAATAAGTATTTTTTATACATGTTGAAAGTATTAATATTTCTCTATTAATGTTAAAAGTATTGATATTTATGCATGTTGAGATTATTACTATTTTCTTGCTCATGTAACTATAATTGTTTAAGAAGAGGAGGAGGAAAATATATGTGGCTGGTGGTGGATATTTTATGTGCATTCAAGTGGATTTATAAGGGCTTATATATCTATATAATTATCTATTTATGTGTTTGGTCTCTCTAATAGATGTGATATGAATTTGTGGAGGTATTAGTGAAAGTAGAGTAATAAGGGACATGTGGAAAATATGAACAAGTTGATGTATAAGTTAAAGGGGTGGTATAAGGAGGCTAAGGGAAAATATGAATAAGTGGAGATATAGGTATATGAAGGAAAAGGAAAAAATATGTGAGATATTTAAAAGGAAATGTTATATTATTTTCTTTTATGTTGTTTTATTCCTAACATCATGCTCATTGCTATTTATAGCATGTATCTACTACTAACACACATCTCATAGTTACAAGATACAATATAAACTTCATATTAGTTCATTATAAGTATGTTTTACTGTTCATACAATATTACACTAATGTACATGTTATTTTATGTATATATATTAAATTTTGTAGTAGGTTTTGAGTAACCTACTGAGCAAGAGTTGCTCACTCCAACTTTACTTACACATATTAATTTCAAAAAAAGGATAAGGCTCTATTTTAGTAGATGCTTCTGATATCCATTAGGAATCAAATTGGATATGTTTACTTTATAGACACCTTATTTTGACATCATGATAAAGATATATGATTTAATGGAATGAGAGATTAGACCATGATTATTATGTTTAACTATTTTGATTCTTTTTTGGTTGGGATCCAAATGAGGTATGTCTACTGTATAAACATATTATATTGACAATCATTATAAATATATATGATTGGGTGGAAAAAAGATTAAACTATGATTATTGTATATAACTATTTTGACATTATTTGGTATTTATTTGATTAGATAGAAAGGCTATGTGCTTGTAATTTTTGAAGAACAATATTTACAAAAGAAAATTTTATTCCAATTAGATCTTAGAATGTGACACTATAAATCTGTACATTAATAACGAGCATCTATCATCCACTTTCCTCATTCTACTTGTATGAGATTTTTAAAGTTTAATAATTCTTTAAAATAATAATAAATACTAACCTGAAAGGCTAAAATAACAATTTATAAGGTTTTACTAGTAACCCCAACTCAACCTACCAAGTTGTAGTAGGTAAGGGACATTAAGTGTAGGTTTATCAACATGATGATGTTCCCATGATGATACCTATAGCATATACAAACAACTTGTTATGGCGGCACATTTAGGTTTTGATGATTCATTCAACTCACTATACAAGTCAAATACTACCCCAATTAAAGAGAATTTGCTAAAAACATATACATCCCTTATTAACTATAAGTATTGTAAGTGAACCTCACATTTAGACTTGTTAGGTAATAGAAAGCAACCTACCATGGAGAGAATATATACTACATGTGCTTCTTGAATTCAATCTCATTTTGATCTATGTATAGATCCAAGGTCCATCTCAACCAGCTTAGTGGAATGTAGGTATATAATGAGCTTGTCCATCAATAATATAGAACTGATGCCATTATTAATTAAGTTATGATATGCCATGTTTCACTTAGGATGTTTACCTAATAAGTCATCACAATAATCTAGTCAAGATGGCAACCTCTTTCCCTCCATAAAAATAACACATATAACCAAAGGAGGGACATCTATTTAAATCCCTTGAATCATAACAATGTCTTATAGTGTGACAATCATACCTCATATAGGTTGTTGGAAAGAGTTGGTTCGTGGTTACCATTTATTGGAAAATGAAGAGAGTTCATGATGGTTAAGTCTTATATAGTGTAATTGGCTGGCACGATCCAAATCAACTATATATTAGCAATCCATAAATTGTGTATAATTTATCAACCACTCTTGAAGCATAAATAAATGAGAAATAACCTACAACAAAATCCCCTATGAAAAAAAGGAAGAAAATATCAAGTAGGTGGACTATCATAAAATATTTAAGCGGTAACTAGTTATATAAGTTCTTACTATATTAGGTTGTGTGGAATTATGTTTATTTCGTTAGGAGGTAATATTTGGATCAGCCTTTACTGGAGATAGACTACAAGTTACTTCCTTATCCCCAGCACAACACATCTTAAGTGTCAATTATGTAGGAACCTTCTCAGCTATGATATCAATGTGATAAGATATTATGGAGAAGAAGGAAGAATGGAAGCTAAGAAAAAGCGGAATTATATGTGGATTAATGAAGGATTTATAAGATTATATATATATATATATATATATATATATATATATATATATATATATATATATATATATATATATATATATATATATATATATATATAGCCAATGGCTCTCGCATCAATACATGTAGATGGATCAATCCATGCCATCGTCCATCTCATAGATTCTACAATCATTCCTCACTCCCCAATCCTGTAAATCCACCCAATGCCAATCCCATTAACCTGCCCACCTTTGCTCAAACACTAATATCTACAGATATTGTCTTCATTGCCTTTGTGAACATTACTCTTGACTCGAAGCATCAGTCCTATATTCATAGTCCTGATGGCTTAGCTCTTCATGGAGTGTAACTTTTTTTTTCTTGACCATAAGGGTATATCAATATGAGCTATAGGAATTAATGAATGTATAGATCAATATGAGTTAGCCTCATTATGACTCTTAGGCTTATTAGGTGTTTAATATGTTATTAGAAGCCATTCTAGTCTATAAATACTCATGGAACATATTAGGGAAGAAATCAACTAATATGTAGAGCACTTTGAGTTTTTGGCTCAACATCCTTTCTTTCTCAAAATATCAACCATTGTACGTATCATATGTTGTCCATGCCCTTTCTCCCTAATTACCTGAAGTTGTAGGCAAGTTTTATCAATCATAAAATATTTGAGTTATTTACTTTATATTTGTAACATTTTATTAAATTAAAAAATCAATGGAAGTAGCATAAAATTTGTCAAATCAAACAATATCAATTGTTCATAAATGGTGGCATCACAATGACTTCTAACATCAGGAGACTTCTTGATTGTTTTATTGTTGCCTTCTTCTGAAGGTTTTGATTGAACGATTTTCACTGTGCTATGCTAAACAATACTTCTCTTAAACAATTTTTTATAGTTTGAATTATCAAATAAATACTACTAAAAGCATGAGCTAATCCCCTAATTATTTATATTTTTATGCAGCTTATTTATTTTTATTTTGCTGTTGAGCTCAATTTTCTTAGTTAATCCATTTTTTGTATGCTTTTGTAATGTAATTGAGTATTTGCTCTCAATTTTCCTTAATAAAAAAACTATTAACCCTATTTAGCCCAACCCGATCATTTTTTACGGGCCAAGCATGCCTAAAATCTTTCTGAGCCCGCCCAGTGCCTACCGACCAACGGAACATTGCACTAACTTCAACGAAGTGATGACCACAAATGTGGAGTATTATCAATCTTAAACCCTGAAGATAAGGCTCGACAGAGAGCTTGATCTCTCTACTGAAGAGATCATGGCAGCACTCCGCCACTTCATCTCTGAGCATTTCAATCATTCTCTTTACCTTCTACAAAACCCTAAGAAAATAGCCCAAAAAAGTCAGAAGCTTTCTGTATCAGTTTCTTTTCCCTCACATTTCAGAACCGAAGCTTCTTCCTCAAATAAACATTCTGTCTCTCAGGTCTATCGTCATCATCAACATCTTCTTCTTCTTCTTCTTACCTTAGAATCTGCGAGCATAGAGAGGACTAATTTGAATTATTTGGTTGTTTTCCAATGGGCAGCATACGAAGAGGAAATCTATGAAGTCTGGAAGAACGTCAAGGCGTTTGATCACTATCTCGACTTCCTGTGGGAAATGGCAAGGCCAATGGAACTGTGACTATCTCCTTTCATTGAGAGAGCTTCAGCTTGCAGATTTGGCTGAGGAGGGAGATGACAATGCTGAGGTCCTTGTTAGCCTCTCCATTCAAAAGGTTGCGCTCTTTCTAGAATCAGTGTAGATCCGTTTCGTTTTTCTTTTTTTTTTTTTCTTTTTTTTTTTTTTGGGTTCAAAAACAGAAAATTAAGTAAAGAGATAGTCTTCTAGATGAACTTTAATTGGCGTTTTTCACTTGTTTTGAATCAACTAGTTCTGTAAAACAAGAAACATTCAATGAAATCAATGACATTTTGTTACCTATAAACTTAAAAAAAAAAAAAAGAAAAACAAACAAAGCAATTCCAAGTGATCAGGTGAATTCCATTTCTACTTATTGCTTAAAAGTTTGAATTCATTCTCTTATTCCTTTCGGGTCTGACCCTTGACACTGTGTGCTTCTTTCCAGCACACTGGTTTTGGATTTTCAGTGGACGGGCGGATCGTCACATCCATGAAAGGAAAATGCAGCTGTTGCTTCTCATCATACTATAGAGAGGTAGGTAATGCTTAGGAAGCCACAAAAAGAGAACTCTTTGATTCAAAATACTTCCAAAATCAAAGTTAATGGATAAAAAGAAGAAAGATCCTGTTATCAAGGAACATAGAAATTAATTTGTTGGCAGTTTTCTTTAGAAAACAAACCCTTCAATGTTCTTGGCATTTTTTTAAAAGTATGAGAAAGAGAAGGGAATAAGAAGTACAAGAAGGTTTCCGTTATTAGCATTTGTTACAGAGAAATTAGTTTAATGATTCAAATTGCAACTTCGAGATCATGTTATTGGCAACCAAACCACTACAGATATGTCCTCTAATTCTGTCGAAGTAAGATTGTACTGAAATTTTCTGTTCTTCAAATAAGAGATTTTGTTTCAGAATAAATATTTTATCAGAGAAACAAATTCTAAAACCAAGAATGGATTACTATGTTCTCAATTCTGATTCTTCAACAGCAGTGAAGCTGTAAATTATATATTCAAGTAAAACTCAAAAAACCACTTATCTGAAATAGTTATTAACAGCTAACATTGTTGTGAAATAATGTGATGTTTGCAGATTGACACTACCTTTGATGTTTGGATTCTGCCTTCTAGCAAAGACAGTGAACATGAGCTGCCTCAAATTGGTGGAAGTGATCAAGCAAGCACTCGTCTCCATCTCCTTTTTTTCTTACATTTTGAGAAAATTTTGTTTCACCATCTTGATACAGTGTGTGCGGGTAGGAGTACAAATGCTCAAAGAAGATGACAGAGACTTAAAAGAGATGACATTTGATTAATAAAAGGCATTTATTAAAACTTAATGAAATTTTAAAAATGGTATTATCTTATATTTCTCTTTATGCATCCTCTAATTTTAAACAAAGAACTTTTGAGATTTTCTTTCTATCCTCATAAAAAACTGTATAAGAATATTCTAATATATGCATTTACGCAAATTATTTCTTTCTTGATTGTACTTACATATGCCCATCCTTATAAGAAATGATTTTCTTAAGCAGGTGATATATGTGAAACCAGGGTCAGAAGCTGATCTTGATTCAGTAGTGCAAGATACCATAAGGTTGATAGCATCAACAAAGGTAGCACCGCCCTCAATTCTAAAACCATAAGGATTCCTTGTTTAATAAGTTAAAATCATTGTTCTAATAAATGTATTATGTTTCCAGGACACCTGTTCAGAATCATGTGAGAAATCAGCAATTACATGGCAATGTATTTATTCAGGAACCTCTAAATGTTTGGTTAACGCATATTTCTATCAATTATTTAAGCTTCGCTTGAGACTGTTTTTTTACTGTTTCTTAAAGCATTTTTTAGTAAAAAATTTTAAAAAGCAGTAAAAAAATCGTCCCAAACGTAGCCTTAATCAAATGATTATTTTTTTTTTTTCTTAGAAGAAATCTGAGTTTGACCTTTGCTCACAGGCACTGCTAAGAAGAGGACTTATGATCAGAGATGGTCGCAACTTCTAGAACTAAAGAATGCAATGTAATGTAGTAGGCATAAACCATGAAGGAGAATCTTCAGAAGATAAGTTCACATGATGTCCTTCTCGATTCATTTGATATGAATTCTTAACTTTTGGTTGAGTTCAAACCTTCTTTAGGAAAAAAATTATACATCTTGGGCTGCTGTATCGTTGTAACATAAGATCCAAAACAAACTTGGATGAAAGTGAGATAGAATTAGCTTAAGATCAATCATCTAAGAATATATTTAGTCTGTATCTGTCTTACTGTATTTCATATATTAGCCGACTGTAAATCGGCCTGAATGAAAGGAAAATGAAAAGAAATGGAGCAGAATTGTTCCTACCAAATAAGGTTAAGATCTGTAATAATTCAAATGAGAAAGTTTGTAATCTATATATTGTTTTACAATAGCTGTGTATATGTGTATGTAACTTAAAAAATGAAGGTTTACTTACAAATTTTGGTTGTCGAAGTTCAAGTTTTTTAGTAGTAGATGAAGCCACTAGTTTTTTATGTTATATGTATTTGGGAAAATCATGTTTTCTTTCATTGTTAATCATAGAAAATTCTTTTAAGTTTTGCCGAAGTCAATGTGAGTGTCATCACAACTGAGCTTTCTTCAACTTATTAATTCTCATAATTGCCCCTCTTTAGATGTTGGATTGACATTGGGTGGGACATAACAGAGCTAAGGAGGGGCAAGCCGATGGCTACAAGTGGTGTAAATCCAGAAGATATATGAAATAGTAACTTTAAATAGCATGGCATATTCATGAAATAAAAAAACTGAGACAATGGTGTAAATGATGTTTCAAGAATTTGATACAATTTTTTCCAGCCATGTTTCCAAGATGGTAACAATAGGATAAGGTTAAGCACTAAAAGGATAATGTCATGCTAGTTGTCATGCTAATATACCCCCTTGCACTTAAAATGAATGGTGGGGGAATGATAACTTATTTGGTCAAGATCTCATAGTTCTATTGTACCAAGTTATCGTGGTCCATATATATTCTACTTAGTCAGAGATAATTGGCCCAACCTAACCTGAAGGATTTTGTCGGCAACTATAGGTTGTTTCGTCCAAGGGTATCTTGTAGACTTGAGATAAATATTTGTCTAAGATAACAAATTCAAGTTGATCCTAGCTAATAAAGGGTTTTGTGCCCTACGAAGTATATCGTATGGTTTATTATCAAGGGTTTTAGCCATTAGAGAACATACGGGCTAAAGCCATGATCTTAATTTATTGGTTTATATATAAAGTAAACTAATCAGTCATAAGGCTTCGATCATAGTTATTTACCTGTTGTGTCATTTTGTGGCAAATTATTGATTAAATGACACATGACCTCCTTATTGAGATGAGTTAGTTTGAAAATGAATCTTAAAAACATTCGTTACAAGACATTATGTGAACGTAAAATAAAATATCTTTGTAGATTTCATGATTGAGTATTCATTCATTAACTCGTCTTGTCACTCTAGTCCTTTAAGGGATGAGAATTTGACTTGAAAAATAAAATTCTTGTTTATGTTGACCCGTGTTGTTCTCTCGAATTTTTGCGTTTCTGAGTTTAGCATATTTGTCGGAGTACATGCAGGTGTTTAATTTGAAAATAAGATATTGTTTAGCTTGCTTTTAACCTCACGCATCATTCTCAGACTTTTGTATTCGAGCATTAAATTTGTTCGTTGGAAGACATGCTGGTGTTTAATTTAAAAAGAGGATTTTATTTAGCTATAATAACAATAACCAATAAAATTTATAATAATGTAAACAAAACTTAAAATCTATAATAATAATAATAACCAATAAAAATTTTTCAAATTATTTTTAATAGATTGATATTGAAATTTGAAGAAATAATTATTCCATTCTTTCATCATCTACCATTTTGTGATATTTTTCATTTATATGTTTAAAATTATAGATTTGCGATATTTCAATAAATCTGTTTTATGTTTAGATTATATATATATATATATATATATAATCTGCAGTTGTCTAAAAAGACTCCAAATCACGCTCTTATTTATTTTTCGATTGGTAGTTCTTTATGTGGATGCCTAGAAACTCTCTTTGAGTAAAACTTATTTCTAAGAAATATTTGTTATAATTTTTTAAATATTGTTGGTTTTTTAGAGATTCATATTATATATGAAAATTATATATTATATTAATTTACAAATAAAATTAATAATTTTCAAGTCCATTTTAATACAATTTATATCAATATATTATAATATAATTGTATTTTTTTTTTTTTGTTAATGTTGTTTCTGCCCTTTACACTTTGTTGTTCTAAATGATTCCAAATGTATTAAGTTTTGTAGCTCTTCATCTTTTGGGTTAGATATGTAAATTTTATAAATTTTTTTAAATTAATTGAAATCGAGCTCTCGCAATTTAAAAAATCAACTTTTTTATAATTATTGATTTTTTTTTTTTGAATATCATTATTGCAATGCTCTCACAGTCTCACTTTTACTTTTTTATATAATAAAGTCAATATATAATATATTAATAATAAAATAGGACGAAGCTCACCGGCAAATATGAGTAGGGTTAATGCTCTTTAATGATGACCCTTTTTCCTTATTTTTGAGAAATTAATATTTATGATGTCAATGATTTAATTAACATTTTAAAAATCATTTAATAATTAACTGTATACGTGAAATTGCATGAAAAATAATTGTAATTTTTCAGTGCATAGAATTATGTTTTGTTACTCTTTCTGTGAGTTGAAACAACTTATTTGACAGAAAAAGGATATTCCACCAACATTTTAAACTAATATATATATTTTTTGGGGGACATTTAGGTCAAATAAGATAAACAAAAACACATCACATAAACAAAATTAGAACTCAAGACCTCTTTGTTGGTAGTCAAAACTCCTAACCAATCAATAGATCATGGTGAGATGCGTACATTAAATTAATATTTATTCTTGTTTGTGCCAAGAAACCACTATTTAAAGAACAAGACAATTGCAAAGTGTCACGCCCCAAGATCTATATTGGAAGAATTGCATTTGTCTTTCATTTTAGTCATTTAACATGATCTTACAAATTTCTTATGAATAGTCGAAAGAATTATGCATGTTGTCCGGAGCCTTATATCATAAAATCCTTATTCTTTCCTAAAATTATATAAAACCACGTAATGAGCACATAGTCCAACAAGTAATCAAAATCTAACAACTAAAATCAATGCAAGGTAAAAGAGAACAATATGTTGTAAATCATTTATCGGTTATATGTATCAATAAGCAGTTTATATCATATCTCAGTCAGTTTTGTTTCATTCTTCTATCATAAACTCTAATCAATCAATCTTTATCACTCAATAAATTTCATTTAATCTTATCATCCATTTAGCTCACATCAATCTATATGTTATAGTTACAAATATCAATAACATTATTCAATATCAATAACATAATTGTATCAATGACATTATTAGCATAAGTAATCAATATTAATATAAAAAATCAGAAATCAATGTTAGTATCAATAATCAGTATCAATATCAATAATTATTATCAATATTAGTAATCAATAATCAATATCAATAACAGTAGTAATTTCAATATCAATATCGATATCTTGAGTTTGTGAGTAACTTTTTAAATCAATTATATTAGTGAATTAGTGTTATTAACCTCATGACTCTCAATCAATCACTCTTTATGACTCCCAATCAGTAATCCTGTGAATTAATCACCCTAACTCTTCCTTATGACTCATAATCAGTTTCCAGCTCCTCATAACTCTCAACAGTGAATCATATGAATCAGTAGAGTATCATATGAGATTTTTCTATCATATATTTGATATCAATCAGTATATTATTTCACCAGTACTAGTAGTACATTCTAGTATATATCAATCATATCAGTACATTCCATTTTCAATATACTTTTTCCCTACACATTCACATAAAAATTCAGATGAACAGATTTAATTTGTGAAAATGCAATAAAATCATATCAAATCATTTAGAATGATCAAAATTATAACATATCAAAAGTTAAACAGTAAAATCTTACGAGATCAGAAGAATAAGTTTTTTTAGATTTAAGAGAGAATCCTTAGAAATCAAAATAATAGAAAACAGGAGTAATATATTAGTTACTTATAATGAATAGAATCAAATCTGTAACACGAACGATGGGTAAATACGACCCAAAGACCTTTCTCTCTCCTTTCTCTTCTTTTCCTCCTTCCATTTCTTTTCCTCCTTCCATTTCTTCCTAACCAAGCAACCAAGTGAGAGAGGCGATGGATAAGGCATGAATATTTATAATAATAATAATAATAATAATATATAAATTGTTAGTGGATAGAGTTGTAATGCTCAGACCCAGCGTAATAGCGCTACATGCCAAATCTAGAATTACTATAGATTAGAGACTCAAATGGTTTGCTCTCATTTCTATAGCGGCATTTTCTAGCAACGTTGTGCTCTCAAACCTAGCACCATAGCGCTCATAAGTATAACCAAAGCACTCCAATTCAAACATAAAATTACATATTTTTACTTTTAAATACTTTTTTTTATTTTTGAGTTGTTACACAAAGGGAGGAAGAAGTACATTATGACTTCCTTGAACTCCCTTTCTCTAATAAATTTACTGATTTCCTTTGAACTTTTTTGTCCTCTTTTAGTTCTCTCATTCTTTGTACCATAACATCCTTTTACACAAGTAAATAGTGTTAATTACATTAAAATGTAGAATGTTTATTAGAAAAAGTTTTGACTTATGGAAACACGAGGAAGCAATCCTAACATTTGGGCAGTTGCCCCTAGGCTAACAGTTATAACCATGCGACTCTCAATATACGAGTGGAGACTCACTCAATCTCATTGATTCTTCTCCAATTCAACAGATTTAGCTTGACAAAGTCCTAGACTTTTCAGTTAGTCATATACATCTTGTCGGCAAGTAATATAATATGTTTAAGATGCTAACCTTTGTTTAGGAGGTGATTCGCTACTATGAAACAAATTTGTGGTGATGGAACAACGTTCTTCCTCTCTCTAGTGCATAACATTTAAAACATCTTAGTACCATAGTGCATCATCATTGTTCATGTATCCAATAATTTTCCCTCATTTAACTGATCGATCCTCTTGGTCTAGCAATGGATTATCAAGAGCAAATAGAACTTCTTTCCTCTTATCTCCAAAAATTATCAGATTGAATGAATTAAGATTTTCTACACTCATCACATAGTATATAACCATGTAGATGGACTATGCTAATTAACTAATATGCATAGACGCTAATTCTTTTTAAATCTTGAATACCCCAACACCCCTCCCCCTTTGAAACTCTCCTTAATGTAAAGCAGTTTATGATTTCTTTTTTAAATTTCATTTTACTATATGATTATCATGGTAACACTCATAGATATTATATAACTTTGTGAGTTTCTTCTATCCTTCAAAATAGATTCTTTTGAATTCCCTTCAGATATCTTTGATCCCTCATGAATCACATTCATTCTATTTGGAGTAATTATCGATGTAACCAATAATTTGAAGCCAAAGAGTTTTTTAGGGAAGTATCATATACACATCTCAAATTAAGCCTAATTTATAGGAATTGTTTATGTCCTTTCTGAATATATATTGGACGTAGGGTAATTAAGCTTACATCTATGTCTTTGGGGTTGAGAGTTCAAATCTTTTAGTAGGTCTAAAATAGTTTTATTGCTGACTATTTTAGATGTCAATTTGCAAAAGGAAGGTTGTACTCCTTTTTAGAGTTGTATCCATTATCAACCATAATGATCTACAAAAATTATTTAAGATGTAGGAGTCTGTACTCGAGATAATTAAACTAAGTATTCAATGTAAAGGCGTACCAAAAGGAGAGGGGAGGGATGAATTGGGTGTCCAACTAGAACTTTAGATTTCTTTTGAAATCCTTACCAACTCAACACCTTTGAAATATAATTCAATATAAAAGATAATAAAAATAAAAAATAAGCACATAATGAAACATAACAATTTAATAATTGCATGTGCACACATTAGAAATGTGTACGTGCATTGTAGCATGAATTTATGTTAATATGAATGGATTAACACTACTACACAAGCTTTTGAATTATGTTTCAATTAAACATCAAGGCACAACAACAAATGCTAGCACAATAATGATGTGGGCAGTACAAATGGGTTTATATTTAAGAGAAATTAATTAACTTATTAAGCGAAAAATGATATTTACTCAACTAATTTAGTATAAAGAGCGCTAAACATTTATTTCACCACATAAACATAAGTACATAAGCTAATGAATTAATTGTGTAATAACTAGGCCAAGCTTCAAAGCAATAAGGATCATTGATATTTATGTGATTCACAAGTCAATGTTAGTGATGAATATAACTTTATGCGGACAATGGATGTTGCTTTATGTCTATGGAGAATTGGTAGCTATCATGTTCTACATACTTCAAAGGAATTTGACAATTTTTGTATGCTAAGTAAACTTAGGAATTCTCCTCATACATCGATTACTCTAACGCCTTCTTAAAACTCATGCAATGGAAATTCAACCTTGGAAATTTTGTTAAGGTATTTGCTCAAACACAGAAGAAATAAAATTTTGTAAAAAAACAGCAAATTATGATTTTGGTTAGGATAGGAGCATGAATTCTTATCTTTCATGAGAAGAAATATATTTTACATCTCAGAATGACTATAATTGAATATACCATTATTTCTGATGCAAAAGTTATATATCAATGAGAAATGCCCAACCTTTGAGTTTTGAACTGTGGATTCACTTAATTGAACATAACCAATTAAGGTTATGACAAAACCTAGGAATCGATCACTAATCCAATTGGAGTGCATCTACGGGATAGGCCTCAATAGAAAATTGTTGAGTAATTTTAGCAAGTGATCAAGTTCGGTATGATAGGCAGATGACGACCACGACAACGACATTTAGCCCGACCAATCTAGCAAATTTTAAATATATCAAATTTGAGCTAAAAGATGAAAAATTCACAAATGAATTAATTGCATTTGAAATTCTCTCAATCAAATAATTGTATTCTTGAACTACATACATTTAAAACAGGGGCGGAACCAGCCTTTTATTTTAGGGGGGGCAAAATTTTCATATAAATGAACAAAACTAAAAATAAAAAATAAAAACATAATTCAAAGCAAAATCTTGTATTGCATTATGATAGATAAATTGAAATTTATTATAAGCTTATTAATCTATTAAGTCTTATAAATGTATAAATTGAAATGCATGGAGACATGATTTGTTCGAAATTTTTGCATCTGTGTGAGGATGATTACAGGCTGTTAGGGTAAAAGGGGGATATAGTAAGAGACTTGGGTGTGCAAATAATTTAAATTCACCTCTTTTATTATTAAATTTAAAATGTATGGGGGTAAAAAAGCACCCAACAAAACGGCTCCTAAATTGAAATATTTTTATACTCATATATATCATATAATGCGGTTTGCATATTGATCATACATATATCGATATATATCATGAAAGAGTCATGAATCACCTACCTTTAAGCCGTCCAGTAACTCACGCGGCGCTCATGTCTGATGCCCACTTCAACTTCTGCCAAAACAATAAAACCCTTAATAACCCAAAGCCAGGAATAGTACTCTCTTCTCTTCAATTCCGCCATGGCAGAGAAGAAAAGCTTGCCTGTGCTTCAGGAAAATATATTACTCCAAAGCCCACGTATTCTCTTCTTTGCCATTCTCCTCGGCTTTCTCTTTCTTGATCCTTTCCACCTCGGCCCTCTCGCTGGCATAGATTACCGCCCAGTGAGTCACAGCATTGCTCCCTATAATGAGGTTATGGGGCGGTGGCCGGCTGACGGTGAGAACCGTTTGAGCTCCGGTAAGCTCGAGTTTTCGGGCCAGTTGTTTGGGCCCGAGTCGATCGAGTTCGACCCGTCGGGCCGGGGTCCATATGCTGGCTTAGCCGACGGTCGTGTTGTGCGGTGGATGGGTGAAGCTGTGGGGTGGGAGACCTTCGCTCTTGTTAGTCGAAATTGGTGAGTCATCTATCTCTCTCTCTCTCTCTCTCTCTCTCTCTCTTTCTCTCTCAAATAAAAATTTATATTATAATAATTTAATATAATTATATTAAAATATTTAAATATAATTTTTGTTTTGTCTCTCTATTATATGTGTGAGAATTTTGTGTAATACAAAGAAAATATTATATGAGATAAATGACAGAAAATGATGATAAAAAAAAAACAGAAAATGATGACTTAGAAAGTGAACTTATGATCTAAAGTTGATGGTAAAATTGGGTGGGTTTAAGATGATGTTGAGGTATAGGGAATAAGACTAGGTTAAGATGTTTCCTAACTTATACGAGCTATATTGAGGTGTTGGGCGAGTTTGTGGGATTTTACTTGCTAAAAAACTAATAATATTGGAGGATGCTAACGAAAAGTTTAGAGCATATGCTAAAGAGGATTTATGAATAACATAATATATATATAAAGATAATTACCTAATGTCACTAGGAAAAATGCACACTTAAAGCCACCAAACAATAAATAAATGAAGAGCGCTTCTCTAGAACATTTCATTCTAAAAATAGAAACTTATATTGAGGTTACTATTGTCTTTAAGCAATTGCCCTTAGCATAATTAAACATATTGTGTAGATGTGATATTGTTAGGGAACAATGAACCAAATACAAAGAGAAATAGTAAAGAGAATAAAAAAATATCCTTACAACCAAAATTTTTTTTAAGGGCACTGCCCCTGATCGGAAACCCCCGAGGGGCACTATCCCTTGACCCCTCGACTTGACCGGGCAGGTCAAATTCCGTCAGGGGGCGCTGCCAAATTTTTATTTAAAAATAATTGTCATTATATAAGATGTTGATGATATTTTTAAAATGTATTTTGTATTAATTCAAATACAAATAATTATTAGTCACTAAAATGATATATATATATATATATATATGAAAAAAAAAAAATTATACACTTTTACTTATAAGTTTGCCCTGACATAAGATATGAGATATTTCTATCGTGTGTGTGTATATGTATATAGTTAATTAATGATATAATCAATAACTAATAAAGAACTTGTAGTGGTGATTAAGGAGTGAGAAGGTGTGTGCCAATGGAGTGAACTCAACGACTGAAAAGCAACACGCGAAGGAGGAGCAATGCGGCCGGCCATTGGGTCTGAGGTTCGACAAAAAAACCGGAGATCTGTACATAGCCGACGCCTATTACGGGTTGATGGCTGTTGGACCGGAGGGCGGTTTAGCCGTTTCTCTTGCTAACACAGTTGAGGGGAAGCCAATCCTCTTCGCTAATGATCTGGACATTCATAAGAATGGCTCTCTCTTCTTCACAGATACCAGTATGAGGTATACCAGAAGGTTAGTAGTTCATGGGAAAATTAGGCTCTTTATAGTGTATTTAATTAATTAATTAGCTCACTATCACCTTTTTCAGCTATAACTAACAAACTTTGATTTTTACTGCTGAAAATCTATGGTGCAGAAATCACTTCCTGATATTACTTGAAGGGGAGAATACGGGTAGGCTTCTTCGTTATGATCCCTTGAACATGACAACCCATGTTGTCTTAAATGGCTTAGCTTTCCCCAATGGCGTGCAACTATCAGCTGACCAAATGTTTCTTCTCTTCACAGAGACGACTAACTGCAGGCATTCTCTCTCTCTCTCTCTCTCTCTCTCTCTCTCTCTCTCTCTCTCTCCATCATTAAGTCTTACACATCAAATAAGTTCCATTCAAACCTGGCTACTTAAATATACAAACTTTATAAAAAGTAGTTGAACTCGAACTAATTATTTATCACCTTGAATACGATCAAACACAAACAACAAGCTAATTAGCCATGAATATTTCAGGGTTATGAGATTCTGGCTAGAAGGTCCAAAGAGTGGTCAACTTGAGGTATTCGCTAACCTGCCGGGCTTCCCTGACAACGTTAGAATGAACGATAAAGGACAATTCTGGGTGGCCATTGACTGCTGTAGAACTCGAAGCCAAGAGTTTCTCTCGTGGAATCCATGGCTGAGAAGCATCTACTTCAAGCTTCCACTGAACCTCCACTTTCTGGCTCGGCGACTAGGAATGAAGATGTATACTGTGATCGCTCTATTTGATGAAAATAGCCAGGTCATAGAAGTGCTGGAAGACAGAGAAGGTCAAGTGATGAAGCTTGTAAGTGAAGTAAAGGAAGTGGAGGGGAAGCTTTGGATTGGAACTGTGGCGCATAATCACATTGCTACTCTTGTTTATAATAAAAAATCCATAGGGTTTCTCTAAATGTGACTCATGATTGACGGAATTGCAAATGATGATTTTTTTTTAGTCATTTAATTGATCATCAATGCCTAAAACATTTTTAATGTTTCAGAAATAGCAGTTATTATAGAAGTTTAAATCACTACTAAATTACTAATGGTAGCTCGTGATGCTAAGGCTTCGTTTGGGACGGCTTTTTTATTGCTTTCTAAAACGGAGTTTTAGTATAAAAATAAAAAATTTTGTACTAAAACTCCGTTTTAGAAAGCAGTAAAAAAGCCGTCCCAAACGAAGCCTAAATCTCTTTTCCAGCTGTTGCAAAACCGCTGCATAAGGACTATGCAACTACAATGCTCTTGTAACTGTTTCAAAATCACTACAAAAGCCTTCTATTATTAATAGGAAAGCCTTACTTTCAAGCTGTGATAAATTGTAATAGCTTACTAATCATGTGCATGTTAATTATGTGTCATTAATTGACAGATTAAGGCTTCGTTTGTGATGGCTTTCTTATTGCTTCTTTAAATAAGTTTTTAGTATAAAAATTGTAACTTTTGAACTAAAAAGTTGGTTTAAAAAGCAAAAGTAAAGCCGTCACAAATAAAGTCTAAGTTTATTATTGTGACCACGCTAATGATGACGATTACAATAATGATTAAAGCTATTATCTTGCGTGCAAAAATCTACAGGTCCGTAGTGATTAAAGAGGCAGTAAAACAGAAGGAGGATACTCTTTAATCCAAGCTGTATTGTCTTTTTTCAAAGTTGAAGCAGCATTGATTTTATCCCATTACAATGACAAAATTCTACTACAAAATTCTCAAGTAATTATTAGTGTTTAAGGGAAAAAAAACATGAAGGGTAAGTAAAAAAGTATACATATACGAGCGATCATATGAAACATAAGATAATTAGCTGGTACGTTTTATGCCTTCTGTGTATATCAGCGAATTATTTGTATGTCTCATTAGAGTACTCCTTTAGTTTTTGGAGAACTTCATTGAGCTTGTTGTTGTATTGGAAAGAGAACTCGCCAACTACTTTGCTTTTACATTTTGGGATGACAACAATGTCCAATATGCATGATTGGGGACTTTTTCTTAGACAATGCTAAAGGGACAGCAGCATGTATAATGGTTAGACATTGAGTTATAAGTGAATTCAGCCTGTCCTAGAATTTCATCCCGCTATTTTGGGATGTTCTTGCACGAAGCAGTGTAGCAAATTTCCAAGAGCTAGATTAACAACTTTGATATACCCATCTGATTGTGGGTGGAAAGTGGAACTTAGATCAAGTTCAACATGCAAACATTTTCAAAGTTCATATAAAAAATGGCTAATGAACTTAACATCACAATCTAAGGTGAGACTCCTTGGAACACTGTGGAGATTAAAAGTCCATAACCACCATGATATATAGAGTTATTTCCCTGTTTCGTGCATGGTAATCCAAGAATGAAGTTGTTGACCTCATATTTATATGAGGTCATCAAGGCCCATCATACCTCTAATAAAACTCCAAATCCAGTCAAAATCCTAAATTCTAAACTAAATCGCACAGTTAAGGATCTAGGTCCTGAAATATTTTCTGGGTAATTTTTCAATCACCTTAAAATCCAATCAAGCAATCTCTGATTCATGATCTATCAATTGCATATTGACTAGGCTTAAACTTCAAAATTTGAGCTCAATCTGACACTTCTAACTGCACAAACTGAATTGATTTTAAAAGGCTATAAAACCTTCAAATATTTATAATACATGCCACTGGACTTGCCATTTTATAGAATTTGACCTTGGGACCTTCCCCAAGACCCTTGACCATGTCCATAGCCTTTAATATGACTTGTTGACTAGTAAACTGCACTTTGATGGACCCAATTTAATCTAGAGTTGTGGCATTTTTTAAATTTTCCACAAAACTCAACATGACATAGCCAAGTCAAACCTGAAACATGAAGGTTAAATAAGTAAGAAAAACATGACAGTTAAGTAAAAAGTATTAAATGCTAAAGGACAACAACCTGTAGAATGGTTAGACATTGAGTTGTGAGTGAATTCAGCCTGTCCTAGAATTTTATCCCACTATTTTTTGGGATATTCCTGCACTGGGCATCGTAGAAATTTTCTAAGAGATATGTTAACAACTTTGATCTTCCCAAATCATTTTGGGTGGTAAGTGAAACTTAGATTAAGTTCACTATGCTAAAATTTATAAACTTCATGTGAAAAATGGCAAATGAAGTTAACATCACTATCTAAGGTGAGACTTCTTAGAACACTGTGGAGAAGAACAATTTCATGAAAGAATAATCGAGGAATATTAAGGCATCAAATTCCTTTTACAAGTGATGAAGTGAGCCATCTTCGATAATATGTCCACAACCATCATGATAGAGTTGTTTCCCCATTTGTGCATGGTAATTTTCCCAGAATGAAGTTCAAGCTCAAATCATACCAAATTCAATTTGGAACTTGAATAAGTGTATATAAGCTAGTATTTTTCTTACCATTTTTATACATTTAGCATATTAAACATCTTTCAATAAACCATACTATGTCTAAGTGGAGGCAGGGTAAAAAAAACTTGTTTGTAACTGAAGTAGTGTCTTTTTTCTAGCCAACATGAGCAGCCAACCTGCCACAATGTACACATTTAATAAGTTATTTTCTCCATGATGATTCAGGGATGCATAATAAATTGTCTTTAAATAGAAAACCATATCGAATAGAAAATCTAACACTATCCAACTATGAATGCAATGGTTCTAGATTTCCTGGAAATCTTTGTGTGCTATATATAGCTCGTTTAGACATTCCAACCTATTTTATTGGTTTGCAACTAAGTGAGATGGGATGACCTTTTGTTCAAAGCATCTGACACACTATTTTGATGATTAGATTTATGTTTTAAAACAAAAGTGAACTTCGTTAGAAAAATAATCCAATGAGTATGCAAACATCTTATTTGTTTTTTATTAGTAATGTATTGAAGAGTTTGGTTGTCACTACACAATATGCGAAGTTTTGATGCAATAAGTAATGTTCCCATTAATTTAAAGCACAAACTACAACGTAAAGTTCTTGCTCATAGACTCCACTTATGTATTGTTGCACTGAGTTTCTCACTAAAATATTCAGTAGGTCGGTTATCCTGAGATAAAATAACTCCCACTCCTAAAGATGATGCATCTATGTCCACATTAAAAGGTTTGTCAAAATTTGGGAGTGCCAAAATTGGGGATAAACTCAAGACTATTTTGATAACATCAAATTTTAATTTCCTTTCATCATTCCATTGGAATTCTTTCAATTTAAGACAATTGGTTATTGTTTCCATCATAATACTGAATCCTCAAATGAATTTGCAGTAAATATTTGCTAGGTCATGGAAACTATGAGCATTAAAAAAAGATTTAGGTGTTAGCCATTTGGATATAGCAGGCGCCTT